>VYXF01002179.1:412517-505647 GCA_013397295.1 Polioptila caerulea | reverse complement strand
CGAGGCACCGCCCGCCGGGGCGGCCGGGGCGAGGGGCGGGTGAGGGCCGGGCCGGGCCGGGCCCTGCGCTCCCCGCCAGCCCCCGCGCTCTCCTTGCGCGGATGCGGTGCCTGCTGGCGCACCCCCGCCGCCGGCTCTCCGCAGCTCACCGGCGCGCCCCGGTCTCAGCGTCGGGCTGCGCTCCTCGGGCCGCGGTGCCAGCGGGACCGCGGGAAGCGACAGGCGAGCGAAGCGCCCTGCGCTGGTACCGGGAGTCCCGCCCGGCACGAACCGCGGGCCCTGGGAGCGGAGGGTGGCTGGCAGGCGGTGCGGGACGGCAGAGGAGGCCTGAGGGCACCTTGCTGCAGGGGCAGAGGCCACGGGCCGGGAGAGAGGGCCGCGTGTTCCCCTGGGAGAGCGCCAAACAGCGGGCTGAGCGCAGGAGATGGTGTTCGCGCATCGTCCCGCAGTGGAATAGCATCAGAAGCTAGGAAGTCTCCACAGATTTCTTTCCTGCTGTGGATGTTTGCGTATGGTTTTCTTGCATTTATGCAGTCAGATAAACTTCATAGTTCTTTCTTCTGGTTTCTCTGATTTTTATTTCACTCAGGTAGTAGCTTGCCTAATTTGGATGCAATAACTCTGTAGAATTATAAGTATCCTTAAGGATTCTCCATCACCCCGGCCCGTTGCCATTTTGTAATGTACTTTTATGTAAAGTATGCTCAACTAGTTTAAAAGTTTAATATTTTTCCCATAAAGCAGTTTGAGAAGGTGTTATGCTATTTTTCCTTTGAAAAATGTCCATGACAGTTACCCAAACAGGACAAACAGGGAGTTTTTCCTTTTCTCAAGCTATTCTCTCACACATGAAGTTGAGGTGTAACTGTGGAAACCATAAGGTGTTTCTAAGCTTATGGGACTGTGTAGTAAGTTAGGCACTGCTGTGTTGCATATCCCTAAATACATGTCAAGCCATTTTCTTCTTCCTTAGCAATGTAAATATAATCTCACGGAAAAAAATGACCAAGGTGATTTTAAGAATTTCTAATAAATAATAAATTTAATCTAATAAAGGTATCTGTGAATGTTAAAACTGACTAGGAAGTTTTAAAACCTACCAGGAAAAGAGGAGAATGGCAAATATATTTGACCTTTTTTCCCTTACATTTTTCTCCCATTTGTTCCTTCTGAGCTCAGCTGGTGTATAAAAGGAGTTAATGATGATAATGAGCTTACATTTACAGTGCCTTTCTTCCTGAAGAGTCCCAAAGGGCATTACAAACAGATATGATAAATTCACTGCTTGTTCTTAAAGGGTACTGGGTGTTATTCCTGCTGGCTTTTATATGAAAGGAGCAGACAGGAGCTAGCAGACATACTGCCCTTCTACATACTTCTGCAAGAAATATGGATCATCAAGGAGAAGGTTAAGCAGTGTTTGGTTGACATCACTGATCCTGTAATGGTGAGATAAGAACTGAGTTGTGCATAGGTTTTCCAGTGTCAGCATTTTACCTATTTTATAATGGAGAAAAATTATTTCTGAACACAAAAAAAGTCTTACAAACCTTTGTTACATTTCTTTTGGTTCATTAGCTATTTTGTTTGTTGCGAAAAACAGCACATACAGAAAATTAGGATTTTGTTGATTGTATGCAGCCAAGCTAAAAAGGTCTTTTGCTGGCTTTAAAGATTTGCTATTATGATAGGCTCCTGTTTACTATTGCTACTCTGTTAAATACTGAAAGTTGGTGTCTGAAAATTGCATTTTTCAAATATCTTTGGTCCCAAATATTTATTTAAACTTTTACTGCAGTCCATATAATTTCTGAGTTTTTGTTTGTTAGGGGGTTTTTAGGGAAGGAGGTCATTGTGGGTTTTTTGGGGGACTGATGGTGCATTCATCCAATGTCTTTCAAATAATTCTGTTACATCTTATGATGATTCCTTTAGGATAAAGCTCTTACTCCATTATTTTCTGATACAGCCTACAGTTCATTCAGCCTTTCACAGCTCTGCTGAAGAAGCTGTACGTGTTTTGACAGTCTTTCTACCAATTCATGCGTCAGCCTAGAAACGATCTTGAAATCTAAAGAAAGAATTTTATATTTATAACATGTTTAAAGTAAAAAAACAACCCAGAAACACCCAAAACATTTTTCTCTCTTAGATGGGGGAACTAAAATTCATAGATGTTTTTGCAGCCAAGATCTATAAAGGGAACACCAATAAGCATGTCCCTACATGAAATAAATATAAAATTGAAAGGTTTCCAAATATATTCATTCAGTTCTGTTGTTGTTGTACAATATTTCATCTATGATAAAAAAATCAATAGGCTTTCAATGCCTGCCCCGCTGCTTTTTTGACATCTCCAGTATTCATTACTTGAATAAGCAATACTAAACATGTTATTGTGTTTCAGCAAGAACAGATTATTGCTGTTCTTTTTACCTCAGGGTTCATAGAATCAGGAAATGGTTTGTGTGGGAAGGGGCCTTCAAGATTATCTGGTTCCAGCCCTCCTGCCATGTACCTTCCATAGACCAGGCTGCTCAGAGCCCCATGCAACCTGGCCTAGAACACTTCCAGGGACAGAGCATCCACAACTTCTCTAGGGAACTTGTTCCTCACCACCCTCACAGTAAAGAATTTCTTCCTAATATCTAATCTAAAACTACTGTCTTTCATTTTGAAGCCATTGCCCCTTGTCCTTGTGAAATGTCTCTCTCCAGCTCTCTTTAGGTACTGGAAGGCTGCTTTAAGGTCTCCCCAGAGCCTTTTCTTGTCCAGCCTGTCTTGGTAGGAGAGGTCCTCCAGCCCTCTAATTATCTTTGTGGCCCTCCTCTGCACTAGCCCCAGCAGGCCCAAGTCCTTGTTGTGTTGGTGTCCCCAGAGCTGAACGCAGCACTCCAGGTGGGGTCTCACCAGAGCAGAGCAGAGCAGAGGGGCAGAATCCCCTCCCTCAACCTGCTGGCCACACTTTGAGTGCAGCCCAGAGTACTGTTAGCAATGTTCATCAGTTCATCACTGAAGAAGAAAAAGTATATTTACCAAAACAACTTCTGTCTTTCTGGTTTTGAACTATGGTGTGCTCAGCTACTTTACACTCATTTCTTCTTTCTCATTTAGGCACATTTAATAGAACAATATTTTTTGCCTATAAAAAACGTAGATTTGTTTATGCTGTCTTTCATCTCACTGGATTTTGTTGTGTATTCTGTCATAAAAATCTGAGTTTGAAGAGAGCAAAATTACTGTGATGTGGTATCATGGTATCATTGGGCTTTTTATTTCAGACAGAAAAACATACCCTAATAAACAGAAGGAATTTTGTTGTTGAATTCGGTTTCTTATATGGTTGAGCCAGGCTCTATAACAATAAACAAATGCTGAAAAATTTTAAATTTAAATTCAAAAAGATTTGAAGTTTAATTATAATATTGTAAGTTTCTTGTAATTAGTATTTTCACGGTGCATTTATTGACATCCGTTAGGAAACCTTCTAATGGCTCCTGAGTATAGATTGGTCTTCCTGTCTAGTTTCACATTTTAAATTACAATGCTTTTCCCTTTAACCTTTCTCATTTGCTGAAATTTGAATTCTGTTTTAAAGGATAAATGTCAGTGCTTGTGTCACACTGTCCAAATAGATTTGTTTGATAAGTTATCCTTGTTTTGAAAGAGAAGTTTCAGCAACTCTTCAATTACAATCAGTAATTAAAAAATCAAGTATATATGTTACATGGACAACTGTGATGTGGTTGATATTTGCATTACTGTTTTCTTTCCTTTTTTATCCAAAAGGCAGAATGATGTATTGACTATTTACCAACAGTGATCATTGGATTGAGAAGTCATGAATTCTTTTTTCAAGGTGAATGACTTGAGGAATAAGTTATATTTATATGATGTAGAGCTGTGGGAAAGAGTATTTATTATTAGTGGGTATCCTTGATAGAGCATCGTTTAAGACAATGAGGGTGAAGCCAATGTGTGATGTCCATCCACAGAAATTGATTCCATTTCGGTCTCTTCTGTTAGCATCATCCCTTTTACCCTTATGATCATCTGCACAAGTTCTGAACAGAAAGTTCTCAAACAGTAAAGGTCTCAATACTAAAGGTGAGATGCAAGATGCCTTTTTTTCCTTTGCCTGGCTGTGAAATTTAGATCAGTGAAAAAAATTTTAAAACTGTTCCTTCTTAAATGTTTATCTGAGTTTTCACTCTGTAATTGGTAAGAAGTATCAAAAGGCAATAAAAGTCACAGGACACAGTTTAAACCTTTACAGACTTTGAAAGTGTTAGGTCATGTTCAGCCTGAGAGATTTTTCTTTAACCATCCACCATGGTGAAACTCTTTTTACCATTGTGTTTCAAAGCATTCTTAGACATTTGTTAATTTGGTTGGTTGTTTGTGTGGGGTTTTGTTTGATTTTGCTAACTGCTTTATGCAAAATACTTTTTTCTATATTTACCAGAGTTTGACTATTTCAGCTCTCTTGAATTGGAGCCACAAATCCTTAAAACCACAAACTGATATTCCAAGTTTCATGTCAGACTGCCACTGTGATATAGATACTCATCATGAGCATTGCTCCTGTGAGTCACTGCTTACCCTAGTTTGTTATTTAATACAAACCTGAAGTTCAAGGGAAATTAGGTTCTGAACTGTGGTGACTTCTTAGTTATGCTCCATGAACTGTGGAAGATCTTTGAGGCCATAACAAAGGTTTCACAGTTGTTATGGAGAAACTGATGGAAGAATGAGAGCTCCACCATTTCCAGTAGCAACCATACTGAGAAATTCCAAAGAATTTCAAAAGGTTTTGGCAGCATTTCTGTCCTTGGGATGGCCAGGATTGCCCAGCACAGCAGCACCTCCTCTCATCCAGCCTGCAGTCCAGCCAAGAGTGGGTGATCACATGTATCTCAGAGTGGCAGAGGTAGCTGAGTGGCATCTCAGTAGCTGGTTTTAAGCAGCCTTGTGTGGCTATAAAGAGAAATTAAAAAATAAAAACATGAGAGGAAGGGGAGCTGAGAAAGGCTCTGAAAGACAAAGAGGTAGAGAAGTCAAGAAGGTTGACAAAAAAAAGTCATGAGTGAGGAAGAAGTGATTCTCTTGAGAGAATATGATGAAAAGAAGAGCTTAAAGAATAGAATGGAGAAGGGAGAGACTATAGTATAGACACTGCCTCATCCCTTGAAATCATGGGGCAGACATCTTTAGATTACTTGTCCCTAGCCTCTATTATCTCTGGATGTTGTGGTCCCTGTCTCTCTCTTACATGTACATTTCAAGATTTTTCTGTACTTTGATATGCTAAAATGTATTTAATAGTTAACAAAACTTTATGTTTTTTACAGACAGATGATTTTCTCCTTTCCTGTGCTACATTAAACTACTAAGTATGTTGCTTGGACATGCATTAACTTTTGTGTCCAATGAAGTGCACTCCAAACAGTTGTGTCTATCATAAATAGCATCTATTTATTACCCCTTCATTGCCAGGCTAAGTTTAGGCCATTGCTTTGACTGTAGAAGATGCTTGGTTTTTTCTGCTGTGGGCTCTCCCTTCTCCAATGCAGTAGCTTGGTACTTAACTTTTTTTTTTTTTTTTTTAGACCTTAGTTTTTTATTTTCTGCCTCTTTAACATTACTCTCAGTAGTTTCATCTGCCAAGGTAATGTACATATTGTTTACCCTTTCTTTGAATTTATTAATGAAGTTATAAAATAGCTTCATCCCTTGCAGTAGGCCCACTGCCTACTTCCCCACAACTTAGTGCAATCTGCTGCCATTTCTCATCAGCCAGTGTTTGTGATCCTTCAACCTGTTTTCAATTTACATGACAGTGCTTATGTCCTAAGCAATTTGGATTCATTTTGGGAGATTTAGTAAGACACTGTATTAAATCCTTTATTAAAATCATGCTGTGTATCTCTCATCCAGGATTTTTGCAGTTCTATCAAAAAAGCAATCACGTTTTCTTGGCACGACATGTTCCTTATGAACCCATGCTGCTTATTGCTCATTGTACATTATCCTTTGAATCTTTACAGGAGTGTTTTAGAGTCACGTGTTTTGTTTATTTTTCCGTTTATTTTCTTTCTCCCCTCAGCAAATGTTCTGTTCTTTCTCATTACAGAATATGCTTGAAATTAAACTCCTTGTTTAATAAACCACTCTTCTTCCCCTTCTTGATGTTTGTGGCTATCTTTCCTATGCTATATGCTATTTCAGAAATAGTTTTTGAGGGCTTTCTCTTTTCAGTGTGCACTCAGGGGTGCCTTTAACGTGGGCTGATTGACTGGTTACAACTGTTTTTCTTACTTTTGTGCTCCATAGCAATTTTTTCTTTCTTGTCATGATTTTGGCAAGGATAGAGTTAATTTTTTGTGTCCTGATTTTGGATAGGCTAGAGTTAATTTTCTTCCTAGCAGCTGGTGCCGTGCTGTGTTTTGGATTCAGTACTAGAAGAATGTTTTAACACATTGATGTTTTTATTGTTACATGTTACGCTTACCCTAAGTCAAGGACTTTTCTGTTGGCTCGTGCTCTGCTGGTGAGGAGCTGCACAGGAAGCTGGGAGGGAACATGGCCAGGACAAGTGATCTGAAATGGCAAAAAGGATGTTCCATACCATAGAACATCATCCCTGTATATAGACTGGGAGAAGTTGCCTGCGAGCTGCTTGAGGATGGGCTGGGCACTGGTCAGTGGATGGTGAGCAGTTGTCTTGTGCATCACTTGTTTCTCTTGGGTTTTATTCCTCTCTTGTGTTTATAGCATTATTATTACTCTTGTTACTATTATTATATTTTACTTTAATTAATAAAATACTCTTATCTCAACCCACAGGCTGTTCCTTCTTGTGATCCTATTTCCCATCCCACCAGGGAAGGAGGGATGGGGAGTGAGTGAGGGGCTGTGTGGTACTAAGTTGCCAGCTGTGCTTAAACCATGATACTTGTTTTCAGTCAAACCTGCTTTCGATGGGACCAAATAATAAATACATGTGTATGGGAAACATGAGTTTTGCCCACCTCTCTCCCACAAAGCAGCCCTACATTTGAACCATGTTTGCATTTATTTTATATCTTTTAACAATCCCCATTGGTATCATTAACTTGTTCTTGGCTTTATCCTGAGAGCTATTGAACAATTTGACTAAGGTCTATTGAAATTTTAAGAATACATTTCCTTTTCATTGCTCAAGTCATCCTGCAGGAATTTGGATATTCCCCATTTTTGGGAATATTCGTATATTCAAGTTAAGCACATGATTTTATGCTTTGCTGTTGCTCATACAAGTTCTCTTCTACAGTTCATCTTTTCCCTGAAGAGTAGCCCACTGTATGTGTTGTCTTCATAAACACAACACCCTAGGGAGAAGTTATTTAAAACTGTAGGATAAATGTCATACACATACTCCCTTTCATGACTCTCCCTTTCATGACTTACTTGGTCTCTGTTAAGGACAGATCCAGAGTTTAAGTTGTAGACAATTAATTTTTATCACACCCTTACTTGTCAAATGTCATATTTTGGCTTAGGGTTCTCTTTTCTGTTTTGGTTTGCTTTGGGTTGTTTTTTCTTCTTTTTTCCATTTTTTTTCATTTTTCCTCTCTCCCACTTCTGTATCCCATGATGAATTGATAGCTTCTGAAGGATGACAGGGAATAAGGAGTTCAGCTAACTGTATCTCAGCAGCTGGTGGGTTACTTTTTGTGCATTTTTATGTGATGACCTTGTGAGAAACATTTCTGCAACTTCTTGTAGATATTCTGTATCAGAAAAATTTCTATATTTGTTTCAAAGGCTGAAATCCTTGCCTTCTATAGCATTGTTTCAATTTGCCAGCATCTATTAATGAGGACATAGTATAAAGTCACTGGTAATGTCAGCAGGTCATTAAGGAGAAGAAGCAGTCATGGATGCCAGCTCTTCTGTCACTGCTCCTATGAATCACAGATGTCCAGGACCACACAAGGCATCTGAGGTGTCGGTAAAAGCTGCCTGTGGTGATGTTAAATGAGGCTGTGCTTTTTCTACATAAACAGCATCAGCACTTATCTCTGTATAGGTGTAAACCTCAGTTTGCTGCATGAGTTAGTATATTCTTCTCTGAAAATCATCAGTGAATACCCTGATTTAAGCAAATGACCTTTGATACCAGAACATGTCTGTCAAATAAAATATCATTAGGAGGCACTTGCTATCTTTGCCCAGTAATAAATTCTAGGATACTTTTTTACAAGACTGAAAATATCTTGACACAGAGAGCATGGTCATTTCCCGTAGCAGAAATCTCTTCACTTGAGTGGTAAGTAAATTACTTGTACAGTGGGACACATTTTTGGCTATGGCTGTTCTTTGCTAACCAGGCCAGCAAAAATCCAGAGTTAAAGTAAATTTCATTTTAGCTATTTTGACTCTAAAGCTTCTAAAAACTGCTTTGAGGTTCAGGGATGCTGACAGAAATAGTGCTCTGGACTGTCATCTGCAGCCCTCTTTCCTCCTGAGGGATGTCACAGAGCCATGCTAGATGATATTTGGCAATCAGTGAATTTCTTAAATCAGGGAAAACTCACTTGTCTTGTTTTAGCTGCTTTTTAATATGTGTAGTTCATAGCACAAGGAGACCAGAAGAAAAAGGTCAAGGATCCAGTCTGATCACTGTAAAGAGCTTTAGAAATGTGTTATTGACCTCCCAAAGAACTTAATTCCATGGAAGCCTGAACAGCAGAGAAAGCCATATGTTTTCTGGAAGAAAAATATATTATTGGCTGGAAGGGGTTATTGCAATATTTTAAAAAATAGTAATTCAAATTTCCAAATAAAATGATGTTGAATCCCCTTTCAAGTGACCATGGCTTGAAAGAAAGCTAATGGCAATTATTTTTCTCTCTACCTTTACTTCCAGAATTAAAGTTAAGGATTACTAAAGTCTAATTGTGAAATGAATATTATCTCTTTTAATTATGCTTTTTTTTTTTTTTTTTCTTAGCATCCACTGTGAAACTTAAATGAAATATTTCATTTATGTGCTGGCAAAATGTTAGCTTCCTGTAGAGTGAAACACATGCATTTCATGTGGAACACGTGTATCATAAATGAGCCTGGTTCAATTGTATGTTAGCTAAGGCTGCCACATCCCCTCCCACATTATAAAGGTAAGGAAGAGCAGCAGTGACTTATGTAAAGAATATTCAAAATTTATTTAATTAATATTTTAAATAGGAAAGGGCTGGGCTATCATGTTTGTGAAGATCCTTCTGTTTTCAGGCTGAGTCTGTCTGAAAAGCAGTCATCGTTCAGCTCAAGTCACTCGCTGGAACATTGGTTAAAATGAAGGGTTGCTCTTTCTAACCTCTCACAAGGAAGGCTTTAGCCAGAGCCAGAAAACAGAGCACAGCCCAATCTGCCAGCTTGTTAGCGTGAGAATCCCGCCTCCATAGAAGTCTTTGGATTAATGACTTCAGACAGACAGATGTGAGACTCAGAGGCCACGTGTGGGGGAAGGGGTTTCTTGTCAGAGGGCCCTGGAGATGAGAGTAGCTTTATTCCCTGAAAAATACAGGATGTTGACTGAGCAACTCTGAAGGAAGGCTGGCAAAATGGAAGGAAAAATATAAATATTGCAGGTATCTTTGTGCTGGAAAGTAATGCACAGCAGCTGCTCTGAGTCCATACAAGAAAACACCCTCCTTTCTCTGTGTTCACAGTAAAAATCTTAAGCTGAATTCTGCACATCTGAATACAGTAATGTTGCCAATGCATCGTTGCTAATAGAAGTGATCTGAGTTTCCCATGAGCCATCATTGCAGGAAAACCAATTTTTATGAGGTAGGAGATTTTATAAGCACCAAATCTGTCATAGCAAATCCATCAAGATTATCCCCTGCTATCAAAAATAAATAAAATCAAATGAAATCTAAACATCTTCATCAAGCCCTTATAAATGAGGGAATACCCTGTGGGGCACAAGTTACAGTATGCATATTGTACAACAAAATATTTGTATGTTCTGTGACATCTGTGGAGTGTAAGAGTCTATAGTCTTGAGCAGCATTTGGAATGCACGTGGAAGAGGCAAATAGAAAAGTGACACAGTATTTCAAAGTGTGCTTATAAAATTATTATGGAAATATAAAAAAGCAAAACACTGATATCCTGAAATAGACTTCTTTACATATTTTGCATATGAATTCAATATTAATTACATTTTCATAACCTGTATGTTGTAAGTGCACATATGCACATGCACTGTTTCACACAAACATATGTTCTGTCATACACTTATTAAAATATGTGTCACTCTTTCTATTTTGTATTATATGTTAATGTTAAAACCAAGAAAGTAGAGGCATATATTTTCAGTCTAAATTCATAACACGGGGAGTGGGTAATGGGAACAGATGTGATGTAGAAGGAATTTTATTCTCGAGGGCTGTCATAACAGAATTAAGCTATCCAGCTGACTTAATTTCAGTGGTAGAAACTTTCAGCAGTGGGTGGTGTATGAGCACAGAATCACACCAGTTTAGAGCTCAGTGAATATCTCTTAAGTATAGCTAAAGAACAGCCTGATGAAACATTTAGGAATAATAAGCAGCAGCTGATGCAAAAAAAGAAAAAAAAAAAAATTGCTAGTGGACATAATGTGTCACAATAGCCCATCACATAGAGATAATGTACAGCTGCAATGATGTCAGCTGCCCTGTTGAGAGCCCTCTGATGGGGTCTTGGAATGATGCAACTGAATAAAATAATAACAAAGGCTCTGTCAGCATGTGCAGTGTGGCAGTAGGCTGGAGACTTCAGAGTACCCTCTTGAGGCATGTGATCTCCACCAAGAACACAGATCTATCTTCTCAGGTCTGGGCACTAATAACTTCTGATGCATTCTGTTACCTATCTTTCAAAATTTCCAATGGACCAGGCCCTGCAGCTACAAGGCCAGGGAAAGATCTTGAATCATCAGCATAATGGTAATACTCTGTTCAGTAATGATCTCAGCTAGAGATTTTGTATTTACAGCATGGGAAATGGGAGAGGAAAAGAGCCTTGAAGGGTGTCACATTTCAAATTCCTTTACTCTGACACATAATTACCCAGCAGAATCAGTTACCTTCCATTTTTCAGACAGCTAGAAGAGGAAGGATGCTCTTACATGTAAGATCTTGGGAAATACAAGCTCAGTAGCTGGGTCTGAGAGAGCTTGTTTAGTGTGCCCTTGAGTATGTTCTTCAGCTGGCCACTATTTTCTCACTTACAAGAGGATCACTATTTCTGGTCTTCTAATTTTCTTGATATTTCTAGGCCCATGGGTTGACACCAAACACCCATAAAGTATCAGACACACAATGTTCCAATGCTATTTGGACCTGCATGCACTTCCAAGCACACAGTTCTTGCAAAGCCTACAATTGGTTCAGATAAACAATGAGCAAGTCTGCTGGAGAACCACTTAAGAAACACCAGCCATTTCCTGTGTCTGCTAAAAGGAAACATTATGGATTAGATATATTATTTATTTAAGAATCCCAGGAAAAACGAAACAATACTGAACTTCTTGAGGGACTGAACAGGTAATGACAATTGTAATTGATACTTCCCTCAAACTTAATTCCAGAGTTTTTCCATTTTCTAAAAACTGGCAAAATAGAGTAGGATTATTTGCTGAATTTTTAGATCATTCTCTTGAAAAGTTTCTGCGTAAAGCATTAAGGAAATTTTCTGTTGTTTTGATCACTATGAAATACTGACACCTGTTTCTCTTGGAAGCTCTCAAGCAGCAGCTTGAAATGTATTGCAACAGGGCAAGGAAAGAGGAGGTTCCCTTTTATTGTTTCACTGAAATCTAATTCCACTAGAGCTGTTTTTTCTCTCTGCGAGTGGCAATTCTCTCTTGATGGTGTAAGGGCAGGACCTCGAGGCACTGTAGGCTTGTGACAGGGCTGTATTTCAATCTTTGGAGTCCTCCTCTCTCTCTCACACACGCACACACACACACACACATATGTTGTTTTGGACATCCTGCCCCTGACATACTGTCAGGAATTTTCTCTGTGTGTCTGCTGGTAAGGATACCTAATGTTAGTCACCAGGGCCAGGGGAGGAAGGAATGCAGGGCGAATCAGAGGAGGTGATGCTGGTGAGCACTGCGGCACAGGTGTGTGGGCTGTTCCACGTGTCCTGCTGGGACTGCAAAGGCTCCCTTAGCAGTAACTCCTCTAACCCTGTACCTGCTTGGTACAGTGAATACACACTGAACTGGCTCGTGAGCCAGCAGATTTAAGGTCTTGCCCCTTCTGAGCAAAATGCCTCTTGATCTCAGCCTTATATGCTGCTAAAGATCTTTTACATGGATCTAAATGATTGGTATTCACAAAGCGAAGGAGAGGGGAGGGGCCATGGCTGCCAGCACGAAGGAGAAGCAGCAGGACCTTGGCTGCAGCAAGAGGTGTTTAAAAGTCTGAATGCTAACATCTCCTACAGCACTTGCTTGAAACAGCATCCTGGATAAAATAAGGGGAGCCTTGCTAATATTTTATGGGCCAGCCTGTTAAATAAGTGACTACACTTTCAATCTAACATGTTCTTTTTTCTGATTACCACTTTTTAATGTATTTCTATCCACTTGTTCTGGAATGCCTGTTGTGGCAGACTGACATGGACTAACAGCTTGGTAGATTATCAGAGCAAGTAGACAACAATTGAGAAAATTATCTATGCCTATTAATACAAGAATTCTATTAATTTTGTATTCACAGAAGGGCCAGAGGGTAAATATATCGTACCTTCATGTAACAGTGTTTCAGCTGAAGCTATTACTGATTATATTTAAATTCATATTTTTAATAACACTTGTGCTTTTTTACTTATGTGCTTCACAGCAAATTTCTAAAATTATATTTGGTGATAAATCCTGGTACCAACTCTGCAGGGTCTGCAGTAATTTGTTATCCTTAAGAGTCACTGTCAAGTCAGACAGCTCAGAGAGGCAGGACTTTTAGGAATGGCAATGTCATTTCATTAGCGTGTTCCCTAGTGCTTTCTTTTTTGGGGAAGCTGCTTACCCGACACAAACACACACAAAATTATGAATGCTGCATTGCCTCTTCAGAAGTATGTCTCTCATATTTCTGCTGTGACATGTTATGTCACTCATGGGTGGTGGTATATGGTTCTGTATAACTGAGACACCCAAATTCCTAGTTTTTCTTGCTGAATTACCCAGCCGCATATAATCATAACTAATGAAGGAGCAGCTCTTTTTTGTCTCCTGTTACCAGGATATTGCTATATCTGGCATCTTGATATCTAGACAGCATGAGGGAAGACTAGGCAGAGCACCCTTGTCTTAAACTGCCATGGCAGCATATCACTGTAGTATCCTCTTCTCTAGATCTGGGGACTGGAGAAAGATCTTCAAACAAACCTCATTCTCCAGCAATTTTCTGGGTTAAGTAACAACTGTCTCCAGCAGACACTTGTGAGGTGCATTTATAAAATTCTCCAACAAGATCTCCCAGCCTCTATGGGAACAGCCTCAGAAAACAGGATTTTTGGTTTAGATTGAGATGTTAAGGGAGCCTGTTTTAGTTTGCTTAAAGGTAATGACCGAGACAGGAGAATGTAAGCACTTCAAGACCACAGTTACCTGTCTCAAACAATGTCTAGGATGCAGAAGGACTTTGCCATGGGATGAGCACAGAATGGAGTGGCAGGATGGTGCTGGCTCTGATCTGGTGAGGTCTGCCTAGCACATCCTGGGTAACACATCCAGACAAAAATTCCCACTGTGGCAAACCGTGTAAAGAAGCAACTTCTGGTACACATATCACTGGTAAAGCCAAGATCACCCCAATTTATGGGACAGATAGCACCTGTGAATACCAAAGGCCACTGAAGCCCCACTGAGTATGCGTCCCTGCATGCCTGAAATGTGGAGTGTAAGTTAAGCCACCATGACAGGAGCTTGAGAGAAGGTGGCACTGTCGTCCAGGTGTTATCTTAGACCAAGATAATGGTGGGGGAGAGGAATGTATCTCAGATAATGGCAGAATTTATGGGACACAAGGAACCCAGCTCAGTGACTGTGCTGAAATTAGTCCAGACCAGGTAAAATCACATATTATTGTTAAATCACATTTTATTGTTAAATAAATTCCATATGATTGGCTTCACCATATGGTCTCATTTGCACTTTAATTTGGGTAGAGGCATTTCTCAATAGATCATAACAGAGAAAAATTGTGAGAGAACAGAATACACCTGCAGAAAAGTCTCCATCCTACCTGTGTTTTGTTTTTTTTCTGAGCCTACAATAAATTGAAAAGAGATAACCTCTCCCTTAAGAAGCAATCAAGGATGTTTAAGGGCTACTGGAAGATGCTCCTGCTTGTAGTGATTATGCTGTTGAATTTTTTGCCTGAAATGTTTTGTCATGATTGAAAAAAGAACTAAGGAAAAGAAGTCTGACATAAAAATACTAATAAAATGTGAAGGGAGGAGTAATGTGTTTTTCTCTTTCCCTGGGATCAAGGGCTTCTTGAATACCACAGCACCTTAGTCAGAATTAGAGTGAGGTTTTTACCATGTCTACTGACATGGGCTTGAGCCAGAGAAATGTTTCATGTGCTTTGTTAGTTCAAAAGAAATATATTCACTTCATTGCCAAACTGATGAAGTTTGAATATCATTAGGAAAAACATCTCTGAAAATCTTCTAAGGATGCTACTGTTACTGCCATTGAAAACTCAGCAATCCTGCTGTAGCAGCATAAAAATTAAACTGATGAGCTGCAACCTAAGTGTTTAACAACGAGATATCAAGTGGACTTTTCAAATTTGCTGCAGCATAGCAATTCATAGGTGTAACTAACAGAAGGCAACAACAGGTATTTGAGAGATGAGTGAGAAGCATGCAGTGTGAATGCTGAGGCGGCTATAATGGATGGTGGAAGAAATGAAGCAGCAAAGAGAAATAATTATTGAAGGGACAAAAGATTTTAGTAGCTCTGAAGTTGACAGGTAGCAATGCATTAAATGACTCATCCAAACCGATGGAAGTTTATGATACAATAGTAGTAGCAGACAATTTTTCAATTATATTCTAATGGTTGAGGTTCTTGGCCAGCAGATTACTATTTCCAGACCAGTGCAGCTTTTTTTTTCCCTTTGTGTAGTCAGGAGTGTGGGAGTTTCAGAAACACAAAGGAAGAAAGAGTGGCTCCAGAAGTGGGGGCTTAGACACTCATCTTTTGAATTACAGGTCAGAGACTAGTAGCTTCCACGGGGAAATAAGAACCTACCTTCACTTCCCTGCTTGGAGTCATTCAGACACCCAGCTCCTGCCTTCTTGGCATCCTAGGGCTAGGACTTTCCTGGGAAGCAAGTGAACATAGCCCCCTGTCCTGGGTTGATGTTGAATTGTATCCCCATTCGTCTGTTTAGCTCAGAAATAAGTTTTGCACCTTTAAAACTGGATCTGATAGTGAAGGAGAAGCAGTGCAATGTCTGAGGCAATTGTTTTCAAAACATAAAGATAAGCGTTTTCAGCTTCCCTCACTCACGGCCTGTGTTGTCTGCAGTGCGGACAGCGGGAGAGCTCTCCTTTGCTGTTTGTTAGTTTTTGGCCAGCTGAGGCAGAGAAGTTCTCCGAACTGTGTTTTTTTCCATTTTCTTGGAACTGTTTAACCTGCTCTGGACTCAAAAACCAAAAGGGCACCAGGAGCTCCCACCTGTCGCCATCGGGCCTGCCCTGGGCCCGGCCTTTCCCAGCCCCGGAAGGACTGAGGGCAACTGAGCTGAGCTGCAGCCACGGGAGAGAGAGACTCTGGGAATTTGNCCAGAGGTTTCTCCCCAAATTTGCCCTAAACAAGGACACCCCCACCTCTGTTCCTCAGGGCATTCCTGCATGTTCCATTCCCTACTCACTGAGAAGCGATCGTGAGCACCAAAGGCAAAACCTGTGCCATGAAAACCTGCTGGTGACTGAGCAGTGGCTGAGCAGTTTACTGCCTATCCATCCACTGGGAGGGGGAAGCCCTTTTTGAGCAGTACTGAAAATATAAGTCTCAGTGCGGATGGGGAAGAGAAATTAATTGGGATGGAGTGTATGAGAAACCTTGTCAGCTGCGCTCTGAAATGGAGAGCTGCAGTCCTGGCAGTCTGGAAACCCTGGGAATGCTGGAAGTCTGCTGAGCTCCTGATGTTCTCCTGGGGGTCCATTCAAAGATTCAGGAGTTTTTTTCTAGCTTGAACTCAGGACTCACCCTGTCACTCTAAGTAGGCATTTCCCCGACCCAGAAAAACCATATAAAAAAGAAAAGGATTCGACTGATCAGACACTTGATCTGACACTTGTTTGTTCCGCTGCCTCCAGGCTATTTTCATTTTTTTTACTGAGGCAAATAACCATGAGTGAAATTAGAGCCAAGATGTTCAAGTTTAGTCAAAAGGATGGGTTTTTGCAATGATATTTGGTTATTAATCAATGTTGTGAAACCCTGAACTTGACATATACAATGGGTATTTGTTCTATTGCTGTTATTGCTTCAATTGACAAGGAGGGAACAAATAGAGCTTCATATGAATATCAAGCAAAAAGGATCCAGGTTTTTGAAATCCTGAAGCTCCTTTTCCTGAGCCAATGCAAAAGTGAAATGCAGAAGAATTTGTTAAAGTATAGTAATCATGAAACTGAGTGAATTACAATACTTGAGAAAAATATTGTACCAAAAATGGTACATAAATATAAGTTTTATAATGAAAATATTGATCATGAATCTATCTTAAAATAACACTTCTTTTCTCAGTGATGGCCTTAAAATGTAAGGTTACATCAAAGTTATTTGTATATAGGTAATGAGTATTATTAGGTGGTGAAAAATATTATAATCCAATACAGAAGCAAGGAATGGCTATTTCTGTACCGAGTGTAATAACAAGCATAAACAAACATTCATGTTTCTCTTCAAAAATATTTTTCTATATAGATACAAATAGAGCTTTAAAGAGGATTCTGTAGGCATTTTATACTGGTTTTTGTAGCTGTTTTTGCAGGTAGAGAATTTGCACAGAAATAAAAAGCTTTTTAACATCTTTAAGTACAATTGCCCAAGAGAGAAAAACGACAGGGAGGAGGATGATGCCATTCAAAATTATGACTATTACTGTAGAACTTGTTCTTTCTGTGTGTTCCATAACAACCATCAGCCAGTGTGAAAGTGAATCTGTTCTTTATCACAATTATTTTCCACCAATTTGTGTCGAAGTTGGCTTTCTGAGATAAACTGGTTGGCTTCTGGCACTCATTTTCCCTTTTGGAACATAAAGAGAAAATAAAAAAAGATAAATTTATAAAAAAACCCAAACCAACCAACCAACCAAAACCAAACAAAAAACCCTAAACAAAAACAAAAACCCAAACCAAAACAACAAAAAACCCTGTCAAATTGCTTTAACATTACAAAGCAAAAATGAGAACGGAGGAAGTTACATTTCAGGTCTGCCAGTTTCAACAGCGTTTCCCTAATTTGAAATTGCAGTGGTTCTATGAGCTTGAGTCACATTTGAGCTTTTTCTTGACCTTTTGTAGAAAGAAGCAGGTGTGAGGGAATAGTCAGTTCCCTGTGTACGTGTTATACTCATGAACACAACCTTAGGAAGGCAAGGCAAAGGTGGGGCGAAGTTATAAACACCATGAAGTTATTTTCCATTCCCCTGCCTCTCATCCAGAGGGTGATCAGGGCTTTTCAGAAAGTGTTTAGCTGATAAAATCTATGCTATTGTGATTTCCAATTTACAGTGCAAGTGATTGACTGATGTTGCTTTTTAATGTAGTGAATATATTTCTGTATATGTTTTATCTGTGTGGTTTAGGCTGTGTTGAAATTGCATCAATTTACAGTGTTAACTGTTATGCAGCATAAATAGAGCCTGCATGGAAATTTGAATTGGGAACTAAATGAGCAGATGCAGAGATAATTCCAGCTGCCACTATTAATATTTCCTTTTTTTTTTTTTTTTAAGGCATACTTCTCCAATTTTAAATACAAGTTTGGGGCTATGTATGGATAAAAAAAGGATCAATTTTCACTCGGATATTGCTCACCCAGGTACCACATATGCTGGTGTACCCACAGAGCACAAGCAGGGGTGCCACATTCTGACTTGCACAGAAGGCACTGGCTGCCTGCCCTGCAGCAAACACCTGTCGTGTGCCCAAAGAGTTGAGTGCTACTGATACTGCAGATGAAGACATTACCAATACACAAACAGATTCTCCTTCAGCCCTTTGTGACTTTCCAACTCATAGTTTAGGGCCCTTAATGCAGTTTTCCTCTGGGGCCATACCAGCTGAGAGGGCACAAAGCTGGGATGGACATCTGCCAGATGCCAACAAATAGCCAAGATTTGGTAGAAGAATTATATCGTGTTTTAACATTATATTTTGTTTATATATACAGAAAAAGAGTTTGATGTTAATGTCATCAAATGTGTGCAGACATCTCTACCTATAAACAGATCTGAATCCTCAGCTAGACATTCCTTCCTCCCTGGATGAGGTGGGGATATGGGGCAAAGCGAGTGATTGGAACATATTGCTAAGGTGAAGGTCTGTAGGAAAGACAATTTCCTCTGTTATTATCATCTAATTTATCTGTTTTAATCTTGGGGACAGCACAAAACGTTTCCCAGGCACCCCTAACCTACCCAGTGTAGCTGCACTTGCTGCATATTTCTCCTTAGCACACTGATTTTACAGAGCTACATCCTAAAGTTTGTAGGGAATAGCTCCCTCCCCTGCAAAGCATAAGGTATTACTGCAAGTCATAGAGTACCAATCCTGTACTGATTCCTTCAGTGTTAAAGGGAAAATCAGCCCATTTAATTGGATTGCAGTGGTAAATTGCACTTGCTGTTACATTTGTAAAATATTTACTATATTTAGTGTGCAATTTGTGAATTTTACTCAGACATCTAGGTTGTAAATTCATTTACAAATATAATAAGAGTCTTTAAGAAACACAATAGAAACAGCTCATTAAGGAAATTTTTCCCTAGAAAAAACCAAACTTCTTATAGACTTTTCTTCTCTGATTGGAGGGCTTATACAGTCTTTCAATAAAAAGAAGATAAAAGAAGCATCTGTTTCATAATCTTCATTTAGACAGCATAATAGTCAGCATGCAAATACTACAAGAACTGAAGATGCTGGGTCAGTCTTCAAAACTATTTGATATCCAAGGTTTTGAGAAGAGTGTACGATTAGCATAAACAGAGAGCAATCTTCTCATTACAAACAAACACCCCAAAGCCCTCAAACTGCCACTTTCCTGCAGGATAAAGCTTTAGAGTTATTTTTCATGAATTGTAATATGTCAGGTGTTTGCAAGAAAATGTGTGAAGTACCGTAACAGATTACGCATCCTCTGGAAGAGGTATGGCCTAAGAAGAAAATTAGTGGATTTACCACAGATGAAAAATTATTTAGATAATATTTTCTGCTTGCATTTGCTTAACTGGTATTTAGGAATATCCATACTAATTGAGACCCCTGGGTACAACAGCAATAAAAGTAATAAGTGTATTTTGAACATTGATCAAAGTCCCCTTCTTCTCTTGTCCTAGGATTAGAAGTCTGAAATGATAAGAAACATTAGAATAGATTTTTTTTAAAAAACAGAAATAGTATTTCAAATGGTAAACTTCTCAGTTGTTATCCAGTAAATTTGTTAAGGCTTTTTAATGGGCAGGCCCAACTGTGGTGGCACAAAAGCCTGCTCATCCCAGAATCAAAATAGTCCCCTTCTGGTGCAGAGTGGGCAGAAGAAGTGAGACACTTGGATTTTGAAACTGGATAAAGACGTTTATATTTGACCTTGATTAGAACTCAATATATTACAAGTTTTTCACATCCCTATGTGTTTTGCAGGCCCACAGTTTTAGAACAGGCTATTAATCTTGCTCTATAGAACCTACTGAAGAGTCCAGAATTTTTATTTCCACAAATATATTTCTTTTGGTTCTGAAAGTATGATTATTAAGACACACATCTTTATCCTCAACAATAATCACTCTGTCAGCTGGTAAAACATGCACATGGAAGTCAAGTTGTCAGAAGGAAACTGACTATTGTAAGAACAATAAAAAGGTGCTGCTGTGCTAACAGGTTGTGGTGGGTTTAGTCTGCCTGGACACCAGGTGCCCACTAAGCTACTCTATCACTCTCCTCCTCAGCAGGACAGAGGGAGAAAATAAGATGGAAAAAAAAATTGTGGTTTGAGAAAAAGTAAACTAAAAAGTAAACTAAAGAACAAGTGAAGATTGCACATGTGTAAGCGAAAGGAAAAACATAAGATTTTATTGTCTACGTCCCATCAGCAGATAATGTCTGGCCTCTTCCTGGGAAGAAAGGTTTCAGCATTCGTAGCAGTTACTCCAGAAGGCAAACATTGTAAATAAATAACAAATAATAAATAACAAATGCCCTTCTTTCCTCCTCCTTTCTCTTATCATAACGTATGAAATATCCTTTTAGTCATTTTGGGTAAGCAGTCCTGATTTTGTCCCCTCTCAAGACCTTGCCCACCCTCAGCCTCCCAGTGGAGTGGTGGGATGTGGGAGTGAGAGAGCATGGACACTGTGCCAGCACTGCTGAGCAGTAGCCAGAAGCTGGGGTGTTATTGACACCTTTCTAGTCCCAATATAAAACACAGCACTGTGGGGGCTCTGGGAGGGAAATTACCTCCATCTCAGCCAGAGCCATTCACAGGTTACATGTCAATTCTCATTTCCATGACACCTGGTTACACCAGGCAGGGTACAGGGCACAGAGCACTTCAGGTCACTGCTGACATCTACCATTCTCAGTCTTTCCTTTGCTTCCTGATGAATCTTTATAAAGGTGGAATAGGAACTCAGATCACAGTTATTACCAAACTACTCCTGGAATATGAGAAAG
The DNA here is from genome assembly GCA_013397295.1 of Polioptila caerulea. Taxonomy (NCBI): domain Eukaryota; kingdom Metazoa; phylum Chordata; class Aves; order Passeriformes; family Certhiidae; genus Polioptila; species Polioptila caerulea. Next base: position 484,683 of record VYXF01002179.1, on the reverse strand, counting down.
ATACCTGGCATAATTAGTAACATGGGATTCTGGATGCACTGTCCTGTATTTCCTTTCCCTTTTTTCATTCATCAATATTTTAAAACCTTCAATTACGCTTTGGTTGTTGTTGGCACTCTTTTGTTGGGTTTCACTTCATACTCTGGAGTCTAATTTTTCAGCCACAATAAAGGGCATAACCTTACTGAGACTGATTGCGCTGCCCTAGATTCTTTCAAATTCCACACTGGCCCTCAGTTGAAGACAGTGTGAAAATATATAAATATACACATAGCTTGCTGTGCTCGTCTTTCAAAGATAAACCATTAGCAAAGAAAAAATAGTGGGAATAGTTATTGATATAAGAAGCCAGACCCAAATTATAATACAAAGCAAGACACTTAAAGTAAGATTGAATAGGTGGATATCCATTTAGTTTATTAACTATAGAATTAGTACACTACAGTCTGAAGAAAAAAAGAGAGTAAAATCTCATTAAGATTATGATCTTCTTTTTCATGATAAGACCCAATTCTAAACTATATTAAAATATGCTGAGACTTACAAGGAGAAGCTGTGGTCACTTAGTTGGTTCAGTTTGGAGAAGGGAAGGCTGAGGGTGACTAATCAGAGTCTATAACTTCCCTACGGGGGTAGAGCTGTTGATCCCCTCTCTTTGGGGACCAGCAACAGGACGTGAGGAAAAAGAATGAAGAAGTTCAGATTGAATGTTAGGAAAATGTCTCTCATCTGAAAAAAGCTGAGGAAGAGTATAAGAAACAGCGCTGATGAATAATGTCCTTTGATGTGCTTTAGTGGTTTAGGGGTATGCTGTGCCAGAGAGTTCATACTTCTAATTAGTCAGGAATAGCCTGGAAGTAGGAACTGTGAGCAATTAACTGTGGGTGCAGAACCCATCAGGAATTAAGCACAAGGAAGCTTTTGGTGAAATCCCACTCTTCCTGAAACTGAAAGAAAAATGCACCTATTGATTTCAGCATCATTGGCAATGTATTGACTGCATCATTTACCAGTTCACTAGCCAGTTTGTCCTTGATCTGTTTTCCGCTTTTCTCATCCTTAATGCATCCAGTGTGACTATCACCTCCTATTTCATGCTAGAAAGGCTGTGTAACCAGTAGTTTATTCAATCCACAAAAGCAAAATGTTGAGAGTTTCAACTGATGGCCTAAAATCTGATTTAGTGCCTCCTGCAGTGAGGTGGTGTGCTTGCAGTGTGCAAGTGTGCAGTGTGCTTGCACCAACTTTGTCACCAAAGCAATCATCATTGCTCATGGCCTTTGGGACTGAAAAGAGTTAAAGTCAAAAGGAATGAGGTCAACTTCAGAATGATGTCACCTCTTGTGCATTGACAAATAAATAATTCCCTGTGGCACTGCATAGACTAAGGACCCAGTGCAGGGAGTAAAAAGGAATGGTGGCCTTGTGCCGTGACTGCATTCAACTAAAAGTTGGTGTCTTCTAGTTGCTTTGTTGATAGCAGCATCCAGAGAATTCCTAAATGTTTAAAGGAGAAATGAAGTATGTTATGGATTTTTCACAGTCTTTACACTGGGAAGAGTTATGTGCAACATTAAGCTTAAATTGATTTTCAGTGTTTGAGCACTGGCCTGGACAATGGATCTAATTAGTATCTACAGTTATTTAAATAGCAGAATTGAATGCCTGGGTTGCAACAGTTCTCTTCTTGGTTTAGAATTATGGTTTGTTAAGGAAACTCTTCTTGTGGTTCTGAGAGGGGAATTTAATTGGGAACTGTAAACATCAAACAAAACTTGCCTTTGCTATTTAAGCTATGATAATTTTACCTGAGTACTCATCTTAGAAACAAACAATGAAAACAGAAGCTGAGCCACAGAAAAACCCAGCTGCTGTAAAGCACATCTCATGGGAACCATAAATCTACGTTTATAAAGAGCTTAAATTTGCCATGATCCTTTGTCAATACATTTGGTCTTTTGAGGTCTTTTCCACCAGCTTTGTGCAAAGCAGGCAGAAAACTGCCAGAGTGGTACTTTTGGATCATCAGAAAATTCAAATCCATTACAGTCTGAATCAGAACTCTTTTCTTCATCCTGTGTAAAGCAAGTATTTTGGGACAGAACAACTGCTAAAATGGGTCCTGAGAGGGCTCTGGGTCTCTACTTTTGTGTTTGCCCAAGAAAACAGTCCCTCAGGAGCAGGTACATGTTAAATTTGCCAGCTGACTCAGAGAAGATATCTGCCTCACACTGTGTTGCAATCCTTAGCACTTGTTATATTTAGACAGAAAATTTTGTGTGGCTATTACATGCTCATTTCTTTTCAGAGTGAGAAAACAAGATTTAATAACTAAAAACAAGATTTACAACTAAATGTGTATGACAGACTTCTCATCTAATCCTTCAGCTTCTGAATACTCTCAGTTCCCATCGAGGTCATGTGAAATACAGGAATAATAGCACCTTGCAAATACATGAAGGAAAGACAATTCAGGGGTTGCAAGTTCAACAGAATCAATGACAGAGCTTTGGTCACACCAGGGATATCACACATTTTCCTTACCTTTCCTTACCTCAGATTGCATTCTGGATGAGTCATATGTAGAGTGTGGGTTTTTTTTTCTCTGCACAAACCATTATGGAATTTTAATAGCAACAAAGTATAATGTCAACCCCTGTGATCTGAATTATGTTCCTCTAATTTGCAATCTCCTAATTAAGGTCTGACATGGCTCAACTATTATTTACACTTATAGTGGTTGGCCATCTGGGCTTCACTAATAAATAAGCACTTTAATGGCTGAACTACTTAATAACCCTTCAGTGAAAGAAGATGAAAATTAAGGAAATTCTTTCATTATGAAAATATGCTGTGCCATCTAATTGTTCAAAAGCAGATGTCACTCAAATTCAATTAAGCTGTTTAATGGCCTGCATGCTTATTACTAACTTGATGGAAGGTTTGACACAGTTAAAGTAAATACAAATGGCTGGTATGACTTTATCTTGTCATGTTTCTGCTTTTTGCTACTTTCCCAAAATATCCATGTCAATCTGTGTTTTTTTCTTATATGATAAATTTGCATTGTGTGGTCAGAAATAAGAGCTTATGAAAATTGTTAACAGACATGTTTTTCTTATTTTCACTTCTAAAAGTGTAGCATTTGTCTCAAAAAAAAAAAATGAATCAAATTATTCAAATGTGAGGCAGTCATGAATGTTGTTGGTTAGATAGCCAGCAAAGCTCCCCAATATATGTCTTAATTTAGTGATTTAGTCTCTTTTGTTTCTGACAGATTGGGAGAGATATTAAGGCTGCTTTTTCTTTGTAAACAATGACTTATAATATGCCAAGCTTTACAGTACATTAATGAAATCCATACACGACTTCATCCTGGTTTATTGAGAAACAGACATGCAATATTCATTGATTATTAAAATGTTATTCAGCACTTCATATTTTACAATGTGCTTACCTCTTTCTTGTTTCCCTCATCCTCGTGACATTTTAAATTAGCTAATTATTGCTTAGTACTTATTACTTACAAAATTAAGAATGGATTATCTTTGTTAAGAACTTAAATCCATATTGCTGACTTACTGCCACACAGCTTTCATGGCATTATGATGAGGTGGCTATTTCAGTCCTTCCCCACAGAAATATGAAGTTGTGTGGATGAGGTGAGGCTGATCCTGGCTCTGCAGTGGTGGGATAGACTTAGGGGAAGTTCTAGAGGGGCTGTGCTCCCCACAGCCATGTGTATGTGCTGGCTGCTGCCGTGCTGCCAAACTTCTCCCCACAGAACTCACTGCCCAAGTCCTTTCCTTGGCTTTGCCATGGGCAGCAAGGTCAGCTGCATCTGCCCAAAGCAAACATCAGTAGGAAATGTTTAGTCCTGCATGGGAGTGGGAGAAGGGCTAGAAAGTCCTTTTAAAAAGCTGTTTTTTAAACTAGATCTGGTGCAAGTATCTATTCATTATAAGCAAATTGAGTTTTTCAGATGTGTTGGTAACTCTGAAACAATGACCTAAACCCAAGAAGAAATCCTGTAGTGAGTCTTAATGCAGATGCTCTGGATGGACAGATTCCTGCTAAGGCGTGGGAGGAGAAGCCTGTCCTTCACACATTGATCTCAGATCCAGGATCTGATTTCCAGACTCCGTGATGGGAAGCAGATGACCTGGGAGTCCTGAAGGCCCAGAGCCATCCACATGGTGACAAAGCCCTTGAGCAACAGAGCCTGAAAAACAAGACTTTTCATCATCTGCTGCTGCCAGGCAGCTGGCAAGCCTCCAGCTGAGCATAGTCTATGTTCCAGCAGAAGGCTTTGAACAGGATGCATTTCTGCAAAATACTTGAATTTAGACTTGTAACTGTTCATTTTATAAAACAATTTTAAGGCTGCTTTTGCCACATCCCAGCCTAGATTTTTGCTGTGTCAACAACCTGCAGTAGAACTTATGTCCATGTCTCTCTTCTTGAGGGAATACAGGACTACCTGCAAAGCACTGCTCCCTCCAATTCTTAAATGTGTCCCTGTGTTTCAGAAAACAGCCAAGGGTACTCTTTGAGTAAGAGTTTTGCCACATGTATTTCAAGGTCACTGAAACTGTTGTATCTTTGTAACTGGCTATTAACATTTTGGATTGGAACTCACCCCATTTGTGCTTTTCCATATACTGAAGTCATTGATCTGTGTAAGGAAATAGGAATGTTTATTTACCTACCAATGTACAAATAGCAATATTAGAATGTAAGGACTTTATAGTTCAGACATGGCAAAAAACTTGTGACATGAAAAAAGTTTTAAGTTGCTCTGGAAGAAAAGACAGATTTTTAAAATTTTAATTTGGAAACATGAAAACATATCCAAGCTAAACTTACTTGACAACCAAGTACCAGAGATTTGCTAGAAACTCTTCTGAATAGTTAAAAAATGCAACAAAATAAAGAGCAATAAAACCAGTAATTTCAAAAATGTGTGTTATTCTCCTTCTCATTTCTGTGGTTATGCTCTTCATCTGCAATTATAAGTTGTTTTGAAAGGTGAATCTCAAGCATGTTAAAGATGCTATTCTCTTTTCCTCCAATACCTATGCTTTCTCTGTTCCACATAGCTTAAATTTCTAGGATGTTTAGCCAGTAAAATTCGACTGAATTATGCTTGGACACACGTCTTCCTCAAGAAAGTTCCTTTTCTTTCCTTGGTTAAGTTCTCCTCATGGGTACTTGGCTGGGTGAAGTCTCAATGTGGACTCATCTGGGTGAAATCTTACTCTGTCTCCTTCAGAGTTAAATGTAACTTGGGCCTTTTCCTAAGGCAAGGCTATGTCTCATAAAAACAATGATCTCTGCACCAAGTGCTGTGATTATTCAGCAGAGGACTGAGTCTTTCACTTGGAGTATTTCATAGGAAAATGTAAATTTGTCCTGCCAGTGCTCAGAGCTGACTGAAATCCATGCTGGCATGGTTACTACAGTAACCATCCTTCATTTTCCTGTGGCTCAGAGTATATGGTGTATAGCTTGTGCACCTCTGTACAATTCTCTCTTTTTATCAGTCTGAAAAGAAGGGCTGATGTTATCTAAGGATATTATATTAAAAAAGTAGTCTGAAATTAAAAGAGAGAATTCTGAAACTTGAACAGATCTCCAGATGTTCTCCAATACAACAGCTTTTAAAAAATTAAGTATAAATACTTTGTGATACACTATCCAAGGATTGCCCTGTCCACTTGGTCTTTTTAGCTTCGGCTACATGTCACTAAATCATCAGCAATTTTCCCATCAGTGAATCCAGTTTAAAAAGTTACATCCACCATTTCTGTCACTTATTGCCACTCCTTCTTAGCTCTGACAACCAAAATTTTCATGTGACTCTTTTCACAGGTGCATTTGCGGAATAACGCAGACTAAGTGATCACTTTCTAACATTTCCTTTTAAGGAAATCTTTTACTTTAGGCCAGGACATCTAAAATTTGTTTGGAGAGCTGCCATGCTCAAATCCAGAGGAGATGATAAAGTTTTGGAGAGGGGGTGTAAGGGGACGCAGCTGGGTACAAATGTAAATCTGGAAGTGGATTTGCTGCCAGTACAATAGCAGCTTGTGTGGAGAGAGAGCTGCTTCCCTCTAACCCACTATCACTGAAAAACTGAAAATTTTCAGTTAAGCTCTCAGTATTTTTTGATGGTGAAATTCTCAAAATTCAGAAAGGATTTCCAGAACAGGACAGTCAGAAACAGCTGCCATTTAATGACTTCTGGAAGTAAGAAATAATCCAACAGGTTTTGGTGAGGAATAAACCCAAGGTTTATTAAAGATGAAACCTCTTTCTCTGTATGTTCTCAGGGCAACCCTGCCTACATAAGAGTAGGTAAGGGGGGAAAAGTCATGTTTTTCTATTCACATGCCCTCCATTCATCTGTTTCATTTATGAGTTGCATATCATTATAAGCACACACAATTTAAAACAAAGACTGTCTCCATATGCCTGTCTGGGAGGGACATAGCACATATGATTCCAAGTCTGGCTGTGGTCCCTGCCTAGACTGGCTTAAAAATTATGTATTAGTCAGATATTTTCCATCCATGGAGATAAAAAAGGAAATATTTCAGATGTACTTCTAACCAGATAAAATGTTTGTGCAGGCTGAGCTTTGGATTTTGCCTAAGTGGACACAGCTAGCCAAACGAATGAACCTATGGCAAACCTTTTGCAAAGAAATAATTGTCATCATTCTCTTGGACAGCAGTGCAGGGCTCTGGGAAAACTTACTGTGCTTGCATCTATGCTTTTCTCTTCTCTAGAGCAAATATTCGGTCATCATCCTCAATCTGTGTATATTTAAGTGGATTTTCTTTTAAAAGCATCCTGATGCTGCCAGAACAATAAGGGTAAACATGAAAAGCTTAAACATCCTCCAGATATATGCCAAAGAGATTCCCATTACAAAACTGGATGAGTAAAAGGCTCAGGCTAGAGGGTCTGTCATGAAGATCTTATTTACAAGGAAAGCACTTATTTTCCAGTATCTGCAGATAATAATATTAACCAGAAGAAGAGAAATCTGTGAAGAATCTCTTAATCTCTTTGGGCTGCAGTACTTCTAGCACAATTAAAAGAAGAGATGTGATACTCATTTGCTCAATTTTTGAAGCCCTTTCTATCCACTTGCATTTCTCTTAGTACTAGATGAATTGATAGATAATAGTGTCACTGCCTGAAGCACAGCTGGGTAGAAGTTGCAACAGATTGTCTGATTTCTAAGGGGTTGATTTAACTTTAAAAATATGTCTGTGGTTCTGCACTATACGAAACAGATGGGTTGTTTGTACAATTAGGCCTTAAGTTCTCCTCTTGATTAAAATGCCCAAGACCTCTATTACCAACTATCAGTTGTGTGTGTCTAGTACAGGGAAGGATACAACCCTGAGTGTTAAATTATGCGTTTGTAAGATAGCTGGGGGCAGAAGGGTGGCACACTGCACATTTCTGCCCCATGTTATTCCTGCTTTTAATTTGGGAAATCAAATAATTTATGGATCATAAACAAATTTATTTGTGTTTATCAAACATCTCATCAAGGGCCTGACTGCTCCATCAGTGAACATGCCAGAATTTTTGGATTAACAACTTTCCAAATTATTTATTACGTTGTCAGTTGTCATGCTCTTCTCCTTAACTAAGACCAGGACATCTCAGGCAGCAATGGCCTGACACCAGTGTCTTAGTGCAAGCATCTTCTCCTGAGCCTGCAAAGTTAGAGGCTGTACTGGGCACAGATGCACACTTGTCCATAAATGTTGTTAAACTGTTCAGACATAGCTACTGTGAATTGTGATTTAATCTGATGCTCCTAGTTTGAACTTGCAGTGCTCTCTTTTAGATCTAGAACAACTGTTGCATTTTTTAATATCTAACCTTTGAAATTTAACTTGAGGACCAACAGGAGAGTACTGCTGTATTCTTTGAAAATTGACAGTATTTTATACCAAGGAGGTGTCAGTTCTTTTGGGATCCCAGTGAGAAAGGCACTGACACTCAGAGCTGGTTAGATGATTTATTAAGTATGGAAATTGTAGCGGAGGTGACAGCAATCTGAGTCCCTTTTGAAGGTGAGAAATGCAGTGTTGGGATTCTGGGTTGCAGAAATGATTCCTGAGATATTAAAAGTCCTTTTTTTCCTAGCCACAAGATCAAAGAAGGAGTTGAGAGTCTTTGGCTCTGGTTTCAAGCTTGTTTATTTTCTCTAATCTATAACATTCTTCCTCTGACCTGCTGAGGTCTGTCTGGCAGGTCAGTCCAAGGCACACTCCCCGCCCTTGGCGTGGTGTTAGTTTTTTTATACTAAGAACTACGTGTACGTTATTTACATTAACTTTCCAATACCTATCACCCATGTTGGACAATCACTTTCTACTCCAAACCAATCAACAGTGCCACCATCACAGCAGAAACATGGAGTAAGTGAAGAAGGAGGAAGAAGCCTAAAAACCACGAGGATCCTCCATCTTGTCTTCACTTACGCCATTCTAACAAACCCCACAATCTACTTTTTCACCCTGTGACAAACTAATTATTATTCTATTCAAACTCTTGTGACTTGTAATTCTTCACGTAAAGCTGGTAATCGTTTCCATGGGCTGGGATCCAAACCACAGGTGTCTTGGGCTCTGTGCCAAGGGCTCCGAGCCCCTTGCCTGGGTCTCGGGTCCTCCAGGGCAGTCAGAGGCAAGCCCTGGGCTCTGAGTGCAGCTGCTGCAGAGTGAGAGGAGCCCCTGGCTGTGGGTGACAGCCCCTCACGGCGTTCCACTGGGGCTGGGCTGCGCCAGCGCGGGCTCCGCCGGCATTCCCAGGAACAGACTCATCCGCCAGGGAGTCAGGTGGGAATCTGCACTCCTGGGGACAGTGCCCTCCAATACTCCTAGCTCAATAAAGGTATGGCTCCCAAAGAGGTGCATATATATAATTATAGTTGAATATTATGGAATACATGAAATTGGTTACCTGTGAATTTGTTATGTACATGTTGATCAGTTATTCTAGGGTATAAAGCAGTTGTTAGCTATCTATATCAAAAAATTCCCTATTTAATACAGTGCCTCCTCTGGGGCCTCTACTACTATTTGAGCAAGTAGCTTTCTTGTGCTTTTCATCAGATTAAATTTTTATTTACTATTTGGCTTAAGTTTTAGATGAAAATTCCTTACCAAAGCTGAACTACCAAAAGCAGAATATATCACTGTCCCATTTTTCCATGTGTCAGTTTCAATTATGATTGATTTCCAATTCTGATTTGCTTTGTTGCACGTGCTCTTGACAGGAGTGTTTGGTACAGCTCTGTGCTTTCCTGACACAAATTAGCCAATGACCTCGATATTTAAGATGAAGCTTGAGTACCTTTGCCATAGCCCCTAAGAAAAGAGTTCAGGATTCCCTGCTCCATCACATCACATCAGCTACCTCTTCACCCAGATTGAAAAATAGGCCAGTCATTCACATCCTTCTAGACCTTACAGCAGAGCTAAATGAGTTTTGAAAATTATTGCTATTTTTAAACTGCCTTGATAAGCTTGCTGTGAAAAGGTACACTTAGAAGGTATCATTGTGGAATACCATCTTTGCCAGAAAAAATAATCTGATATGAGTAGGTCTTGGCCTTTGGTGAATGACCGATATTGTAATTTTGCCAATTCTTCTTCCATACAGATTTTAAAGGATAAAAAACAATTTCCAGTAACTGGACTCGGAGGAATTAAACTCGTTTGGAAATATAATTGTGAATTAGTCTAGTTAACCACTTACAACAGATTGGAATAATACTAAAAGTGTTATTTATTATTGAATCATATAGAGCAGTCAACAGATCTGCATTAGGATTTGCAAGGCACAATATCTGATTTATAGAACTGCCATATTAGATATTTAAGGTTCACTCCTCATTCCTCATTGTTCCTTCATGTGTAACTTCTGACCTTTCCCAACCCTTCAAATAGAGCTTTTGAAATTTTCTTTTCTGCTTCTATTTCCTGCAAGAAGGACCCAAGCCACAGCACATTGCTAAACAAATGCATTGACTGACCTGTAGGGAAAAAGCAACTCTTCATCTTCCTCCTTGCTTTTATGGCTGTTTGGTTTACTCTCAACAAAACAGCAAATAATGGAAGCAGCTGTTTCCCTTGAAGTCAAATGCAGTTTTCTGGGCAGTGAGTTCTTACACACACGTCATGGTTTAGGAATGGCAGTTCCCAGTCCAGTGCCCTCATTGAGATTCTCCAAACCATGCTCTGCTCTCTCTCACTCCCCCATTTTCCTCTCTCTGTTCCCTGTAGCAGAATGGAGAAGAGAACTTGAGACAGAAAAGGCAAAGGTCACAACTTGAGATAAGAACAATTTACTGGAAACAGCAATGAAACTAGAAAATGAACAGTAACAGCAACAATACTAATGACAGAGGGTACAAGAAAAGAAATTATGCACATGGAAAAAAATACCAGATAGTAGACCAGAGGGCCTGTTCTACCATGCTTACTCCATTGCAAGGAATCTCTTCTTCTCAGGAGAGAGTCCCTTTCCACCCCTGGCAGTGATGTGAAGTGGTACAGGATAAGCTCTGAGCATTGCCCACTCCTGGCTACTGCAAAAACTTACCCCTGTCCTGACCAGAACCTGGACACCACGGCACTACACGTCCCAGGGCACCTCTGCATGAAGGGACACCACAGGGCAGCGTGTCTGGGTGGCCTTTGGCATCTCTATATTCCAGGCAATCACTCCAACGTTTCCATTCTTATAAATGGGATTTTATTCCTTTAGCATAATAAGTATGTTAGAAGTGCATCCTTCAAGATGCAGTAGCACATGAATATATGTCAGAGTGACAGCATTTAAGACAGCTGGGTGGTGAAAGCCCCCTACCCACCCCCTGTTAAAAACAATAAAGAGCCCCTTTGGTTAATACACACCCTGTCAGCGACTGATCATATTTGTCACTTCAAACATTGCTTCAGAGGGGCTTTGAGTTGCTTAAGGCCTCATTTGTAGACAGAAGAATAAAGTAATAAAATCTGCAATTAAATCTGTTCCAGCAGCAGATTTCAGTTTCAGTTTTGCTGCTCTTCTAACCAAAAATTCAAGCAGCATTTACAAACTGCCATTATCTAGAGAACTCCTTTCAGTGAAGTAACACCTCCATAGTTCAAAGCTATCTGGTAGCTGACCTTTGAAATTACAGCTGAATGTGGACTCAATTCTAAAGGTGTAGCTTGTGCAAAATTGTATTTTTTTGTCAGTGTCACTTTAGTGTCAGTCCAAAGGCTGTGCACACACAGAGTAGAAGGTATAGAACAAGTAATGCTTATGCTTTGTGTAATAGAACAGTTGATATAAAAAAAACCCCAAACCCCAAAACTTTTTTTTTTGCTGTCACATATTTCCCCATTCAGCACATAACCTTGTAAAAAATTCAAATTAAAACAAGTATGTACTAAATGTAGATTTATTCCTAGACTTCCAGTCTGCTCTGCTTAGGCAAACAAATGGTACAGAAACAGCAGTTTTATGGAGATACCTCAGGCATGTATCAGAGCTGCAGCAGAAAACATGGAAAAACACATTGTGGCACATTGTTCTGGGGTGAAGTCCACCCATAGCTTTACCATGAATATGAATTCATTAATTGTAGCATAATTCTGCTCTACATTTTTTAAGCACTTTGGATCTGGTATCCCATCATCAGATGAATGTTTTCCCATAGTTCTAATTAGGAATTTCATGTACAGGAAATGCTGTGAACAGGACCTGCAGCAAACTGTCTCATAAAGACTCTCTATCACTTCTTGTTTTTATTACTATCCTGTGGAATTGTTCTTTCCTTCTGTCTCCATTTTATGCTGATTTTTTGTTTCCAATTCTTAACATTCACTGTGTACTTTGAAAAACACTTGAAGTAAATTCTTATTTAGATTTTTTTTGTCCCCTCCACCAAATAAATTTTTTTTGCAGTGGTCCCATTGCACCTGAAGAACTTGAATATATACTTGCTTAATTTTTTCACAATTCCATTTAAATATTTGGCCTTGCCCTATATGGTAGTAGCCTAGTTCCTGCCAGTTTTACATTGTAATGCAATGGCTTGGCCAGAACACCTAATGTGCATAAATTCTTGTGATCTGAAACACTGTGGTATTGAAAAGCTAAGCACTCATCCCAGTTAAGACAATAAACTCTCTTCCTTCTGTTGCAAACCTCAGCTTGTGTCCTCTGGGTTCCACTGTCCTTCTCACAATCCCACTTCCTGCTGCTCAGGAGCCAAAGGATTAGCATTAAGCCAAGCATTTCAAAGCCTTGTCTGTAAATCTCTGGATCTCGTAACTGCAGAAGCTGATGGGAAAGTTCAATCACTACTAACAGCGAATAGTTCAATCACTACTACCAGGAATGCCTCCTTGTTTCTACAATATGTTCTTTATTTACATTCTTTCCAGTTGGAGTTTCAAGAGTATGACATGTCCAAGAGCCTAAACTAAACTAAATTTGGAAAGACTTCCCAAGTCCATTAGTTTTTAAACTCCCTTAAAACAGAGACTTCAAGGAGCCAAATTACACAGGCACCCCTAAAACACTATTCCAAATCTACTTTATTTTCTTTTTTCCCCCAAGAATACCTTTTTTCTTTTTAATTACAATTTCATCACTTTTTTTGCCCTTATCCATGTAATTGGAGCAATTAATAGGTTCATGTTCCTTTATTGGCCTTCTACAGTTCTATTATTTTCCCTCACAGCTCCTCCTTTTATGTTCAGATATTCTTCCCCCTTGATGATGTTGCTGTGTGTGATCTACTTCACATTCCATGCATATTTTCCCTTTCTAGTAGGAAGATCATGTTTTGATTCAGTTTTCCTGTATGCTGGGATGTATGTGGAATAAGAAAGATGTGAAACCAGAAAGACATGCCTGGACTTCTCACTGGATCTTAGTGTACCAGTACTAACCCAATCTCCTATTGGTTCAGATTTTGAGTGTCTTTAAATAGACATCTCAGTAATTTAAAAACTATTAGACATTTGAACTTTTATTAATGTTTTAGAAACTGAAACACACATCTAGTCAAGAAACTCACCAAAAGAAATAAGACTTTTATTTGTAATTAAGGAAATTTTAAGAAATGGCTAGAAGTCATTGCTGCCTGAGATGCTCATGTTTCAGAAAGCAGGGCCTGCTGGTGCTGCATGTTCAGGACACAACAGTCTCAGGATTTCAACCCTAGTCAGACACTCACTGCTCTCAGCACTGACCAGAAAGGGTAACTAAGGTCCAAAACCCACCTCAGTGACTTACACTGCTCCATAAAAGGCTGCCATTTATTAAATGTCTGTCCAGTAATCCCTTTCTATGCAGCGATCTTTAGTAGGAGCAAATATATAATTATTAATTTCTATGCATTATATTTGGAAAAAGAATTAGACATGTACATTTTAATCCAACAAACCATATATTCATTTAGAGCATTATGTTGGATGAAGGCTACTGATGACAAAGTTTTCACAGCTATGAAACAGAAATTGAGAGTCAAATACAAGAAAAAGCTCATTATTTGAAGAAATCTTTATCAAACATTTTAATACAATATTCAATAGTAAAAAACTGATGCATGTGTAGAGTTTTTAGGTAGGGATCTCAGACAAGGCATGTGGTGTAATTGATTTATTTTATACTGAAGTTCAAAACATCTTTTTATTTATTACTTACAAAGACTGATTTAGAAAAAAATGCACAATATCAATATCTTACAGAGTTGTTAACAAAAATCTGAAAATAGAAATTCACATTTTCATATCCTATATAAAATAAAAGCAAAGAAGATTGCCCTCAATTTAACTTCCAACTTGTGAAAACATTTGGGTATGGCCAGCGTCCAAACTTTTATAATATTCATTTGTTGTAAATATTTTTTCTTAATGCACTTATTCAAGAAAATTTTCTCAAGTCAGTAGACTCTGATAAACTGCTGGCTCAATTCCAAAACATTTTTATTTTTTAGAAAGTTTTAAAGGAAATATGCACTCAACACTTTCAATATTGGTTGTCCCTATACATTGATCAAAAAGAACAATATCCTGGCTTATGACATATAAACCCAGTATAATTTTTTACAGTACAAGAAAATTACCAGAGGATACTTGATGAAATTTTAAGAAAAATTGCATAATCTATTAAACAGCCTTCAAAAATGAAAAAAATAAAATGTCATCTACTATCAAAATAATAATCTACGTACAAATATTCCATCTTGCTTCTGAAACTCTTTTAGAACAGCTGCTGTAAATACTAAGTAATTTTGTTCTGATGGAAAGCATTTGATTTGACAGGGATTTCTACATTAATTATCCTTACAGAAACATGTCCTGAACTTGTCCTAGAGACTTCTGAATGCAAAGTAAAAGCAACACACAGTTTTCTTGTCCAGTAGAATTTTCAATCCATGATAGTGCCAGATCAGTTCTGTATCTCTAAATTTAGGCACACAATCTGATTATGTAAGATGGAAAAGGCAGAGCGAGCCTTTGAAAACACAGACTCAGCTAAATAACAACTTTGGTACCCAACAAGGCCACCCCGGAATCGTTACCATCTACCAAATGTCAATATTCATTTCACAATTTTACACTAAAAAACATTCATGGCTTGACTTTAATTTTAATGATGATCACTACATGGTCACATTCACAACCCCATCAGAATCTACAGTACCTGGCACATGTAGCAGTTACCTGAGTGCTACTAACAGGAGGGGTTTATCTAAATGTACATGTCAGTACAAAGCAACCTCCCTGTCAAACTGAGAGCAGTAATATTGGCTTGCACAAAGTAGTCTGAGTTTACTGAAAAGGTCTTTCTCTCTGCCTCTGTTGATGTAATTTCATACAAAAATGAGCATACAGCATCATCCGGGCTACATTTTTCTGAGTAAAATTCACGAATTTAGAGTAACTTCATCATTGCCTTTTTGAAGGATAGACAGATGGAAAGTAGATTGCTTCCATCAACCTAAACCAAGCAGCTTCCAGTGAAAAGTTTAACATCACCACTTGCCCTTAGGATTACAAAGTCATGTGCCACGAAAATAGCAAACATATCCAAGTATTATTCCCATTCCCATTCATACATAAACTAAAAATTCAAAAAAACAGGTTGAATTCCTAAGAAAGGAACAAATATTATTTTTTTAAATACAGTCTCTGATCCCAGCCCCCCACAGAAACTGATTCTTGCTGGATTACTTCCAATTAGCAACACATGACTATACAACATCTTCAGCAACTGTAGTGTCAAAAATTTGGTAATAAACTTGATTTTTCGTTGCGTCTCTGACATTATAGGACCTGATGAAGCATTCCAGCCATGGCAAGTCACCTACCAACAAAATCCAAATAACTGTTCAATATTCATTTCTAATTTTTATAGTTGGCAAGTATAACTTGAGCAAGATCTAGAATATCTAAATGTATACAATAGTTAATAAGAAGAAAAATTAATTGTTAACTTTGAAATTCCAATTGTTATCTTTTAAGTTTCCCACAAGGTCTGAAATGGTGTTCAGTGACAGTCTTCCAAGACTTATCCTCCCCACACCAGCACTCCACAAAACACATATACAATATACAATATACAAAAAGACTTTCCAATAATAAAAATTCATCTCTATGTGTCTCAATGAGACAATTTCACTGGTCTCAAAGGGAAAATACTTTACAATCTTTATTACAGCACAACTTTTTCTAAGTGTGGCAAATACTCCAGGGTGATTGCAGTGGTCACTGACAGCCATGTACTTGGAGTATGCTCTGGAGGTTGGAGCTGTATCACACATCCATCTGCCTTGGATATGTGTAGTTGAGGCAGAGCTACTTTCTGGACATTTCCCATGGCAAGGGATGCTCTAAGTCAGCATGTGCAATTAAAAGCAGGAATCACCCAAAGCACGTGCCATATGCTGAATTTCCTCTCTGTTTTCACTAACATGCTGTGACATTCAGTATGAGGGTGTTCTGGTTAACTTCCATATGAATACAGATGGCATGTTGGTGCCTGCACAGGCATGACTGTATTCACACACCACTGCATGCTACATGAAAATTTACTGAACCATTTCCTTTCTTTCTCAAAGGTAGAGTTAATATGAAAGATATGTTTCAGAAAAAATTAATACAAACTCTGCTTTCAGGTTCCAGCATTTTCCTGTATTGAGTTTTGCCTGTGCATAAGTTGAATTCTAAGACTTTGAATGTGCAATAGCAGATTGAAAGACCCCTTCGCTTCCCACCTCCCCCTTAAAATAACAGCAAGCTGACCTAATTTTCTTCCTGGAGGACAGAGCGTATTCATGGTCATCTGCATCTTTTGCTGAAGAAAATCATTAGTTAAGATTTCAGAGGCAGGAATTTGGAAAAACTTCTCCTGAAAGAGAACAGAAGAATATGAGGTATTGAAAGATGTGTAAAGAAATCATTAGCCAGAACCTTGACTATATGTTCTTTTAGGAATTTAAAATTAGGTAACACAACAGAAGAATAGCATTATTTCAAAAAACTGTCCAGATTCAGAAAAACCCAAACTGTCTGAAAAAATTAAGAGTCTGTTTTTCAATACCCCTGAGTATTTAAGGACTACAGCCACTCAGAAAGCACACATGTCAGTCTCTATACCTAACTGGCAAATACTCCTTATGAACCTCCATAACCAGACAATATGAGACAATGTTATGGCCAGAGAGGATGGTCAATCCCCTCAATAGTCCTTCACATCCTGAGAGGAACAAAATCACTTGAAAACAAAGGGCATTGCAACCTGGCTTTATATCTGTGGAACTCTCTTAGAGCGAGTTTAATTTTTTGGCAGTTTTAGAAACTATGGAAAAAAGGCTTATACTGTGGGACACACTTCTGAATGGAGACAGAAAATAATAAACGGAACATTAAAATGTTGAATAAACATTTTCTGTGTATTATTAAACCACGTACAGTAAGCATGACTGAAAAAACTCCAAGTTAATTCAAGTTTGCTACTTGATTTTGGATCTCTAAAAGCTCATCATCTTACAACTTCTCAGAGTAAGCAACGATTTTTCGAAGTAATTTCTCATTTTTGTTAAAAGATACAAATACAGACTAATCTGCCTCTGTATAATTTTTGTATGACGTGTTTAATGGCAACGATCAGAAGTTAGCAGATAATCCAGCAGTAAAAATGACACAGATAACTTCCTCTCCTCTTTCTTCTACAAAACTTCTTCATTTTTTTCCTTCACTGACTTTTCCTGTAAGGAGGGGAAGAAAAAAAAGCACTGTGTTCCTACGAAGTGCAACTGGAAGCTAAAGCGAAGCTGCACTTCAAAGCAGCCCAGTTCCTTCTCAGGTGGTGTGGAAGGACTGGAGCCTGGGCTTGGAAACTCTTGGCTTGTCTTTGAAGTACCACACCAGCAGGAATGTGAGCAGCTGGCACTTCAGAAGAAACTGTGGGTATTTTCCTGCAGCTAAACTGTAGTACTGAGCAGTATCTGACAAGTAAGTGAACCACCCTGAAGTAAAAATTTTTTGAATTCTGCATCAAGAGATGGTTTAAATCTTTTCCCTCACCTTCCTTTTGCAGTTTAGTTTCTTGATAGAAAAAGGAAAAAGGACAGCAGAAGGAAAAGATGACTGGCTGAAATGGGGATTGTAGTCTTTGATCTCCTTTGCTGCTAAAACACCATGTAGTTTAAGAAAAAGTAACATTTTTTCTGATATTATTTTCACTTACAGCTTAAAATTAAACAAGGAAGAGTATTCTCTTTAAAGTCCCATTCAAAGTAATTTAATATAATGACAGAACATGTGCAGATATTTACACATTAAACAACACTGCTGTGCAGAAAAAAAAGCCACTAAATTCTTTTTCTGTCTCATTTCATCACACCCACATTGCCATGACAGGAAAACCATCCAGTCTTCAGCAGGAATGGTCTTAAATTGCTTCAGAGAAAACTGAAGATAGGTTAATTCAAAGGTTAGTCAAGTAGTTTAATAAACTGCTTCTGAAATCCAAGATAAATATCTGTACAGATATAGCTGCTTAGGGAAAGAAGGCCTCCTTACATCATGATTACGTGAAACAAAAGAATCAAGCATTACTGAATTGAGAGATTCTATTGAGAGTTAAAAAAAGAGTTAATGAGTTTTTAAACTGATGCAGAAGTTAGCTGCATAAATCCTGAAATATTCCTATCATTTACGCAGTATTCAGGCTGTATAATTTAACATTGCTAATAAAAGAGAAATTCAGCCATAGGAATACATAAAAGTTTAGGGAAATACCAAATAATCTATCTTCAAGCTTCAGTTTTGTCTTTATGCTTTAATATTCTATACTCTGTATAGTATTATAGCACTGTAATCATTCCCACAAAACACTGCAGTTAACATAGGATGAATATTTGTGCACACACATTTACCATTTTAAAACCAAATAAAATCCAAACTCACATCATCTGTAGAGTTTACCTTCATCTAGACTTACTTACATAATCAAAAAGGTATGCATTTAGTGCTCCTGTTTCATCAACCAGTGTAAAATTCATAATAAAAACATACTGGAGCAGTTCAATACCTAAAACTGAAGAAAAGAAAAAAATTTATTTCTCTGAGAGAATACACAAGGCAAACTATAACAACTCGAGCCAACAATATCCCTCTTTTAATAGTAACTGATCTTGAATATTGTCATTAGAAGCACAAACTAACAGACCAAGACATAGAAGCTCTGATGTCTGACAGCAAAGTGTAATTTATCTCTTGAGGCCACATTGCAATTTACCTAGAAACACTTTTAACAGATGAGCCTATAAAAACACAAAAAGATTTTTAAGTACTTATTTCTATGCTCGTAATCAAAAAGCTAATATTTGCTTAGATCTTAGATCCCACCTTAGCAGGATCCTCCTAATACTGTGTTCTTTTATCCATTGAAGATTAAAGGAGAGGTGCTCTAAATTCAGTGGTAGGAAGAACTCCACCTGAAAACTATCTTCTGAGAAAAGCAGTTTATTTGATATGATGTAGTAAAAACTACCAGGCTTGTTCAAAAAAAAGTTTTGCTGGCAGTTCTGAAAGTATTCCAGTGTAAGTAAATGACTACAGTCACTTCCTCACTGGCAGCAGTAACTGTTATGCTGCAAACATAAAATAAAGGAAACAAAGTTACTACAGCTCTGCATCAGTCCTTCCTGGGTACACCTACTTTAACTGGTAGTCATTTTATGTTCAACTGATCTGATATACTTGCAGGTTTATTTAGCCTGAAAATACAGCTCATAGAAGAATAATATACATAAAATAGTGTAACTGTCAGGAAGCATTATTATTGCTTTCATTTTGAGAATTAAATGTCAATCACTGCCAGTTATATAGTACTTTACATTTATTTAATAGGATACAATTATGAAAGTTTATTTTAAAAAAAAAATCATTGTATTGCTCAAATAGTTTTCTTCTTTTAGAAAGAGTTTACCAAACTTACATGCTGCTAGATATTCCAATTTCATATGTTAGAACATGAATTGATAAACATGCAAATATTCTTTTTCCTTAATGCATGGAAAGTTTTCAACTCCAATTCCATCATTTTAACACGTTGACTGCATATAGTAACACAAGGAACACATAATACACATCATTGTTGTGGTATAATTCCTTTCATTTGAATATTATTTCTTACAGATTCTCTGGAACATGAAGTTTAGAGAAGATAAAAGTCTAACTTGTATGAGTCATTAAATAAGATTGTCTTTACTTTGGGTCAGAAAAACAGCATCTACAGAAGGAAAAGCAAAATTAACTTCTAGTACTGCAAGTATGTACACAGTTTAGAAGTAACATCTACAACAAAAAATTCATGACATCTGCACTATCATAAGTGTTACTACTGATACCAATGGCAGAAGAAACTAGTGAACATGTAAAATTCTTTCATTTACACTGCAATAGTTCCAAAAGTAAGTATGTTATTTCAACTGGTAAAAGGTGAATGAATTTTACAGCACCATATTCAACATGACCATAATTACATGCTTTTTGTACAAAACTGCAACCCAGAACTGCAAATCAAACTATTTCACATCAGCACTTCAGAATCAAAGCACAAAAGTATTTCAGGACAGTACCATGTCAGCTGACCTTGTGCTATTTCAGTTGGTTCCCATGATGGTTGCTGTTCTGCTGCAATGGAACTTAGATTCTTTACAGGCTTTGGAGTTGAACATTGCTTGCACCTAACATTTAAAACAAGATATTGAAATTAACCAAACACTGATGTATTTGTACGAGAAGTGTCCTGCACAGAAAAAAACAAAACCGATTTTCTTACACTGTGGAAGTGCAGAAGTATTTCTATTGCTGCTTGAAGTAACTATTTTACCAGACACACGAGCTTTAGAGCACAACAAAACCCTTAATGCTGTTTTTGAACTATCCATGAGGAGAGATAGATCTGGAAAAGACCACTTCAGTGATTAGACAGGAATGAAACTGTACATCAAGGCTGAGAGAGCTGGGGTTTTTCAGCCTGGAAAACAGAGGGCTCCAGGCAGACCCTACTGTGACCTCGCAATACATAAAAGGGGCTTAAAAAGACAGACAGAGACCTTTAACAGGGCCTGCAGTGAAGAATAAGGAGCAATATTTTTAAGCAGAAAGAGAGTAGATGTAGATTGTACAGAAAGAAGTAACACTTCACAAAGAAGGAGCAGAGGCACTGGAACAGGCTGTCCACAAACACCATACCTGGACGTGTTCAAGACGAGACTGGATGGAGCTGAGCAACCTGCTGTAGTGCAAGGTGCCTGTGCCCAAGGCAGGGGGTTGCATTAGATGGTCATGAGAGGTCCCTTTAAACCCAAACCATTCTATGATTCTAAGATCACTAAATTGCTAAATATATGTTCATATGCCACTACTGCTCACCTTGCAAAAGTAGGAATAAATCTGAAATTGTAGCACGCTCTAAACCCATTAAAGAGTTACAGGAGAAATTTGGCTTTGCCTATATTGAGAATACTAACTAAGAGTTGTTAAAACTTTCTATTTTATTATTGGTATATTTACACCAATTATTATAAATTTTACACGTGACATAGTAAGCTAATGCTGCAAGTGGATGGAAATATTGAAGAACTGTTTGCAAAACTGTTCCCATTTGCTTCAAGGAATGAAATCACATAGCAAAACTATTTGTTCCAAATTAAGCTTCTGTATTAGTATATTACAGATAGAACTTGAAATAAACATTATCTTTTAGAATTATATGCAAAGCATGTCATAAAAATCAATTAAACTACTTCTGCTTAAGTAATATAAAGTCAAGTCACTTTTTTCCTTTAAAAAACCCACTCAAACTCCAATAAAGTAACTTAACTGTGAAATTTACTTTTTATATGCAGTGTGTCTGTGTTTATTTTTATATATAAATGAATATACATGCAAATGCACAAACATATAATTCATTCTACCATACAGAATCTCTTCTAGACTTTGCTAAGTATATGCCACTGATAAAATGTGCATGAAACATAGCTCTGAAATGCCAGCATACTTGTGAGGTTCCTTCCTAAATACCCTATAAGCAATCATGGAATATCTTAGAAACCATTTACTTTTACAGTCCAACCATTTGAAGAGAGAACAATGTCTGAAGGTGAGTTGTGTGTAGCTGGGGAAATATACGGATTATGAAAGTGCAAGCAGAAATACTTTGTATTGCTGAAGATCCTGTCCCAGTAGGAGCACCCATATACTGCCTTTATTTAAAAAAAGCTGTAGACAGCAATATCTGGAAAGGTCAAAACTATATATGACAGAGAGAAACAATTACCTGTATTCATTTTATGGATGGCCCTTATGGGAAACTTTAGGGTTCACATAAAATGTGGAATGTTTCTGCATAGAGATTTTTTTACTGCAGACGTAGCATAGTGCCCCTCTGCACAGTGCTCTGCCTGAACTGCTGAGAGAGGACTCAGGAGCTTGCATGGAGGAGACTGGTATTTCTGAGCTCAGCAGCTGCTTGCTGCTGGGCACTACTGGGGGAACACACTGCTGACAGCTCTCACTGAGCAGGAACATGGCATTGCATGGCAGATCACACATACCAGACCTAGGTGTGGGTACTGTATTCCACACCTTTGGAACTGTGGAATTCAGAAACCTCTTGAAGTCATCTCTACAGTGAATGACAGCCACAAATGGATAAGGCACTTTGCAGTGCTGTGGATCACAGTAAGTTACAAATAGTTAGGAAAGGCTGTCCAAAATCCCTTACTGCTTCCAAACCTCAAGCTTTCCCAACACTAAGAGACAGAATGAGTTGCAGATTGACAAACTGAGATTATTTTCTGGATCTCTATTTAAATATTATCTGTTATGTTGTACATATATATATATATATATATATCTACACGCATACATAAACCCTTCAGCATACAGTTTTAAAAACAACATATGTTTTGACTTTAGTCTAAGTGAGACCAGAAAATATAAGATCAGGACTAGAAGAGGTATTTAAGCACTTTGCACTGCATGTGTGTTTCCATTTCTACAGAACACTGCCCTACCCATGCACCACAGAGAAGACTGAAACTGGAATGCTGTGCAATTAAGGGCTTAAGATTTACAGATCAGGAGCCAAACTGCAGTCAGGCCTTTGATACCAGGCATCAAATGAAATGGCATTTCATCCCCAATGTCAGTACTGTGGATCATGCTATGCATTTAACATCAAAGAATCTTTGGGTAAGTTATACCTTCAAGCACTGCAGTCTGAATTACTGAAGAAAATGCTATTACTGCAACTAGTACAACATCAACAAATACTTTTAACCTACCCATAATATTTTACATTCCCTTGTAGAAGAAAAGGAGCTGAAAGATCTAATAATTCAAGATCATCTTCTGTGGATCTCACAGGAATAACACACTTAAATCTTTTTGTAAGCTTCCAGATTTCTTTGAGTGTTCCACCTATTAAAAACCAAAAAACATCATTACTTAAACAGTAGTCAGAAATAAATCAAACAATTTACATATCTCTGCTGATTTCAGAGCCTTCAATAATAATTGATATCTACTACTGAAAACTTAAAAAATACCTTCTCACTTTTACTCAACAACAGACTCAATTAAGAAACAAAGACAGACATTTATCAAAGCAGAAGCCTTAACATCTTCCTCATAGCTAACACCATAACCAAGAGGTTCTATTTAATTAACATCACTTTCATATAAGTACTCCTATGATTTTACTACAAAAAAATAAAAGCAACCAAACCGATCTTTTATATGCATATATCCATACACAGACATATTTAGTTGCTGGCACTTTAATACCTGAAAATAGATTTACCGAGTTATATTGCTCAGCCATCCCAGGAAAATGGCGAAGAAATATATGGGGTTTTTTTCCAGAAAGAAAATTTTAGATTGAAGTCAGTTTGAACATATAAGAAATTAGGCATCTATCAGAACTAATTAATTACAAAAGAAAGCAGAAAACAGAAGAGGTTTTGTCACTGACCCTCACACAAAGGACCACCTGACTTACATTTGCTTATTTACATCATTACTTGAGCACAACTGAAGACTTTGTTTTGAACTCTGAATGGTGCTATATGCAAGTTACTATTTTTATTATATAAAATTTCTTCAATAGTATTCTTGCTAAATTGCTTTGTTTAAAGGTCAGTGGTTATTTCTCGTCCCTGAGGAAATCTGATAAAAATCACATGAAAACAAAAAAGCTCACACTGAGAGAAGCTCTATTAATCTGAAACAACACTGACATCCAGAGGCTGACAAATTTAATTGGAGGCTTGTATTACCAGAAGCCTTTCAAAACTTTCTACATCAATACTAAAAATAGGCTTGTTTAGAAGACTTAGCAAGTTTTTAAATCAGAACTGAAAAATCAGTAAGCACAGCTAGAAAAAAACCCAAACATATTCAGATGTTAATTTTAGCATAATCAGCTATAAACAATATTGGCATAGTTTTAAAATAGAGAGAAGCATCTTACAAGACCTTCAAAGACTACTATCTCCTGTTTACACAACAGTAACTTACAGTTCCAGCTCTTCTTTGAAGATGTCTTTATGATCATCACTATTTACACTGAATACAACTTCAACGTATCTTTACTTCATACATACAGAGTGGACACAGCACTGTAAGAATTGGTATATTTTCAATTTACCTTACCTTCTATCATAAGCAAGGTGTCTTCAGGATGTTGAAGCATTTCATCATGCTTCACAAAATGGATGGCTATTTCCCTCTGTTTCTGGTCTTGTGTAGTCCATGTTACAGATTCATACCAGGATGCATTGTGTAATTCTGGGTTTGGGGCAGCACCAGCAGAACCACGCAAAATGAAGTCAAAGTCATCTCTGTCTGGAACTTCTTGCCTAAAACCATTTTCAAATTGAGTAAGTATGTTCTAACAGCTCTTCCTTAGGCACTCTACCAATAAGGATGACACTACTCCAAATAAATATTAGAATGTAGTCATGAGAGTTATAGCACTACAGGAAAAATATCCTAATTGTTTTATCAGTTTAAACATTAAGAGTTGTACAGTGTATTATAACTTTCCATGTTAATAAATATGCAAAGTAATATGCTAACTTACTTAGGAACAGAGGCAGCCTAGTGGCTACATCTCACACAAATGAAAATCCATGGAAAACCAAATCTATCAGCTTTATGTGATTTCAGTTGGGCCTTAAAAGGACCACAAACTGCATACCACCTCATTAGAATCAAAAGGCTACATAAACTTACATAATTTCAAGCTTTATGTTTTAGTCTGTTTGACTTTGCATAAACTGAGGGAGAAAAAAAAAAAAACTGGACAGGACCAGAACAGTTTCATGTAAGTACTGCCAAAGGAAAATGTGCAATTCCATCCCACACTGTTTCTATCCTGTCCTGCTGGAGTGCACCATTTGTGCATTTCCACTTGTCATACATGGAGAAGCAATAATGCATGCCATCCAAATCATACAAATACTACAGAATCAATTAGGTTGTAAAAGGTCTCAGAGTGTCCAAAGCAGGGCAAGAAAGACGGTGAATGATGCCTGGAGGGGAAACCATATGGGGTGCAGCTGAGGTCACTTGGTCTGTTCAGCCTGGAGAGGAAAATGAGGGGAGCCCTCACTGCAGTTACAACTTCCCTGTGAGGTGAGAGGAGGGGCAGACACTGATCCCTTCTCTGTGGTGACAGTNCCTGTCCTGCTGGAGTGCACCATTTGTGCATTTCCACTTGTCATACATGGAGAAGCAATAATGCATGCCATCCAAATCATACAAATACTACAGAATCAATTAGGTTGTAAAAGGTCTCAGAGTGTCCAAAGCAGGGCAAGAAAGACGGTGAATGATGCCTGGAGGGGAAACCATATGGGGTGCAGCTGAGGTCACTTGGTCTGTTCAGCCTGGAGAGGAAAATGAGGGGAGCCCTCACTGCAGTTACAACTTCCCTGTGAGGTGAGAGGAGGGGCAGACACTGATCCCTTCTCTGTGGTGACAGTGACAGGACCCAAGGGAACGGCCTCAAGCCGTGTGACTTCCCTGATATTTTTGGATCCAGGGAAGATGCCTTGTCTGGAAGATGCACTTTAGTCAAAGATATTTTATTAAGTCATTGGAGACTATTATAGCTCTTTGCATATTTTAAAATTGCAATAAAGAAACACTTAAGGTACTTCTATACAACTATGGTATGGAAAGAACTGTACTACTGTTCAGCTCATCTTACACAAAAGAAGTTGAAAACACAATGAAAATCTAGGCATCCAAAACATACAGAGCAATTCCTAGTTACTTATAGTGTGTGAAACACTTACAAAGAGTTGCATTTGGAACAATGAAGTTTAACAGACTGATGGAGCTTTTGGGGTTTATAAGTTCTCAGCTTTGCTCTAATGCGATACTGTTGAGGAGCTGTGCTGTTTGTTATGGTTTTCAGTTCTGTGTTACTCAAATCCTGATGATCTGTTAATACTGCAAAACAATACACAGAGAGATGAAAAAGCACCATGCATACCACGGCCATGCATAATCACCATAATATTTGTAATAATGGAAATAGCAATTGCAGGTACGCATGTTTCCTTAATTTCCAACTCTTCTTTCCTTCCCAGCTGCAGCCTTAGTTTTATCAATACAACTTGTTATTACAGTCAGTAAGATAGATCACATCAGGCTGCAGGAGCATGGTGCACTTCAACATACAGAAACATGACATGTAGAAAAACCAAATAAAAGTAGAATATACAAATATGCTCTATTCCTTTAAACAACAAATAAACCCAATACAACACACATGCATCTATACTCTTGGAATTTATACTCTTAGAATAACTCTTCCTATAATAATCTTTAGGATGATATTTCAACACTGCTTTTGTTCTTTAGTAAAATTAAAATTCACCTTAAGGTCAAAATGCTACCTACCTGTAACAGATAACTGCTGACATCTCTGTAAGTGCAATTCAAGATCTAAAATCAAGAAGAATTTCCTAATTATTTTCCTTCCTTCTTTCCTTTTTTATCATGTGGACACATACAAACAGGTAGGTAGACAGACATATAAAACCAAAAGCTGAACAAATGAAAATGAAAATCCCAATAATATATGAAAACAATCCAACAAGAAACCAAAGAAAAAGCAGCAAAAGTAAGCAAGAGACATACACTGCATATCAAGAGTTATTATATTAGAGGGGAAGTTAGCATAGATATTACATAGGAATGGTTATCAAAGTGAACACTTTTCAGAAGTGTACCGTGAATGATCTGCTGACATAAATTGTATTAATCTCCTGTAATCATTCTAGACAAGAACATAAATACATTATTCTAAGACCAATATGGACTGCCTGGCCTCCCCTCTGAACTACCTCTACTACAAACAGAGTGCAGTAAATAAGTGCAAAATCTTTTCTAAATTTTCAGTTATGGACTGGACATGAATATTTATTCTTGACTTTTGCATCCTTTTAGAAATGTCCTATTTTTTTATGTTAATAATGGCTGAGTAACACAGATTTCTAAAAGCTAGAAGCAAAGATACAGACTATGTCCAACCAGTAGAGTTGTATTGAGTTGTCCAACCAATAGAGTTGTATTGAGTTGTCCAACCAATAGAGTTGTAGAGTTTAATTCCCTTTTAGTTATTCTTATCCTGGGCTAAAAATACCATTCAGAAAATAATGTAGGGTCTGTAGAATTGTCTATAAGATATCACTGTTCCATGGAAGCGCACCTTACACTGACACAACTTTCCATCCAATGGCTTAAGAAGGTATCTTCAACAGGCAGCTGTTTAGTAGCATTTTTAGTGCTTGTCCCTGCAGAATCACCCTTTAGAGGCCATTTGTGATCTATGCTTTGAGATCTAATATAGTATCACTAAAAACACCATCTGTGTTTAAGAATTTATTCACTAACTCCTACAAAGTATCTTTCCATGTAATATGAAATGCTTCTGCTGGAAGACAGAAGGAGTAATGTAGATTTCCAGTCTAATAAACTGAAAGAATTCTCTGAATGTAAAAGTAGCATTACACACATAGAGAAGCAGTAAATGTGACCTTATCTTGACCATATATACATATTAGCAGAAAGAGCAAATCAGCTTCCAGTTGTTCTTACCTGTAACATTGCCAAAGGTGCTGTCTATGTCCATGCAACACATGCTTTCCATATTCTGACTGTCTGGCAGATCCACAGATTCTAAGACTCTGAAGATAAATGGATAAATATTTTATAATCTAGAGAAATCTTTTATATATCATCATACACACATATATACGGGATTACACAGACACTTACATGAAACTCATTTATTATCAATACACAGGTATAATGTTCAGACAGAATGTTCCAGCAGAGACATAAAACTCAACTTAGCCAGAAATTTCAGGAGATTATATTAATGACACAGATGAGACACTTCCCAAATCACCTCTGGAACACTGAGAACACAAAACAGTGCCAAAAGAAATACGTACTACTGGAAACCAAATTCCTGATAATGCAATATGAACTTTGGTTACTTAGCCTTTCCTAAGGAAGAAAAAAGCGTTTATAACCTTTGGAAAAAGAGGCAGATCACTCAGGAGGATTACAACAATGTTACACAGGTGGAAAATTAGAAGTGCCAAAATCTGACTAGGACTTAATAAGGCTACTGCTGTATGAGACAACAAAATAACTTCTCCAAATATATCATCAACAAAAGGAAGCCTAAGGAGAATCTCCATCCTTTATTGGATGTGGGGGGAAACAGTGACAAAGGATGAGGAAAACACCAATATACTTCATGCCTTCGTTACCTGAGTTGGGAGACAGGGATGGGAAGCAGATTGAAGCCTCCATAGTCTAAGAGGATATGGTCACTGACCTGCAACACCACTTACACACACACACACAGGTTTAAGGGGCTGGCTAAGAGCCACCCATGGATACTGAGGGAGCTGTCAGAAGCGCTCAAAAAGCCATTTTCTTTCATTTATCAGAAGTCCTGGATAAGTGAGGAGGTTCCAGTAGGCTGAAAATTACTGTAGATGGTTATCTACAGGAAGGGTCAGAGGGGCAATCCAGGGAACTACAGGCCTGTCAGCCTGAGCTCAGTGCTGGAGGTCATGGAGCAGATCACCCTGTGTGCCATCACGTAGCACAAGAAGGATACCCAGGGGATCAGACACAGCCAGCATGGGTTTATGAGACGTGTCCTGCTTGACCAACTTCATCTCCTTTTATGACAAATCGACCTGCCTAGTGGATGAGGAAACAGTTGTGGATGTAGTTTAACTGGATCTTAGGAAAGCCTTTGATACTGTTTCCCACAGCATTCGCCTGGAGAAGCTGGCTGTCATGGCTGGAATGGGTGCATATTTGCTGGGTAAAAAACTGGCTGGATGGCTAGCCCCAGAGACTGGTGGTGAATGGAGTTACCTCCAGCTGGTGGCCACTCACAAATAGTGGTCCCCAGGGCTCAGTACTGGGGCCAGTTCTGTTTAGTACTTCTCCCAGTGATGAGGACAAGGTGACTGAGGGCATGGCACCCTCAGTAGGTTTGCAGATGACCCCAAGCTGAGCAGGAGTGTTGGTCTGTTGGAGTGTAGGAAGGCTCTGCAGATGACTCTGGACAGGCTGGACTGATGGGCAAGGCAAATTTTATGAGGTTTAAGAAGGGAAAGTGCACTTGGGTCACAACAACCCCATGCAGCACTACAGGCTGGGAGTGGCTGAGAAGTGGCTTAGCAGAAAAGGATCTTGTGAAGGGGCTGGAGCACAAGTCCTGTGAGAAGCAGCTGAGTGAGTTGGGATGGTTTAGCTTGGAGGGGGCACCTTATCACTTAGCTCGACAACAACGAGACAGGAGGTTGTACTGAGGTGGAGTCAGCCTCTTTTCCCAGGCAATAAGTGACAGAAGGAGAGGAAATGGCTTCAAGTTGTGCCTGGGGAGGTTTACGTTAGATATTAAGAAAATTTCCTTATGGAAAGGGCTGTCAAACATTGGAAAAAACAGCTCAGACAAGTGGTGCAGTCAACTCTGGATGTATTTTCAAGTCATGTAGATGTGGCACTTAGAGACATGGCTTAGCTGGACAAGGCTTACATTTAGACTTGATGATCTTAAAGGTCTTTTTCAACCTAAATGATTCTGACTCCTTACAAGACAGCTTAGTAAAGAATGTAAATTATCTGCTTCATTTTGAGCATCTTTAAATCTCACCACTTTCAAGTAGCACATATGCACGTTTAAAATGTGCATTAGAATTAAGCTAATTAAAATAGAAATCTTGATCGTAACTGAATTTTAAATTTGACAAAAAATTGCCTTTATTTATCTATTCCTCCAAATACTCTTCATCTTAGTGGTCCTAAAGACTGTTCTCGAGTTTCTGATTCTTAGATACATTTATAATTCTAAAGTGTACAGCTGTTACATTAGCCTAGAGTTTTCAAGAATGATCTAGAGAAAACCAAACATCCACACACATAGTACTTACGCTTTTAGTTCCTTAACATCTGGGTTACTTTCTGGCAAGACTCCTATTCCTCGACCATAACAGGTGCCACCATGAAGATGAAATTCTATGTGTGAGACATCTTCATTGTCAGCACTTGCTTGTTTTGTATGAATACTGTAAATTCTCAGAAAACTTCCAATCTGAAAGGAAAAAAGAAAACCACTTTGATAACACAAAGTTAGTTGTTTACATGGAAAATTCTAGTGCTCATGAAGCTTCGTCCCTGTTTTAACTGAATCACAGAACAGCTGAAGCTGGCAGGGACCTCTGGTGATAACCTCGTTCAACTCTTGTGCCCAAAGCAGAGTCAACTACAGCAGACTTCTTAGGGTTGTTTCCAGCTGGGTTTTAAGAATTTTCAGGTATGGAAACTGCAAAACCTTTCCATGAGACCTGTTAGTTTTGCTTTATCAGAAAACATTACTGGCAGCAAAGGGTGATTCAGAACCAGAATAAGCCTTCTTAGTAAATCTAATTCTCAAACAGACTTCAGAATACAGATCAAACCAGTCAATACATTCCTTTCCCAAGGGCACAGTTTGCCTTCCATATTCCCAACACAGCCCCACAGAGACTGACATCCTGTTATTTGTTCTGCGAATGATCGCATTTAGCAATTGACCTCCTGCTCATCCTCGTGCATGGCTAAGTTTAAACGTATACACAAACATATCTGCTTACTCAGATTTCTCCATCATATCTTACTCTTACATTACAGGCAACATTTTTTTAGCACCAGGACAAAAGACAGTTTGTGTTAGAAACTGAAAGATACTGGCATTTTTCCTATCTCTGTTAGATCTCCTCACGTACATGGAGAATATGCTTGGAGTGATTTTGTGTTTTCTGAAATGATTTTGTCAAGTTACACAAATGGACTTTGGCTAACATATACAAGCACCTATTAGAAAAGAAGTTATGGCGTGGTGAAAACTGAACACATCTTTATAACTCTGCTTTTATTTCAAAATACCACTCCCACTATCCCCCAAAGCAAACCCATACACCCAACTAAACAACCAAAACCAAGCCAGATGTTCCAAAGGCAGATAAAATGGCGATTACACAATTACACAGTTACCAAATATTTTTTTTAAAATACATAATCTAAGATCCAAATAATAACTGGCAAGCTACACACACTCAACAACCTGGTTTGATATTAATTCTAAACATTTTTTAAATAGCTTGAGATTTAAATTTAAATTATTTTAAATTTACCTCAATCAAAATTAATGTTACAGCAGTCAGTTTATTAAGTCGTAATTCAGCTTCAGATCCAACTTCAACCAGTGGAAACTGAAAAAGTATTCCTATCTGATTGGATTGGTCATGTCATAGTACGACACTTTTAAACACACTTATATATGCATAAAAGCAGATGGAGCAGCAACCTGTGTCTAGAATCCTCCTCTGTATCAAGGAACAAACTATGACTACATAATGTTGGTATCAAACTGCTCTTTTAAACAATAATCACACATAAAAAAGGCACCATATTTTCCAATTGAGGCAGCAGGGACATAAAAAGTGCACTTCAGCCTGCACCTATTTTGCTTCTGGCATGGAGCTCTTACCAGACTTTTAGTTGATCTGCATTGTTAGTGGGCTGCTCATTTTGTTCATTCAAAGCACCACCAAGACAGCTTGTGCATTTAGATGGCAGTTAAGAGGCTTATCCAAAGACTTTTTTTTTTCCTTTCCAGATGATGATTTAACTTAATTATGAATATTCAAGAAAGCAAAGGACACTCATAAGACTAAATTATTGACTACGACAAAAGCTTTTGGAGAAAGTTTTTTCAGAAGTTCTTACCTAAGTTCTGCTTATGGAATGACCTTATGTAAATAAAACAGTGTCAAACTACTTCCCTACTGCCAAGAGTAATTTGCATATAAGCAGGAAAAAGTTGATTTTAATTGACAAACTTATTTTTAAAGAAAAAAACAATATATAAAAAATAAGTATTTTCTCTATGTATAAACACAATAAAATAAATATGGGAGAGGAGAGTCAGAAACCAAGAATGTAAAATTCTGTGTCTGCCTTCTAAACTTGTGTGCTGAAATTCACACAAAAAGTCAACTAAACTATGTATTTTAGTGCAACATTCACTTTGCAAGATTTATCATCACTATAAAATAATCTACTAAACATTTATTAGATCCTTTTCTGAAAATGTTATTATTATATATATTTCATATCACTTTGAACTACAAAAAAGAGATGCATAATAATCATCATTGCCAAATACTGAAAAGGTCTGTAAGGGTCTGAATGTCAGCCTCAGAGATGCTTGGGTGGACAGAATGCTGTTTCCTTGGATTCCTTTGGGAGGCAGCCTTGCTTACTGTTAACAGCAGAGAGCAAATGTGGATGCTATAGATAAAAATGTTACTGTATTTCTGCTTACAGAATGCCTGCAGCCAGCTCTTTATATACCCAATTTAGAAGAAATTGTGATCTACATTAAAATAAATACCATGACTTACAGAGCCATCACTAAAATCTAGTACAAACCCAGCTCCTTACTTGACTTTAAAACAGTTGTGTTTGACCTACCTCGTTTAGAGGAAGTTAATTTAAAAGTGAAATTAAAGTGAATAAAAACATTTCTTGCAGTAATATAAAATATACTAACACCCTATATTCAGTCTAATTCAAATGTGATTGTTTAAAGAATACATATGAAGGCTAGAGAGAACTGAAATGCAGAAGTCATATATGCAGTTCCTTGTAACTAGTTAACTAGAACAACTTTTTAGCATAGGAAATTCTCATGATTATTTCAAAACATACAGGGTTGTGTTCACAATCACACAGGAATTCAGCAAATTCACAACCACATGTGTCATTGCAGGTAAACATTCATGTTTGTCCAAAAAGGCACACAAGAAGCTGTCTTTATCTACAGGAATCACCTGACAAATTCACCTGTA
Source organism: Polioptila caerulea (assembly GCA_013397295.1). Taxonomy (NCBI): domain Eukaryota; kingdom Metazoa; phylum Chordata; class Aves; order Passeriformes; family Certhiidae; genus Polioptila; species Polioptila caerulea. The sequence goes on along the minus strand of VYXF01002179.1, from coordinate 451,628 downwards.
CACATTTTTTTGCCTATATTTATGGTTGATTATATTCAGTGAGATTTGTCATCATTTTTATTGCATCAAGAGTCTAATTTCACTGAGTAAATAGTGTACAATTTTCTGCAAATGAGATAAAGCACATAGATGGCATTTGGGCACCATCTTGGGCAGTAAAAAATAACTTAAATCCATTTAAGAGTTTGAAGGACTCAAAAGTGGTGTCTTTTGGGTTTTTTTTCCTTTTTCAATGAGTAAAAATACAGAAGTGGAGAGAATATAACTCACATGTCGAAAGAATGTTAGCTAGGTCTGAAAAACATGAAGCTAGATATTGCAGCCATGTATGCAGTAACTCATTTGAGTTGTACATTGAAAATGTGTCTCGGGCATTAGGAAAGCAAACTTGGTCCAAATTACTATCATGAAAAATATGACATGATATGGTGGGAGAAAAGTGGAAAATATACAAATTCTACATCTGAAGATATGTAACATGAAGCAAATACTGTGAAACTATGGACTAGGACTCATATGTATGCTCAAAATTGATTATTTTAATTGCATTATCCATAAAATGCATGGCAACAGGGAATTGATGGTATCAAACCAGAAGAGGAATGCACTGGATCACATAGTCAGTGAAAGCCAGAAATAAGGAAATCTCTCACCAGCTGTGGGCAGCTGGGCCCCTGCTGTGCTGACCAGTGACACTCACTCACCCTGATGCTTACCACCTAAGCAAAATGCCCCAGATGGAGAAACTCATGTCACAGACCTATTCCCAAACTGCATGGAAACATCAGTGAACCCTGAGAAGTTCTGGAAAACTGGCATAAGGCTAAAGAATGTGGAGCCCTATTCCAGACAGTTGTAGGCTGGGGTTCCTACAATAATGAGAAAGCCTCATCTATCCAGGTACATTGATTGCCAGAGGAAGAGGGAAATTCAAGCAAAAGCAGTGAACACTGTTTTGTTTGCTTAGTTGCCATGCGCCAGGTAATAATCTGCTTCACAGATGAGATTTCTGAAAGTTCTTTTTGTGTTCTGTAAAAGCCCCAAATGCTGAAAAGCCAGAGTCTTGACCAGCAGGAAAGGGAGGCCAGTAAATATGGGGGAAAAAATCTACTTACAGCATCAGCCTGAAGATATCTTCAACATACCTTAACCTAAAGTTCTCTCCATTGAAAATTTTATGTATTATTTGTCTTAGAAAATGAGATAAAGTGCTCATATCTTCAGTATTCTCTGGACAAACGATTTAAATAAGAAGCTTTTAACAAACTCTTGCAGCAATATCCCTGCTCTAGGATTTGTCTATAATTCCCTGTAATATATTATCCACTTTCTCCAGTGTGTAGTACTTGGAGCTTCCTTGTCTGAATACGTGCCTATAGATACAATTTTAAAATAAGAACATGTATTTCAGGTTTTTTTTAAATGTGCCCTTCTTGTTATCAAGGTTGTGTAGAACAGATTGCTCCTACATAAAACATTATTTCCAAGCTGCAACTGTCATTGCAAATGGTACACAACAACAGGCAAGAGTGTAACCTAACAATTCCATAACAGTTTACATTAAAAAAGGCCACTCTAAGCCAGCATTAAGTGTAGAAGAGAAGATCGAAAAACAGTGCACTTTTTACTGTTTCTAAAACCATGAACTGGCAAAATATCTAATCACATTTGGGAAGGTGCATGTGGATACACTAAACACTTGCCAGTTCTATACTGCTACATAAATGAATTTTTTAAAAAGCTTTGCATAACAAGACCCTGAACTCAATGAAATATACATATTTTGATTCTACTTTTTAGTGATATGACATGATTTCCACTAGTATTTAAAAGTCTTTAATAAAATCCTCCATTTTAGGGAGACCTCCCCACAGATTTTGTAATATATGCACAAATATTATTTTGTGAAATACAATTAATTCTACACATTGAAATCTGAAATCAGAAAATATTTCTGAAATTTAATTGTCAGCATATCAGTCCTTTTTCTTTGATAACTCCACTAAGACAAGCAACTAGAAAGTGGTGTACAAAAATTATCTTACTTGAAACTCTACAGCTTGCATGACTGAAACTACTGCAACTTTGGACACAGCCAGAAGGTGAAAGAGTTCAAGGGAGGTTTCTTAACAATTTCCTTTCAAATTATTAAAACTTCTACTACACAGTACAGTATCCAGCAAAGGTAAAAATGCTTCAGAAATGTGAAAAAGCAAGTGGATAGGAAGTAAAAAATAGAGAGAGGATGAAGACATCCCACATATCACATACTCAATATGTGATTCAATTACTGATTTTAAATGGGGGAGAATAACAAAGGAAGTATTATTAGCTACTCAAGAAAATACGTTTTATTAATATTAAAATACTTTTTTCCTTCCTATTCAAAACATACCATTTCACTAGAACAACAGTTTTTTACATTAGTTAGCAAGAGAAAAAATCTGGAGGAGAACTTCTAAGTAATGAAATACTTCTGTCGGTTTTGTTATGAATTCTTACACTTATTTTGCTATCTGTAATTTACTTATGAACAGGTGTTAATTTATCAAAATGATTTCATGTCGGCTGATAGACTCAGCATAAAAAAAGATTATCACTAATTTTTATTTTCTGGTAAATGTTTTCTTAAAAATTATCTTGAGTATAGAGGGCAAGGCATTCAATGAAAGATGCATTCTTTGCCAAGTTCCTGCATTCAGAAGCAAGATGGCAGTATTGCTGAAGATCTAATATTTAATTATGTTGTTGTTTTCTCTATCTAAGCGTAATCAACATTACTGACCTACTAAATGAAGATTGCACTGCAAACTGCAGAAACTTATAGAACAGACAATCTTCTATTGACTTTAGAATTAAGGGTCTTTAACAGGACTACAGGTCTAACACTGCATTGTATCATTTAAAAATAATAGTAAAGCACAGAATACATTTTCTGAGTGCATAACTTTCATTGTATTATCTATTATATTACAGTGTCTGGAAAGTGCTTAATTGGACAATTTTTTTCATGGCAATTTTTGGGAAATTAGCCTGTTTAACACATGTTGAAGAAGTTTTGCATTCAATTAAAAGGATGGGAAATACAGCAAAAGATAAAGAGGCACATGAAACTAATTACAGCAGAACCGATTTGATACATTCTCTGTAGTGATTTCTAAGCAGAAAACAGGACACAAAAAGAGAGTGAAATACCAAACTGTGCATTACCTTAAGTGATTCTGCCAGTGGTACGTGATTGTCATAGACTAGAATATCCACTGCTAGATTTCTCAGCTGATGAAGAAGAACTTTTTCTCCTTCCAGGTCTTTTGCTTCCACAGGCACCTTCCATGTGGGGTAGGGACATTTAGTGCCATCCCAAACCTGCAATGCAAATGAACTATTTTAACGAGCTCAGAATACTTTAGTTTCAGACTTTAAATAACTTTTTTTTTATTACTTTGTTTGATTAAAAATTATTAACAATAAGAGATCTTAGCTGTAGTCTCAGTCTAAATGTCCTTAAAATACCTGAATTAGACCTTATGGGATTTTCTAAGTTATTACTCCTTACAGAGCATAAAATAATCTGTCTCTACGGAAAACATAATCAAGTGCTAAGACCTGGAATTTGTTAATATTTAAATAAAAAAGAAAAAGAACAGCTCTAGCAAAATCCAACACAGAACGTCACAATATTCTGAGCTGGAAGGGACCTACAAAGATCCCCAAGTCTAACCCTTAAATGAATGGTCAACATGGGGATTGAACCCTCAACCTTGGTGCTTTCAGCACCATGCTCTGACCAGCCGAGGCAATCTTAGCTATAAGAATTAATCATATTCAGAATTGTCTGTATTTAATATTTGAATCCTGCTATAGGGTTTTTTTAAGCACTCCAGGTAGAGTATGTGAAGACTGAGTACACAGCATATATTGACTTAATTACTGATGATCTCCTGTGTCAGTATACTCTGCTAGTTATCCAGAACATAGTAGAAAAACATCAGTACTTACCCTATATTTATTAACAAGGATTCTAAAACTTTTTTGCTTAAAGCTAAATCCTTGATACACTCCCAAGTACTGAAATATCAGTAGTTATTTTTCAGCTATCAAAGTGTTGTGAAAAGGTAAGTTTACTGACAGGCTTAACACTTTGAACTCAAAATCTTACTTCTTAACCCAAACATTACTCTGTAAACTATAGTATCCTGAGTTTCTGAAGATGTACTCCTCTCAAAGACTCTAAAATAATGGTTTGATATACTGGCATAGTAAAACAAAAATCTGGAAGCATTTGGACTATACTTCTGAAATGCTGCTTTTCATAGGATTTCATACATATAGGTTCAACAGAAAAACCTATTTTCCAATTTTCAGACAGTTTGTGATACCAAAGTGCTTTGTCCCATGAGTTAGGCACTGCAGAAAGAAAGAAAAAAAGATCCTAAAGCCTAATTTTTAAAGGATTTCTACCCCTTATGCTTAACTGCTTTGGATCAACAGACCCACGGGAAAAGATATAAGAATCAGCAAAGCCATGTATAAATGCACTAAGAATAACTCATGGAATATGCATCCAAAATCAAGAGATAAAAGGGAAAACTGTTCATAGCGAAAATGACCCATGACATCAAATTATGCTGCCAAATAAGTGTATATTCTGAAGGACCCAGATAATGAGGTGTTAATATGCTGCCACAGATTTAAAAAAAGCCAGTTATCTTCTGATCCTGCACCATGAAATACTTAAAACCACCTTTGAAAGAGAGGTTGTCTATTGCTTGAATTATCACATCTTTTCCAGAACTCAGCTTGAAAACAGGTTTAGTGCATATATATTACAAATTTAGTTATTCTGACAAAGTAAAGAATCTTAAATTTGTCAAGTTTTCCATTATTTTTCAACTGGACACTTTGGTAAATCTGCTCTGGAGAGATGATCTGACAAATGGATTAAAATAAACTCCATGGTCCCTGTTCAGAAAAAAGGATGGTGACTTAGTTTTAAAATGTCCTTCGCCAGAGGAACTAACAGGGTTGGCACCAGGGCACCTTTTAAAGAAATTTATAAGCTAGTGAAGCTTCTTAAAAAGAAAAAAATAAAATCCTTTCAAAAGCAGTTGGGTTTGGTTTTTTTCTTGCACAAATATGAAAACAGATAAAGCTCTCTACCTCAGGAGATTGGCAGCTCTACTTTACACAAAACATGAAAACATCCTCGTTTCAAACTGCCCTGGCTTAAAAAAATGAATCCTGGAATAAAACCCAAAATTGGTTAAATAATCTTGAATAAGAAACCCAAAATTGTTCTATTACTAGTCATGATACACTAGACTAGACTAGAGCTAAAGAAAAGTTAGTGATAACATTTGATCACCATGGCTGGAAAACACTGAAAGGGGAGAGACAAATACCAGTTTCTATCTTCAGCAGAATATGCTCATGGCATGACTTACCTTAATGTACACAATTTAACTGACAGACAGAAATGAAGGATAATAATAAAACTCTTATGAAAGGCATAAATGACAGAATAATTTCTAGTGTGTATTCTTTAGTCTCCATTAATCTGAGTAAGAAAATTCTCAGAAAATGGTAAACACCAACTGGCCTCAGTGATACCATCTTTATGGCATGTCCAACTCTGCCGCTGTGCAAAATTTATTAAAGTGTAATTTAAAAGTTATGCAACAGGTGATACACAAAATTGCTGAAATTCATTTTAGTTGTCTGTGATGTCTCCACTAGATACATGAATCAATGCTTAAAATAATTATGATTTTTCATAGTATAATCAACCATTAATTTAACTGATATACTTGGAATAAAATAAATGTAAATCATTACTATAAAATGCATACCAAAATAATACAATAAAATAATATTTAATGATCACTCAATTTGAGCTGGTATGGAAATGATTATTTTGTTGTTTTTTTTTTATTTAGCAAATCAAAAAAAGAATCAGAGATCTGTCTACAAGTTTTTAGAAAGGTTTCCTTTCTACCACAACCAGTATTTCATAAAAGAAATGGATTTTGCCATTGTTGACAAATGGAGGAAATTAGCAACAGAATATTAATGCAGCATTTTTAAGCTAGTCTAATGTGTTGTAATACATATTTAAGTATTTAATATTAAGCTAAAAAAAATTGATCTACCATTATTTGACTTCAAACTTCAGACCTTCCTAAGTCTATCCTAAGATTTTCCCAAGTCAGCCTATTTACTATGCAAAGGTGACAAAATCAACTTCAGATCTTACAGCACAAAAAGGTGTGTAAAGAAATAATAATTTAAGAAAGCACTTGTCTCTGTCCTTGCAAAAGATCCTTCAATGCTGAAGATACACTTATTAATGAACAACTTAATTATGATAACATAATCCATTCATTATTTTTTAGGCAGTGCTATTTATTGCACTAATCATATCCAGCAAATCTAGAAAAACAAGCAGTAAATTCTGCTAACTAGAAAACAAGGATAAAGTTTAACTTCAAGGCTAAGAAATCTTGTGATATTTATCTACAAATCTTTGGGAAATTATGATCTATATAATGCCACCTTAATAAACCTCTCTAGACAACCAAATCAGGTGATTAACTTCAAAGACAACTGGGCTTTCTATTTTGTTTTCATAGAAACAAAATAGCCAAGGATCACAGACCTGCTTACACTAAAAATGTTATCTACATAATATTATTTAAATTAATATGTCTGTTTTATTGAAAAATGTATCACAATGTCTTAATATGCCTAATTATTTTTAAAAATGAAATTTTACCTTTAGAAGAAAAGAAGATCCATCCACTTTTGCTTTTCCCACCAGCTGGCAAGTGAGATCAAAGAACAGCATTGGCTGAACACCAGACAGTTTTGCTGCAGGTCCAGAGATGGAAATATTACTGGCTGCCCAAATACGTAATTCTTCTATTATTTTCTGTTCTTCATCCAAGAAAGTGTACTCTCTGCTAGAAGTTCGAGGAACTACTGGAGCTCCTACAGTTCCATCAAATGTTAAGGATGCAAATCCCCCACTGGTAATTCCCTGCATCTGTCCATTGTATTCCCTGATCTGTAATAAAATATGAATGAGAAAAAAAGTTTACACTGCATGGAGAAACAAATATATTTCTGCTTTATCATCTTCATGGAAAATGGACCATTGATCATTTCTGTTCCTGGTTCCATGGGGAGAACAGAGTCAAAATAAAAACAAAACAAAAAGGTAAAAGGAATATTAATAAGAAAACAAAATGTATATGCAGAAATATAATCTTACACAAGAAATTTTTGAAGAGGAAGACTAATAACTACCAGTAACACTTATACCTACAGCATCTTTGCAGAATATTTTATTTGCACACAACAAAATATTTGTGTGGGGAACATATAAGGATTGCTCTTATAAATGGGGAAACTAAGGCACATGATAAATTAATTTTTAGGGGTTACACAGCAGAGTAATGGCAAAGTTAGTATGGATTCCTGTTTTTGGCCCCTCACAATAGCCCTGTTTCCCAATATTATGGAATTGAAAAAAAATGTATCAGTTCAAGGAGGTTTCTTTTTTTCCATAAAGCAAACACTGATGAGCTTTCATTCCTTGAATTATGATTAGAGCTACCACAATTATTCAATGTCTGTTGCCCAGCTCGTGGCAGGTCTCCCGAACCCTGCTGATTTAGCTGTATATCTCTGCCTTATGAAACATAGTATTTAAAGTCTGAAGAATTCCTTCAACATCTTGTCTAGTCTTACTGCTCCCTGCAATTATAGATTTATCTATATCAAAGCACTGCAGGACTCATTATCCAGAAATCTGAAACAGTCTGTTTTGATCCATCCCTTTTTAATTAATGTTGGCTATCGAGTAAGCGATAGCACGCATGAACACAGCATTTGTGAGACAGTCTAGCATGGGATTCCCAGGGCTCAACTTTCAAATGGTTGAAAGTCCCACTGATTTGAAAGTGCAGAACATGCAATGCGTGTCAGAAGTTCTAAACAGCAAAATATTGCCAATGATTTAGGCCTATATTTTATAAACATGGTGAAATTTAAAAAGCACCCAAATCAGGCATTCATTGACCTTGGAAATTCATAAACAAAGCAGTTCAATCTTGGTGACAGGAAATCCTTTAAGTCCTGCTACTCTGACATAATGCATAAATGCATTAAGGGTCATCTCTAAGATAAACTTCGATTTACTTAAGCATTCCTCAGACGTGACCAATGGAGCAAATCAATTCAGGATGTAGCTTTTCTTCCATGAAACACTGAAAAGCTTCCATCTGTTAACCTTTACATTTAAGTATTGAAAATAAAAGTCAAAGGACAAATAAGGAAAATACCTGGTTTCATAATAAATTTTCCCCCCATTATCTATGATCTGGAAAAACACATTCCCCTGTAAGACGTTATCTACTATATAAACACACAGATTTACTTTAGTTGCCATCACTGGCATTATGTTCCATAGCTTCTCTAAAGAGGTAACATCCAGAGGGGATGAAAACTCTCATCACTCTTACCTATTCATCCTGTATCAAAATATACTTCAAGAGTATTTTTCCTATTTTGTCTGACATGTCAAATGTTTCTTGAAGAGTTTTAATTTCTAATTTACCTATTCATGTATTTCTTCACTAGTTCTTTTAAATCATCATAAAAAAATCTTGATTTCTTTCATAATAAAAATTCTGTCCTAGTCTTTTGTGAAGGCTCTAAGCCTTTCACAAAACCAGAAAGAAATTACTTTGTCTCCCTGGGCTTTCACCAGTATTTTACCATAAGTTGTCTTCCTCTTTTCCTAAATCCTTTATGTCACGCTTTGAGCATTCAGGAAGCTGTCTGTACTTCTGACATCTCCCAGAACCCTCACTTAGTGAACTGAAATCAGTCTTAACATTGGAAAAGGCAATAATATAATAATTATAAAATTTAAATAAAAAAGGAAATAAAATATGTAAGAAGGCAAATCTCAACTGCCATGATGAGAAAATTACCAATGATCTTTATCAAAACCAGATTTACTCAAGCATAGGCAGGTGGAGAAGCCACGGAGTCCTCTCAAATGTAAACAGAATTCAACAATGAATTCTGTTCATTGAACAGTGAACAACAGAAGAAAAAGTAGAATGAGTTACAGAACAAAGTATTTCACAGCTGGAAAATTATTTATGTTGGACTCACAGATGGCCAACAGAAATTCTCTGGGCTTGTCTTTTAAAAACCAATCATTGCTCAAGTCATGAGGGATCACTGGAGTGTAAAATGTACAAAATCTATGGACAAACATTGTTTCATTATGGCACACTTAAGTAGATCTCAGATCACGTTAAGCATTGATACTGTAAACAGGTTGTATTTTCCAAACTATTTTGAAATTGAATTAAACTTTTATATGAAAGAGTGAATCTGGGACTTTTGTGTATGACAACAATTTCCCCTTCAGTAGATTTTGTGTCATTTCTAGAGGACATGGACATATTTTAAAAAATATGGTGGGGTAGGTTGAAGGAGGGGATTAATAGGGAAGAGGGAAGTGGGGCAGACGACTATGTCTTTAAAAATTCCCAGAGAATTTGAAATCATTTCAATAAATAATGGTTGCTAAATAAAAATATCCTCTGGGACAAAAATGGAGCACATAAAATGCAGTTGGCTTGTTCTAAGCAAGCAAGTAAATTCCAATACATATTGCAGGAGTCTTTGGCATAGTTTTTGTAAACTAAAGAACAATAGGTGAAATGTCACCTTAACAAACTGCATGGACAATAAACTCTAGTGATTTCTATGGGGTGCAACACTATCCTGAATGCGGTTATTGAAAAGAAGCTAATCTTGAAATATTTATAAATAGATTTACAGCAAAGTAAAATACATCCTTTTCTTTTCTTTTTTTTTAACTGAAGATGGTGTTATTTGTCTCACTAAATGGAAAAGTGTGATAGTAAGTAGTGTATAAAGCTGGAATAATAGCATCTCCACAGTAGTTTTCCATCAAAACTGATTGTTAAATTATAGAAGCAAAGGACTATTATGAAACCACTGCAGTCACAGATCATTTTAGAATATCAAAAAATGCCTAGGGAAACAACATACACCAAACTAATGTACATGTTTTTGTACTAAGAAGGAAGATTTTATTTTTTTTATGATTGTCACTGATGATTCTTGTATGAAGGAAAGTATCCTGTCAGAAAAAAAGCCACCAGAATGCATCTGGTATATTTCATTTGTGTTTTCTCATCTTAAGTAAATAGTCTAAACAAATTTGGATAATACAGGATGCTGATTATATTTTCTTATATTATAATAATGTAATCCTGGCTTACTTGTACCTCCAGCTGTATGAATAAAGAGATACTAATGAAACAGAGAAGTCATTTGAAGTATAAATTAAACCATTATGAATATGTTTAAATATCACAAGAAAACTGAACTGCCAAAACTATCTGCAGGCACCTTCCAAAAGAAAATTAACAAAGTCACAGGGAAGTAAAATGATTTTTTTTGAACACATGATAAACACATCTAGATATTAGGACCATAAATGATAGCTTATTCTCTAGCATTCCTGAATTGCTGCCAACAAAATAAGACTGTCAGAAACATCTCTAGCAATGGAAACACAAATTAAAGAAGAAAATGAGCAATACATTATATTTTATTTACCAATTCAATTCACCTGAAGATATAAGTATTTTGTGGAAAAATTTGTATGCAAAAGGTTTATATACTTAAGTCAGTTAAAATAATTTTTGGTTTAATAATTTAAAAAGCCAGCAGGCAAAGTGACACTGCTTTAGAAATATTCCTCAGAGAAAGTGGCTAGTTTATTTAAGGAAATTCTAATAGAGTAAAAAATTACTATTTTGGAATATTTTATACAAATTTAAAACCTGATCCAGTAACTTGACCAAAAGTACTGATATGAAAATCATATATGCAAATAGCTAAGACTTCAAATTACAAATCGTTACCTACAGACAGTATTTCCTGACATTATTTACTATAGGAAAAATACTTCTTTTTAATTTAAATTCCATTGAAAGTGAGTTGCATGCCTTACAGAATTTTTTAAGGGGAGCCAAAAGCAATACTAATACAGATATTTCTGAGAAAAAAGTCCTTTTTTTCTGGATTAAAATCTCCTAACTGCTTGCTAAAAAAAAATTAATTCCTTCACTCTTCAGAAAAAGAATTTGAAACTGGATAGCAGTGCAACACACAACACACTCTTCAACATTTTTTTAGCAGAAAGTCTCAAAATCTAATTTTGACCAGGTTTATACATTTGGACCACATTTACTCAGAAGACACTAAGAGTGTGGGAGCTACATTCTGCCAAATTTTAATGTTCACTCAGTATGTTATATATCCAAGCTCCAGACCTTCGCCCCCATCCTTATCAACCTGACAGCTACGGCTAAACCTGCCCAGGAATAAGAAGTGAGCAGATACTTCTGCTGTGTCTTTCTCTCAGTACCTTCCATATTGCATGAAGTAAAAAGAAGAAAAGAAATCAACTTTCATTGGACAAACTGGATTAAAATAAAGGAGAGAATACAGAGACAAGGAAACTGCTAGCTAAATGAAAAGTAAGATTGCTCCTGGAAATAACAGCATATTGTTTAAAGATCAAAGTAACACAGTGGAATGAATGCTATGTTAAATATTACTAGATTTAGGAAAGCGATGCACAAGAAGAGAGACAAAACAGAACTAGTAACAATAACAAAAAGGGGAGTTTGATACTTCTATGTTGTTATGAAGTCATGCTCCATATATTTGACATTCAGATTCTTCCTCCTCTGTGGACAAACACGTTAGAAACTCACTAGTAAAACTATGTATCTACTGATTTATGAAAGAAATAACCATCTACATTGTGGCTATTAAATCTTTTTGCTCAAAGAGACTATGCTTTTACATTGTAAATCAAAAGAGTTTGAATAACATGGATATGCAATTAATAGCATGCAAGGAATTTGATTTTCCTGGTGTTTTTCTCCATTTTTTAATTCTAGAGATCTAGGATGCTGCACTGGGCATGGTGATACTTGGTCAAACGTTGGATTTGATGATCTTGGACGTAATTTCCAATCTTAATGATTATCTGATTCTGTTACCTAACTACAAAAGCTAAAATAGTAGGATTACAATCCATAATTATCCCAAGGTTAGTAGATGACAGTTACTGATGTCTGTGCAAACTCAGTTCAGCTCATGGTGCATTTATGTTATGATACCACATTCCATAACCCCCATGACCCTGTTGTTCTACAGAACATTCTCCTACACAGTGCACGACTTGAGAAGTGCAGTGGTGATGCAACAGTATTGTTTAAGAAAGAGAGTGACAACTTTACAATTCCTACTTCATTTGCTACAGCAACTGGCACCTATGTACAGAAGAAGTGAAGGTTAATGGAAGTACAAGAGGAGAACAGCATCAAGATTACTATGACAAAAAGTTAGAGAATTAAGGCTTTGTAACTGCTACAGAGTTTGCATTATGCCAAGGAGGCCAGACAAGTGAAGTTTATAATCAGAGGTCACTGTGTCAGTCTTCATTCTCCAAGTGTGGCACACGAATCACACAGCTCTGCAATGCTGTGTACTCAGGAAAAAGACCCACCAGAACACACCCTGGACAGCCCATCTGCATCAACCAACCAGAGTACACTGAACAAGATGAACATCAAAATAAGAATGTGCTTCACTTTTTTCAACTCTCAAACATTAAAATGGAAATCAATGTTCTTCATTGAATTCTGCTCACTGGAAGTGGGGAAATGAGTTCTTGTTTGTGAATCACTCAGAGGTAATAAGTAATACTAGAGAAAAGGCACTGAGGAAATTAACAATTCTATCATCATGGCAGGGTTTGAGGCATTATAAGAAAGGCAGAATACTGGCCAAAACTACTAAGTAAAGGGAGGATAAAATATTGCAGGCTTAGCCAGTACCAGCAGATTGCCTCTTCCCTCTCTTTAACACTGTACCATTAGGCATTATTTCTAAGATACTAAGAGCAGTGATTCACAGTGAACAATAAACAAGAAGGTCCAAGAAAATGCCACCTAAGAAAACTCCTCCTTTGCCATGAAGATAGAAGGAGACTAGAAAAAATAGATCACAGGCCTGGCTTTATATTGGGAGATAGGGGGCTTGCCTTCCACAATCTCTGCAGAGCACTGATTGTGGCTGAAAGCTCAGGTACAGTACTGTAAATCACCAAATTGCATAAAGATGCACTTCAAGAAATATTAACAGCAATGTAATTAAAAGTAGATAATTTCCCAGCTCTATCACTAAGAGAGTTTTCCTTCTCTGCAACAAATATGAAACAAATTACCCTTTACCCAAAATAATTCAAAGAGAATCCTCTTCATAAATTCTTATTAGCTCTGACTATCAGATCTTGTCAACACCTCTGTTAGTACGACAAGAAGTTATCCACTAGAAGCAATAGTGTAACTGGGAGTAGTAATTTTTAAAATGTGTTTGCTATCAATGTCAGCTTCCTGGAAGTCCCTGGAAGGAATAGCTGGGGCAGATGGAACTTGAGCACAAACTCTAAGGGCTGTGTATATTGACCTGTCCTCATTGCTAAGCACAGCTTTGACAGACTATGGCCTCTGCTACCGTGGCTTGCTTTCCATTCAGCAAGCTAAGAGAAGGTGATTAAGGCCTCAAGACAAAAACAGGAAAGAGTGAAGGAGGAACTGCAGAGAGTGTAACTAGAAGTCATACCTACTGTGCTGCTTGTGGCTGAAAGAGGTACTACCCCTCCCAGTTCATTCCCAGAAGTTGGCACCAGGTTGGTCCCTTACCTGGGCTATATCAGTAGGTTTCCTCAGTAAGTTTGTGATAATAATATATAGTAGAAGTCAGACAATACTATGCTTGCATAAAAGAGGGTGCATAGATGAATTTTCAGAGATAAATTAATATTTTCAGAGATAATATTAAAATTTAGCATGAGACTTTCCCATCTGAAGTCAAATTCATAAACTTCCAAGACTGATAACACATCTCAAGTACTAATCAGCAACACAAGCTTCAAAATATAAATGTAATTTAATTCCATCTCTCTCTCTATAGAGATGACCTTAGAGAAACCTTATACTAGCCTAGAATAGGTTAGCTGATTTCTCTCTCAATTGTAAATACTTATAATACAGAGGAATAACTTAAGACTGCTTCTGAATCTTAAGTTCTTTCTTAACAATCTCAACAGTATGAAACACAAATACTGGATAAATCTTACCACTATTTATATTTATTATCGTGGGGTTTTCTTCTTTGTTCTCCTGCTACAGCATACCAAAATGTACATGCTTAGTACTAGGGATATTTATCCCTTTTATCATCCTTTAGTACAATCCTTAATTTCCTAGATCTCTCAAGTTTCCTAGAATACTCTCAAGAGTGCTCAGATATGCAAACTGGGTTTTTTTGTGTTTTTTTTTACTGGCCTCTTTCATTGCACTTATTAATTTCTGCTATAATTATTTTACACAAAAAGCAAATACAAAATTATGTATGGTTATGTTGCAAATTAATGATAAAATCACATCTTTGGTCCTATAATGCATCTTTAAGTATGGTCCATCATTACAAGACTTCCATTCAGTCCCTGTAGGGTCGTTCCTCTTCCCTATACAGTTGCAGGAGGCATAAGAATAACATCCAGCAGAAGCAGTACCAAAGCTATAAACAGTTTCCTGTATGCCCTTTGATACAGATAAATAGGGAGTAACGCAGAATAACACTGAAGCAGCACAGGAGCACACTGCAGTCTAACAAGCTCACACAGATTCCCTTTACTGGAGTGATTCTCCAGCTGACCCAACTGCTCCACAACAGAAGACCTAAAGAAACTCCTTAATTCTATCAGTTTGAAGAGGAATAAATTGTGCTGATTTATGTCAGTTAAACTCTATACATCCAGAAGTACAACATGATTTTTTGTCAAGTAGTTTAATAAATATTGTTGTTGAAAAATGCCAGTTTACTTTCAGTTTTGGTTCATACCATAACCATAGCTGTTTTAACAATCAGCTGCTTTATCCAATGTCTGCAATAGTTAATTTTTGTAAGTGTAGAACTAAATTATTCCTACGGTCCTCTCACTGCAGAAAAGCAAGCACATAAACCCCCCACATCCTAGTACATACCTTTATTCTATGAAATCGAACAATATCTCCAACTTTGTAAATTTTTGGTAGAGAGTCTAGGTTTCCACTAAAAAGATTGCATGTTAACTTCACATTTGATGGGTCCACAAGTGTTACAACTGAGCAATAATCTGTAAAATATAAAAGTGTTTGGATGAGTAACAGGCATTATGGAATTATTAATACACAGACACTAAATTTGGGAGGAACATCTCTATGGCAAATTTTTTTCTGCTGTGATCTGTATAACCTTTTCAAAGATCATTTTTTTACAGTTATTATTATTTTTAATAATAACTGAAGTGTGGCCCATCTTGCCCATAATTAGCCCAAATAACTGAAAATGAAATGTGTGATTAAGTGCAGCTCTGCGTGCAAGAACACCCAAACCTTTTTCTTCTGTCTGCAATAGGCATTCTATTCTTTCATGTTTCAATCACTTGTCCTACAAAACGAAGAGCATATGTACAATTTAAAAAAATCATTTTCTAAGATTCATTTCACACAGCTTTCTGAAAAGGTAATGAGTTCTACAAGTTCTACAAGCAAATTAAAGCATAAATTACATATCCTTCACTTCAACAAAATATGCAAGATAGCACAAGAATGGAGTCACACAGTGGTAGCTAGAAAGTGGTAAAAGTAGGAAATATACATTTCTGAAGTTAAACTTCATAGAATCTAACTTCCAATAATGATCTAAAAAGTAAAATCAAAACAAGATACAAAGATGACAATGCAGACCAGCTCAGAATAGAGCAGTATTTGTGAATTACATAAATGAAACCAGTATTTTCCATTTCAGCTTACAGAACATGTGTGCTGATACTTTTAAATGTAAAACAGAGTAAAAGTACATTTGCTCTTTCGCAATATGGCAGCTGGTAACCTACCTGAGAAACCAAGTAGAAGCAGAAAGCAAGGCTACATCCCAACCCTGATCTCCTGTACCTCCAACTGTCCCTTCAAGAGACACCTGTAACCACAGCCAGAGGAACAGACTAGGAAGGAGGAAGGAGGGGTGCCTGCAGTGAAGCTAAACCTGGGAAAGGTGAAGCAAAGGTGTTCTCCCTAAGCATTCAAGTATTTCTTTGCTTCTCAATATTTAAGTAAGTTATTAGATGTTTATTTTATCTGGCAATGAATTAAATTCCCCAAATCAAATCTGTTTTGCCTGGACAGACACCGTCTTATCTCTTAAAAACCTGAATAAGAAGAGAAAAAAAATCTAAATTATCAAAAACACAAAATCCCTTAGCTATAATTCTATGAGGCAACTGGTGATAATGACACTACGCTAGTTTATATAGCTAGGAACTGAACTAAGGTGTCATAGTTCTAAAACAAAGTCAATAAAATCCACATTATGCACACTATAAAGATGTAAACACAAGTCGTTGCTAGCCAGCTTTGAAAGAGTGCTATCAGTCTAGTAAAACTGACAGATCTGCCTTATATAAAAAAGCTACAGGAAGGCAGTCATAAAAAGATGATTGTTATATATAAACTCTCTAAATAGACTCCCTAAACATGAAGACACGTATGTAACACTGGATCAAAATATATACTTCAGAAGAAATATTCTTCTGTTTATAGCACATATATCCTTAAATTTTGCTATCATTTTAACTTCATTTAAGTTCCCTAATGATTTGAGTGAACGAAGTGGTGAAAGAAATCCGCTGAAGGCTTATCAAGAAGTAAAACTTTTCCTACAGATACAAAAACTTCTGTATTTGTAGAAAACTAGTACTCTTCTTCCTTCCCAAGATTTTTACACAGACTCAACAATAATAAATTATCATCTTTTGCATTCAGAAGTTGCTGAGATCACTCTTTTCCACACTCCCACAAAAGGTACAAAGTCCACATAGAGTCTGTTTTGACATTCTATGCTAGGAATGTCAAGAATAAACTCCAGTTCCTGTGAGACAAAACTGCAAGTATTTACTATGGTAATCCAAAGACTGATGTATTTCTTTGGGCATGAATTCTAGTGGTTAGCTTAAAAGATCTGTTGCAAATATGAGCAAAATGAGCAATTAAGAAGCAAACCCCATATGGTTCATAGATTTACAATCCTTTGGGGATGCAGAATAACATGCTACAGTGCACTGATATAATCCAACATCAGAATCAAAGGGAAAAAGTAAAAACATTACACATTAAAATTGTGGTTACTCTTTGATGCTGTGAATTTACAATCTAGTCAGCTTCATACATGTGCAGCTGCCTATTTAATGGTAGAAGTTAACACACTGCCTCTATTTTCTGTGTAATTAGCATAATCATATAAGACTGATAATCATCCTAGTCAAAGCAGTACAAAATAGTACACCTGCTTTACATAGCCAGGGAACACTTTCTACATAATAGAGGTTCTCTGTTTCTGTGACTTTAGTCTTTCAGTCCTTACTATCACCTCAAAACGTCACTTCCATAAACCTAATTACATTAGAGGTCTTTGAGAACAAAGCATAAAGGCTGATTTTTTTTAATGAAATCCTCATTCAGCAAAGTCTTTTTGAAGGTTACAAATAAAAAGCCACCTGTCTTTTCTTTTCCAACTGAAATGTGAAAATTCTTTCCTGTTTTCCACAGCAGCATTATAGATCAGTGAATGAATTAACTTTTCTGAAAAAACAGTGAGTCAAACTCTAAATAGAATTGTTGAATTTGAATAACGTTCCAGAGTTAAACAAAACAATATAATGTCATTGGTCACATTTTTGATTTTTCTCAATATACTTTCCAACAAGGCAAAATCTCTTCATTATCAAGTTAATAAATAAATAAATAATGGAAGTTTACACATTGGAGTCAATTTTCCCTTACGAGAGAAATTAATTCCACTGATTAAAAAAATACACTGATTTTCTTTAAAAGAGAATTTTTATCACTGGTAGATTTTACCTGTAAGCCTGTCTTAAAAATATGACACAATGGATGCACAGTTCAGCAAATTTATATGCTACGGAAGAAAGCTTTTTACTTTCATACTAGATTGTCTCAGTAAAAGCACTGAATTTCAGCTGACACTACCCAGAAAATCAAACTGCACCTATTTTTTTCTTTTTTTAAATATATTTAATTATTATGAAGAGGTATTCTCACTTAGGCTTAACATCATGTGAGAAACCAGCTGCCATGGACAGCCACCTGTAAGGGTGCTTGTAACACCCCAGAACTGGTGTTACAAAAACAAGGAGACAGCTCATGTTTAATGCTCAGGATGCACATTACATGCTTTTTATATTCTTTCAGATTATTGTTCTTTAAAAATACAATTGCTATAACTTGCTAATGAGTTTATTTTATTTCATTAAAAAATCCACAACTACTTGGTAATCAGTAGAAGGTTACACTGTCTGCATGGAGAGCGCTGATTGTCAAGCTTCTAGGTCCTTTTAAATAGTTTGAAATAGCAATCTCTTGCTATTAACTGCTATTATTGCCTGGAACTGTTACTGAAAATCTAAAGTTGCTTCCACTATCATGACAGTCTATGTTCATTCTTCAGGTTACAACTTGCCTTTCATAATGCCATAGCATTTCCACTCTTTTCTGGAAATCTCTGTTATGCCAGTTACTAGGATGAGCAGAAAGCCAGCATTTCTCCCCAGTGTGTACAGACAAAAAACAAACACAAAAACCCCAAGCCCCATAGCTTCACGTACAAACCCATTTTTCAGTCATTATAAGAAAATCAGAATCGCTAGAAAAGCTTTCAAGATTAGTAGTTATTGATATTGTAGGACCAACAAGTTGTTTAGTATTTACTGATTAAACATTTATTTTAGTTTTACTGAGGACCTCAGCAGTTCCTGACAAATATGCCTGTATAAATTGTTAAGGAGGAAAGCATCGATCTAATTACACATCCCCTTTTGGGCAATCACAAATTTATTCTTCAATAACATTTAGTGGAAAACCCACTACCCTGAACCAATAACCTCCTGCTTCCAAGAGATAAAAAGGTTTGGGGCAATGTTGTCAGCAGTCAGGGACTCCAATTAAAGATTGCCTTCTGTTTCTTTTATTTCAATACACACAAAAAAGGCAGAGATTATTGTAGCAAATTATTCTCTCTTCAAAACTAAATGAAACATTTAATACTGTTTTCATGAATTACTGAGGCCATTCAATACACAAGTGTCTGCACTAACACCAAGCAGCTGACCCAGATAATTTACCATTTATATTTCAACAAGACAGGAAAAAATAATATGAATATACACACACTCCTATGTGTGTGTATATATATGTACATACAAAGATATATTGCAGAAGCCCAAAACAAAACCTCTGAAGAATCAAAGTGTTCTACTAGAGCTTGTTATTTCCAACATGGTGATACACTTTAGAGACACAATTTGGTAACTACCAGAAGCATCTGGCTAAACAGATGTTTCAATGCTGTCATTTGCTGTAAATTGTAGATCAAAGTAACTGTCTTGAGATTTCTATTAAATATTTATTCAACTATTTATTATTTTAATTAGTGCCCTTAAATATCTTTTTATCTTTTATTTATCTTCTATACTTCATGATAAGAAAGAGTGGTTATTTTAAAAAGAAATGCATATAAACCACTGTGAACAGAAGGGAAAACATTATTCTGATCTCTAGAGGTCCAGAAATGAAATTGTTATCTTTACTTCTACTACAGTTTTTATTCTGTTCTGAAAAATTTAAATAAATCCTCAACATTTTGATTCAGAAAAAAAAAAACAAAAACAACAAAATGGAACATGGTACTTTGAAGGAAAAAGTACTGCAGGTTTAACTGAGTCTGCTTCCTCACAAATGGATACCACAACATTCTGTGATAGGTTTGCCTTGCACTGGGAGGTTGATTTGCTATTGCTTGCTAGAAATTGACTATTATAATGCAAGTTGACCAAATGGTATAGGTTTAAATTTGAGTTCAGTCTTTCAGCTACATAATTTTAAACAAATTCTGGGCAGTTTGATGAACTTGACTCAAGATCAAATAAAAATTGAAAATAAAAATAAAACTTTGGGCTTCACAAATTCTTTAAGAATATGATTTGACTCTTAATCTGACAACAGGCATGTAGAACTGTTGTCCTGGAAGAGGTCAAGCTTTTTAGAAGTGTCTTTTCAAAAATTGCTCTCCTACATTAATTTTGATTCTAAGAAATATTTCACAAAAATAAAATAGTTAAAATCTACATGCAGGTCTAGGTAGGAAAATGAGATTTTAACTCAACATGTGACATACAAATATACTGCATGGATCTATGATAAAATGCTAGATGGAGGTTTCCCCAGGAAAACAGGACATTAATTCTATGACACTGTTAACCAGCAGCAAGGATTCTTCTTCATTCTTCCCTGCTTTATGGAAAACATTGACCAATATCTACATGGAAAAAAAAGGGCTGGGGAGCAGTAGGTGTCACACTGTACTGTCCTAAAACTTTAATGGTCAAGCACATAATCTCTGTAACTAGACACTACAGAGACAGAGGCTCTTTTTCTTCTATTTACTTCTCTTTTCTTTTAAATCTCAAGGTTAAGTACTTGTGATATCCTTAAAATTAAGGGAGGGGAGAGAGGAGAACATAATCTTTGTTAAAAATTTAAAATATCTTAAGACTCTTAAACTATTGGGAAAGAAAGTTAGAATATAGTTGTGAATACTTCCAACAGATCTTCTAGCAGACAAAATCCCATCTGTCTCTTGTACCAAGGAAGACCCAAAGCACTTTCTTGGACAGTTTTCAGAACTCCTAAAGTTCTCATTCACAGACGTTTCAAACTATATGCCCCGAGCAAAAGCATGCTTAGCTAAAACAACTTTCTCTGTAATAAATGATTCATGAACATACTGAAAACTCATTTCATCCATCAGTGTTTTAACACTCACCTAATGCAATACTGGCAATGGAAATGATGAACTTTTAATTATAGATTATATAAACCAACACGACTAAATTAGGTACCAGTCCAGTGGTACCCACCTTCAGTGGGAACACAGTGCAAATCCTCAGCCTTAAGCCTTAATATCTGTAAGGAGAAGCAGCATCTTATACCTCAGGGCATATCTATATGGTGAATAAAGACCCACATGGATAAAGTACAGTGGCTCCACTTTCCATGCTTCCAGTGGGCATCAGCTTAAAGGTACATGATTCTATTATTACAGTGTCAGACAGAGAATGCATTGGTGCAGGATTGGGCCAGATCTAAAGCAACCACAGAATTTTCTGACAAGAGCCACCTCATGCCCTGACAATGCAGAACAATCATTGACCATTTTTGTACCCTCTCAGTCAAACATACTCTGGATTGTGCAAAAAAATCAAATATCAACATTACAATATTTGACTGATTAGTGAATATTTTCACTCAGAACTCCAGACTAATTAAAACTGTTTTAGAGATTTTCATTACAAAGTAGCAAGTGAATTACAATTATCTTTATAAACAAGAAATATGAGATTGTGTCCCTGTTCTCCACTGATACTGCTGTGTTATTTTAATAACGCCAACTGAAAATATACAGGGAAGACATATTAGGAAGTTATTCATGACATTTAGGCAAGGACTAGTTGCTAAATTAATAATCATTTTCCCTATTAAATTTCTACTACTTAAGAAATTGAAGTGATTAACTTGACAAATAACTCAGCGGGAAAAAATCTCTCCTAGCTGCTTCAGAGACATGCTACTTCAATAGTTGGTGCATTTCACTTCACTGTTTTTACATATCTGGAAAGAATGGCTACCCTAATGATCTCCTGCAATCAGTGCTTGTCTAATTAAGATGTTCCAAGCCCTGAGTTCTCCAAAGTCTTGTTAAAGTAGCTGGACAAATGACAAATCTCCTTTAAGAACTTTCTTCATTTGCTATCTCCACCAGTCTGCCTAAACTGACTGATATCTCTTATTTATTTGTTGTTCTGTTTCCTTGGTATTAGCTAGTCAAAGCCATGGTCATGTGAATTTGTTGTTCTGGTTGATTTTTAACAAACAAGGTAAGAAACAGTTCTGGCTGGAGGAGATTTCAAATCTCTAGAATATAATACATACCAGTTCCTTTGCTAATATATGGAGTCTTGAAGAATTTCACAACACCATACAAGTTCACTACAGTTCCATCTTTAAGATGATTGAGGGGAGTATACACATATTTTGGAGCAACAGACTGAAAAGGCATGACACAACAAGGAAACAAAAGAAAAAATTATTCAAATATTCATACAGAATTTTATCTTTTAACATCATTCATCCTCAGACATATTTATTTCCTCTTGAAAAAAGAAATAAAGATTATCTATTTCTTTGTATCTTAGTCACTCGAGACGCAGAAAGTACACAAGACTTTTAATTTCCTTCTGTGATTGCATCTTTCTTACAATAAGCCAACCAGTTAATTGAAGTAACTTTCAACATGTGAATCAGGCAAGTAAAAGTCACAATGAAAGACAACTTTTTACTGATCCATTTTAACATGTCCATCCAGAGGATTTTTCAAAGCACATAAAATAGATTTGTATTTTTGCTTGGCAGTGTCATTGCACAGAATCCTTGTCTTAGGCTGGTGGAGGGGTTAACTCTCACAGCCACTGTGCACTTCTGATTAAAATACCACAATTGCTGGAGGATTAGAGAAATTAAGGACTGCTTTCTATGGTTTAAGGACTAATCTCCTCCCATCTTCAGATAATAATACATGCCGATTAGACTCTTTTAAAGAATACGAGTTCTTTCAAACTGATTGATAACTTAGGTTTTCAAGAACTATACTGAAAAAATGAAACTGCAAATAAAAATTGAAAATGAGCTCTATCACCATTGGTACTGAATCTTTAACATCATGATAAAGAACATTAAAATTTCATAAACCAGTTCCTCTGCCTTTACAATACTATTTCTTGTAGAATTTTAATTTAGACACATATGGGCTTGTTCCATATGGAAATCAAAACAAATGTTAAGACCAGTATCAGAAGTCTGATTTTAAATCAAAGGAAGTTTCATATTTCCTTTTTTCTTTTTACAACATAAGCACACAATCTTATTTAGACCAATAGTTACCTTTCTAGTTCAAATTTCCTAAACCAACATGAAGAGCATTTGGAGATTGAGATGGGAGCCATACCATAAGTATAGAAAATACACTACTTTTTTAATATTTTATGTCATGCTCGAGGTATATTATTTTCAGAAGGAAAAGCTGAATGACTACTGGGATAAGAGTATGGAAGTAAATTAAACAGGAACAAAAATGAATTCCACACATTGTTATTCACATGCAGTTAACCTCATGTGATTTAAAAATATACCAAATACAAACTCACCACAGATGCAGTTTCTGAAGCAGCAATTGTTCCTGGTTTAGTATAAATCTATGGAGAAAAAACAAACTTTCTGATTACAAAATGGAAGGTACTGCAAATATAACAACATTTGAGAACTTTAAAGCAAATGCAACACTATATAGAAATACAAACCAGCCCTACAGACATTTTTTGCCATAAGAATCATATCTGAATCTAGTAAAATTTTAGCTACAGAAGACAAGAAAGTAATATTTATTGCAATTACACTTAAGACAAAAGCTTCTCCAAAAAAAATACACACATTTCCCAAAGTCACCTAGTTGAATATGTTAGGTCACATAATAATTAAGAGAGTAGCATTTTAAAGTTGGAGGTCACAAATTTAAAACTGCATTTGCTTAGATGACCTTAAATGGGTTTAAGGTTTTGCACATGAAGATGTATGTATATGTCAATGCTTAGAGAAGATCTATTCTCAGTGATTCCTTACTTTCCTTTGGGGAAAAAAATTCACCAGAATGCGATAAATTTTATTGAAAGATAGTTCCTAAGCTTTTTGAGCCTCACCTTCAATGTAAGGTCTTTTAAAGAACTAACCGTGGTGATTTGATGAGAAGCCAACACTCCCCCACTCCCTGTGAGGAACACAGGGCTGAGCCACCATCCCGACGCCCTAGCCCAGCCTGGCTGTCAGACAGAGAGCTCCGTGTCACAGATGAGCTCTGCTGAGGATCTGCTCCTGCTCTCCACCTCCACTCAATTCCTCAAGCTGATTTTACTTTTAGACAGCTGAGTGAAAAAGCTATGATTGAGGAAGGGAAGCACACACAAAGTCTGCTCACTTGCATTAATGTTAAACATCCAATATGCACATCACCAAACCAAGTGCCACAGGCCCCGTTCTGTGGTCAGTGATGAGATGAACATCTCAGCACAACTCAGGCATTCAGGGAGCTGCTTTGGGATTAGACTGTATGTCATGAAGTCTTGCCAATACTTAGTTGAAGGCCTTGTGTAGTTTCTAAAATTTAGACACTTTTAGTTTATGCACACCTATTCAGACTAAGGGCAGTTTTGCTACCCAAGATCTTCAGTGAAAAATACTCTTTCTACCTATAATCATCATCAACAGATAACTAATGTCATGAAACAGTCTGCACTATCATTTTAAATAATTTTGTTCCTCACTGACCTGTGTGCCAAGTTTTAGTTGCCTATAGAGGTCAATCACAAGACAAAAGTGCCTTTCTGAAATTTTTTTTTTAAAGTATTTTTTTCTTAAATTTAGGATTCAATTAGACAACAACTATACAGATAAAACTAAACAGAACTGATGTGAGAATAGTAGAAAAGAACAAATATCTTACTCAGGACAAAAGGGGACAATTCTCTGTATAAAATTTAGATTACAGCTATTCATGTATCTGAAACGCAACAACTAATGATTTGAGTTAAAACAGCACAAACTTGTAGACCAGAGAAAACTAAAAATTATAGACCTGAAATCACTCTTGCATCCTCTACCTTGTCTGCATTATTGAAATGTGTTATGCACAAGAGTAGTTTAAACAGCTCTAGGAATCTATCTAAAGTCGACTAAAGTCAAATTCTGGCACTCAACAAGTAGAAATTCACCCAGAAAATAATTTGGTTAGGGTTATGTCCTGGTTTAGGGCAAATCTGGGGAGAAATTACTGCAAATTACATGTGCACACACACACACACCACATAAACATGTCATGTTTCCTGATGAACATGGTAAAATAATCTGTACCATTTCAGTTTTTAATAGATTTTATTGGTTTTCCTATTATAAAGTGAAATGTTGAAGTAATCATTTTGGAAATAAAAAAAAAATTTAAAATAAAGTTGGGCAACCACGTACATAAATGGCTGATCCAGCTTCTTCAGACACATCCAGGTGACAATCATGTCTACCCTCCTCTCTCATTGTAGGCCATTTTGTCACCTTAAATCCTGCAACTATTAAGGTTTCCTATGGGAACAGAGCAATAAACAGAAAATTACACAGACTGTAACACATGCTCTATTTTAAGATTATATGATGTGAAATTTCACCCTAAAGTCTCAAGACATTGAAGAAAAAAAAATCCTGAACAAAGTGTAAAAACCTATCTTTAAGTTTCCCAATTTAGTTCTTTTACCCATGGAATTTATATTTACAACAAATGCCAGGAAGCTTTTCTTTTTAATTCTGTTAAAAATTTCACACTTGAGATGTTACTGTAACTGAGTGCTATTTTTGACAAAACCTAGGGAGGAAGATTCACACTGAATAAAGCAAAAGAATCATTCCTCTTTGAATACAATAAAGACTGACTCCTTTCTGGTTAGCTTAACTAAGGTAGAAAATAAATCATACATCAGACCAAAACATTTTTTCTTAGCACTTCTGTCTCATTGAATTACAGTGGTATTTCAAAGAAACTCTCCTACAAACTGTTTTGGCTGGACCAGCAGCTTCCTTAAGGGTTAAATAGGTAGGTCAATCAACAGGCAGTTTCTGGTAGCAAAAGAGACCTCATAAGCTTTTTTGGCATCACTCCTGAGATTCTGGCACAGAAAGCAATTGTAACTCTATTTTCACTTTGGTACAAAGTTCCTCAGACACTACAAAATGAACAAGAAAAAAGAAAACTTAAAGGGTACATGATTCAAGTCCCAGCAGCAGCTCATGTTTTTAGCAGCAATCTCACCAAATCAAAAAGAAAAAATTAAAAAGGAAAAGATAGAAAATACATTAAATATCGTTAAGCAATCAGAGGTGATTAAAAAAAGCTATCTGATATGAAGTAAAGCTCCTTCATAGTCAGCTCCCTTGCTATCAGAACTGTTTAGCATGGCTGTGCCAATGTGCTCCATTCCAACAAACATATTAGAGTTGGAACCCTATTTCTATTCAAGCTTCTACCAAAAGTACTTCCATAAACTTTTACTGAATAACCTTTTTTCATGTGTTTATTTGATTACAACAAATAAAAGAGTTTTCTGATTAAAGTTGACAGTTTTAGCCAAATATTGCACTATGACAGCACATTTTTTGCTATTTCAGCAATCTGACAATGCTACACTAAATGATTTAAGATCCAAAACCATAATGTTTTGTGCAAGAAGAAGAAAGGCTTCTAGATTAAGTGACAGTGATATATGTAGTTATTAAAACATTGGGGGGAAAAAAATCTGCAGAAAACATAAATTTAATCAGACAATTTAATTCCCAACGAAACTACTTAGAGGATAGTGATTTTCAAGTAGTGACACAATGTATACTTTGACTAAAATGTAACATAGAAAGCTAGAAGGTGTTAGGATGTGTCTTTCTTTCCACTCTTAGCTGATGCTACCTAGAATGTTCCTTCAACAGTAAAATTAACCTTTATTTAAAAAGTTATGCCTTGCTTATACATTATTCCCATTTCAGCATTTTATTAGAATGTAGACTCCACAAGATTCTGGGATGTGGCTGCTGTACTGGTAACTTCTCTCATCTTGCTCTCATGTGTCAGAAGGAACTTCAGAATTACACAGACTCAGCCTTTTAACAGGCTGATAAAAATGAAAAAGTTTTGAATAATATTAGGTCACTAGTGATTACTCTCATATAATACATATGCCATATGTAGCACCACATTAAAAAAAACCCAAAAAACCAAACCTCCTCTCAAACTGTGAAAGGACTGTGGAATTTCCATGAGGATA
Source organism: Polioptila caerulea (assembly GCA_013397295.1). Lineage (NCBI taxonomy): Eukaryota > Metazoa > Chordata > Aves > Passeriformes > Certhiidae > Polioptila > Polioptila caerulea. The sequence goes on along the minus strand of VYXF01002179.1, from coordinate 424,417 downwards.
AGACAGCACTAACCTCAAAATCCAGCTCTACAGGTAGAAAGAACAGATACATTTTCAGATTTTTTACAAATTAACAATCAACTTTGACATTGTGATGTTGTGACTTGCAGTTTCTAAACATGCAAAAAAAATTTCATAATATTTGCATGGTGCTTTGAAATTTAATGACGTATTAGTTTTCAAAATAGATTAGTTGCCATTTCACCTTTAGCTCAGAAGATCTTGTCATTGGCTTGGGAATCAAAGCTATTTACATAAATTGGTGGATTTTCATGAAGATAGAAGTGTATTGCATAAATAAACTATGAGATTCAAACAACATTTTTAAATGGCAAAAAGGAATTCTATTTCCCGCATTCAAAAAGTGTGAAATACAGGAAAGAATATTTTTCCTAATGGTTACTCTGTTACAGATCGAGAAGACTCTCAGGAGACAACATGGTTACTCACATTTTCGGAAATCACCAGCTCCTGCCCCTGACTACTTAGCTAAAGTTTTCACAGTATGCCAAGAATTATATGGAAATTAGAAAATACTAAAAGCTGAAATGGTATGCAGCAAATAAACAGTACCTGGATCTTACTGAAGTAATAAGTTTATGGCTAAAAAAATGAGTTTTTTTTCAAACTCTGCTAGCTTCAGAAATCATTGTTTCCTCATATTCTCCAAAAATAAAAATCTCATTTGAGACATGAGGGAAGCACCATGCCGGTTCAGTTCACTGAGGAAAAACAAACTGAGGATTTAGCGCACCTTGGCTGTCTGAGGGTTGTTGCCTGTGGGTTATAGTTTCCTACCCAGCTCTTTAGTAATGATGCTATTATCTTCTAATTGCTGCCCAGTGCCTTGTTAAAGATTTGTATTTTTTTCAGGAAAAAAATTATTTGTTCATTGAATTTAAAAAGATTCTGCAGTTTGCATATTTAGCAATTTAGTTCAGGAACTTTCTACCCTGGCTTTCCCAACAAAATCCAAAATTCCATGAAATTAAGAAATCTGTATAAAAACTGTAATTTGCTCAGAGAAGTTGTGGACGCCCCATCACTGTTAAGTGTTCAAAGTAAGGTAGGATAGGGCTTTAAAGCAATCTAATGAGGTGAAATATGCCCCTGCCCATATGGCAGGAGGGTTTTGACTGGTTGATCTTTAAAGGTGCCTTCCAGCCCAAACGATTTCATGATTTAGGGTGAATTCGAATCACAAATGAAAAAGCACTAACATGAGCTCGTAATTCATCATACACTAATTTTAATTTCATACTCAGCTAATATTGAAATGTCAGTAAACTGACAGGCAATCTTATTAAAAGACTGAGGTAATTGGTTTTATCTTGTTTTCCTTCTTTAGTGGTAACACACTGTCTCACAAACTCACAGGCTGAGTTGTCTAAGTCTTTTACCTGGAGCTAATCAAACCAAATTCTATCTCTGACAAAGCAAGACACCAGCACAAAGTCAGTAAAAAAATCCTGTTTGCTCAGTTTTGAATTCTTTTTTTTAGTGTAACTGTCTTTTAAGTGAATTTAATTCTAAAATATATCTTATCAAATGGCAAAACATTAAAAATATGAATATAAATGTGTGACTTCTCTATTATCCATATTCATGATCCTTTGCTTGCTAGGTAAACAGCACTGATAAAAATAATTGCTTTATTTCAATATTAGTGTGAGAAAGAATTTACATAAGCAAATACTTTTTTTTTGTTCTAGTTCATATTTATAGATTTGAAGGGACTGAACAGACTATTTCTAATTTTAGGGATAGGTAGACTAAGACAAGAAAAGAAGTCAATATACATCTGTGAAAAACAATTCCTAAAACAAGAATATATATGTGTATATGTTTTGGTGATTTTTTTACCCCATGGTGTATAATTTTTGCACAATCCTCTGCCATTTTTCCATATATTAAAACATGGATGCTGTTGATCCGGGAACACAAGTTATCCGACTCTAGAGGGAAAAAAAGCAAAAGTGATTCCAATCCCTACACCGTCTCCAAAACAAAACAGCAGTGGAAAGAGATTTACAAAACACGTTGATCTAGTGTCTAACACTTTTCAATTAATGTACAAACAGGAAACGTGCTAACTACAGGTACATTGCTCAGAATATTCTTCATACGAGGATTAAAATGTGCCCATTGTACACCAGTGTAGAACTAAACAGAAATGAAAAAGATTTCCACTTGGATAATTCAATGCATAGTGTTAGAGAGGAAATATTACCCAGTCACATTAACACAGATCCTATTATAGAATCTATTATAAACTGAAGATATTCTAGGACATAGAAATATTAATTAATAGCCCTCCAGGAGCACTGAAGCAGAAATCATGTTGTTATTTTAAGAGTTTTCTACTTTTTACTACTTCAACGATTTAGATTTGCAAACTTAATGTTTCCATGGAGAATGTGCATAAACTCTCCTCTCCTGAGCAGTCACTGACATCAGCAAGACTCAGGGAGGTCAAGCCCTCCTCTGAGTACCCTGGAGCCAGCAGGGAGACTGACTAAGGTCCCACCAACTTCATTCACCTCTGCTAACAGCAGCCACAAGCAGCGTCACCAGGCAGGACCTGCACACCTTGGGCCAGGTGCTCAGGCACAGGATTCAGGAGGCTCAGAGTGATGATTCTCGAGCCACTGTAAGGGGTAAGCTGAGAATGGAATAGAAGGAAATGGAAAGTTCCTTGAATCCATCAGACCCTGGACTTCCTGACTGGAGGGAATGATAAGCTTAAGATTTAAAAGGAACATATTATTTTTTTTGTATCATTTATTACCTGATGAACAACTTAGGTCTTTCAAAGTGCTAATCTAGCTACTGGTACCCAAATACTTGAGTAGTCAGATGAAATTTCCTTTTCTTAAATGCTTAAATTAAAATAGAATTCAACACAAATATTTTGCTGCTAATCAAAATACTCACCTATATTAAATGCACCCTTACACAGTATATAATACATATATATATATATATTACATGGTAACTATCACATCTGCAATTTTCTTGGTTCTTATGATAAGCAGTTTGAAAATACACTATTAAAGCTATACATATAGGTAATACACTTGCAGGACAGTCTTTTAAACTTTTTAACAAGAAGTCTACTGAAACATAAAGACTGTATTGTCTCCATTAACTTACCTGGCATAAGTTTATCTTAAACTTTTTTTTTGTAGACAATGAACAGTTTAAGAGAGTATTTTAAATCTCTTTTATTTTTTTTTAATGAACAGTTTTAGAGAGTATTTTAAATTTTAAAAGTATTAATAACATTATATTGACTGTACCATAAATTTAAAATGTATATTTAAATGTAGTACCTTGAAGAACAATCTTGAAAAAGTCTGTTCCATCTCTGAGTTTTGTTAATGGGTAGGAAAGAGTAACTACTCCCTACAAAATAAAAAATAAATAAAATGTTGTGAACCAAGACTGTATGCCTCCAAATTACTCAAATACTGATAACAGCTGAAATATCTGTAAGATAAAAAAAAAGCAGAATTTAAGGAACAAGCACAAATTGCCATCTAGATTCTTAAAAAAAAAAAATCAACCAAAAAACAACTGCTATAGACAGCACTGGAAAGCAACATTCTTGAGATCTAACAAAGGAAGCATTATATGTCAATACTATTTAGATGCTACCAACTAGAGGATAAACTTAAACAATAAAACAGTAGCTATGTTCTGATATTTTTCATTAGTTACAAAAATAGCAAAAAAGACTACAGTTTTAGCATAAAACCTGAAAGGCATCTGAAGAGCAAGTGATCAAAATCTGAAAAGATAGAGCAATTCCTCCAAAAATATTGGCAAAGGATTACAGATAAATAACTATCAGAACAAAACTGTAGTCAAGATATAATAGATGCATATGAAAATAATCCTCTGTAAAAAATCAATAGAGCTGTGTGAAGAGTATTGCAAAGTTTTGAAACTGTCGTGTCCTAATTATTTGGCAATAATACAAATGCTCTAAAAGATGCTATGATTTAACAATTAATTCAAAATACTCTTTCTATTGTGATGCTGAAGTTACAATGAAGCAAAAATCAGAGATTTAACATCTCTTTGGAACTAACACATCCATTAGAAAGACGGTATCATCAACAGTACCAAAAATACTCAGTCAAGTGTATTCTTTCACAGTAGGGCAGATAAAGCACTGTAACCTTCTCCATGATAAAACGACAAAAATAGGTTCAATAAAGAAAAACATATTGAAAACAGGCTCTGTAAAATGTTTAAAAAAACCTACACAAATAGCACAAAAATAGACTAAAAGGTTTCTTGTACAAAGAGAGCAGGGCAATATGTCTACAAATGCAACATAAGGAGGACAATCAGGTAAATCAGTGATTTTACAGTACACATATTCAGTGGGAAGCTTTACTTCAATGCTAGCAAATGCTTCTTAAACCAAATCAGGATAAAATATGCAGCAGTGAATTGTTACTCCAGAGGCCTTTCAGAGTAAAATTTGTACTACAACATGCTAACTGCAACATGGAGGAGTAATCCAAATCAAATTCAATGAGATTTTACTATCTGTTTTATAAAGAAGCCACTCCACAAAACCTCAACATTATTTACATTCCTTGATTTCCAAAATAATTTGATAATTAAGTCTCCTTACAAAACTCATTGGTCTTCTCTGTGAAAAGCAGGAACTTACCCATTAAAAGTCAGAAAGGTTTCTCACTTGTTTTCAAAATTACAGCTTTGTTTAAAATTTCAATATATATATATATACATATACTATATATATAATTGTTCTTGCTGAGATTGTCTTGAATTGTACTCACAGGTAAATAAAAGACTGAATTTTTCTCGTAATTAAGTCTTTGCAATGAAATCGTCACCTCAGGAACACTCAACAGTTACAAAAATATTCTGTTCTTAGTAAGAAATTTTGATCTGCACCAGCACACTATTTAAAAGTGGAATTCATTCAAACAATAGTGACTGCTTTTTGACCATCTTTACATTTTACTTTTCCAAAACCCTCCACATTCCACATGCCACTAGACACACTCTCAAACCAACCATGTACAATTCTTCTACTGCACGTGTCTCCTTCCTTACAAAGCCTCGCTCCTCAGTTTGGTTCTATAGCTGATTTGGCAGCTGATTTCCAGGTTTGGTTCAGATCTGCCCCAGCAAAACCCAGAGGACAATGAACTATAGGAGGACAAGGAACAATAGGAGAAGGCATCATGTTTAGTTAACAGACACAATGACTGAGGAGGTACAAACGTTGCTTGTGCTGTTTTTCCACAAATTTGAAACTTGCAGTTTTCAAAGTAGTGCCAGGAAGATAAAAACATGCAGAAGACTGAAAGGACTGAGGCACACAAGTCAGACAGAAGCATCCCAAATGTGTTTTGCTGCTTTTCCCAGAACACATTTCATAAAAAATCTCCTCTGCCCTTCTCTCCTTGTCAAAGCAGGACCTGATCCCTATTTTGGCAAGTCTAGAGTGACAGTGTGCCACCATTAAGATAACCTAACATCAGTGCATTCCAAGGTTCACTTCAAGCTCAGCCTGCAGAAGTGGATTTTCCTTCACATTTAATGGTGCATTAGCACCAGCTTTATCAGCTCTCCAGTTGTGCTGTTTATGCCAAGCTGTTTTAGTCACCTACTAATCCATGGCAGCAGCAACATGAAGTTCTCTCAAAATAAGGCAGAAGTCTGAGAAAGACATTCTACACACTTTCCTTTTCAGAATCAGCAGGTATACTTTAAATCATAGTCTGGTAGTAATTGCTCTGCTTTCTGAATGGAAATATTAATTTTGGCAGAAACATTTTCTAATTTTGAATGCGTTTTTGCCTCCTTTACCACTTTCTTCTGAATAAGAATCCCTGTTCTTCCACGTCAGGGCTGCTTGCAGACATAGCTCTTCAAAGCAGGAAAGTCTATATATCGTGCACGTGAATAGGGACAGGAAACTACACCCTGAGGAATAAACCCCGTTTGCTAGCAGCAGTGGTTATTGATGTTTCCATTTGTTCCTTTACAAGACCTGAGGGAGGCTGAATCATTCTCAATCAAATCACCTCCTACACCACTCAACTGCTGCCTGCTTCCAAACAGGGCGGTTCTGTTCCTTCGCTATACCGAAGTGCACCACTCCTGGCATCAATCTGACACCACAATGAACCAGTGCAGATTGAGAGCAGCAGAAAATTATCCTCTCTCCAGCAATATGGATGGTCTTCTGCCAGTTTCCTTCTCATGAATGGACTCAATCACAGAGTCACATAAGCACTAGAGTTGAAAATGAGAATATACAGCTGTGGTAGCAAAAATGTTTCTTTCGGATACAGAAAAACATTAGATCAGTTTAGCCCATATTTTTAAATTTTTTGTGCAATTTTTTGAAGGATTCAAGACAACTCAGGTTTTCTACAGAACCAGATCCTTATTTTTTCCCCCCCTTTTTTTTTTTTACTTAACAGATTGAAAGAAAGCCTGGGTTAATGCTAATTTCCTGACACATAAGCATCAGGGATGCCTAAAATGATTCTCAGAGCCACAGATAAAAAAAAGTTAAAAAGGACTGACACTGCATTTTCCAGAAAATACTTGTTTTAGGCATGAAAAAGGTTATTTCTGCATTTCACTAGGGTAGCAGGATTGTACTTCCAATCTGCAATATATTTGGGATTACTGTCAAATATAAGTGCGCACTTGGTAATGGTAAAAAAAACCTAATTGTGTCTCGATGCTAAGTAGTTGCTACAAACAACACTTTTCATAAAACTGGACATTGCATCATTTCATACAAAAGGAGAACTGCTTTACAAGTTTGTTAGTTACTCTGAAATACGATCTTTAACAGGATTGAGGTGCTTATTACTATCTTTTTAAAACAAAATACCACTTAACCTTCCCCAATTCCTCCATTTTCAGCAAAGTATTCTGCATATTGATGTGTTTAAATTGGTTCACAGCTTATAAACTCTGAAAAGAGAAACTCCTACAAAATTTTAGCCTAATAACATAAGGGAAAGGGACAGGACCATGAATCAATGAAGGTAATAACAATATGCAATGAAGTTCAAGAAAGTCATAATTTCTCACTGCTTAAAGATATGCAACAGATGAACACAAAGACACACAGCTGCAGAAAGTCACCAACTGAGCCAGAATATGGAAGTGCCTTGCTAATGTAACAGGAGCTTTTTCAAAGCAAGACAAATTTTTTTTTACTGGTCAATTTACCTGAACGTATTTGTTGGTGTGATCACAGCTTTCATCCAAATGTTGCAAATTCTCCTTCTGCAAATGGCTTGGTAGCGGAGTCTCAGATTGTCCCTCAGTGATCTTCAGCAATTGAACAGGCATGGCTGCTTTATCTAAACAAAAATAATAAAAAGAGCCCTGAAGCTCCTGATTTCGTTCAAATTAAGAATTACTAGAAGTTGCATCTTACTCAGAAGGGGAATATTTACCTATTTCATAACAAGACAGTTTAATTACGTAAAATAAAGAATTTTCAGAGGGATTGGCCCCATCTCTTAGCACCCTAAGTAGCAAGAAGAAAGTAACATTTCCTTGGCAACAGACAACCATCCAAATTATTTGATTTTTCAAACATTAAAAATACCATAAATGGCAATAAAATATTACTTTACATATAAATAAATAGAAATACATATAAATGTAAAGGGTAATGTAAACAGTGTTAATATTTTATATACAGAAATGCAGACAAAAGCCACACAAAGACTTTGAATGAGTCCTTTCCCACCACAAGGTCATGGACAGTCTCCATATTCCGTTTTTTTCCCCAATAAAAAAATTTGACTGCAAGAAATTGAAACGTGTCATTTTAACTTAAAATGAACATAAGATGCTTATGTACAAATTGAAAAATTTTCATCAATGAATCAAGTAATGAAAAAATAATAAAGAAAATGAGATGGGTATCTACAGATGCTAAGCATGGAAGGCACTCAAAAAAAACCTAAGAAATACATGACTGTGTCATCTACGGTCTGCCCTCACTGTGCTAGAAGTCACTGAAATAAATTAACAGTGACAGTGTTATAATGCTGAGAAAAGGGGAGAGGAAGAGGAGTCTATTGCAGTGAAGTTACACATAAGAGAAATAGAAAAATGTGATCTAGCAATAAGTAGCTATTGCTGTATTTTCTCATTACATTGTCCTTTTGTTTCTTCTGGGGTTATCTTTGTCTTTGCAGTATAATTTTTATTTCAAGTGGGTATCTCCAGAAAAGCCACAATATTATCTATCTTTGTTCCCAGTAAGTTTTAATAAACTTGAGCAAAAAATGTATTCAGAATGTTTTCTGAAAATCCAGATAGCAGTATTATTGCCACAGTTTCAGCAACTTTTATATGATAGTAAAGAACAGGAAAGAAAGTATTTCCTATAGTTTTGAATGGACACAAAAACTTGTTATTCTACTCAGCAAAAGTTGAAACTACATTTCAGTTACAGTTCAAAAGAGCTTTTGCTGTGCTAAGCAGACTGAATTTCTACAAAATATTCAGTTATAATGAAATGGAACTGGGAAACCATTGCAAAATTGAAGACCAGTGAATCATAAGTTACAAACAAGTCAACATATACAGGTGCAGAGAACAAAATTATACACACTCTTTTAAAAAAAGCCTTATTCTTCAGAAAAATCAAAAATCCATTTTATTGTTACTCCAGTATCCAAAGATATCATACTTCACTAATAACTCATGGCTATTTCTCTTTTTGTGAGCGACCCTGCTTTCTCCTTCCCCATTTTCCAGTAAACTCCCCAGTGGTGTTATTCTTGTCTAACAGATATAAGCAAGAAGTCACAGTCACTCATGACATATCAATAAAATACTTTGGTTCAAGAATGTCTTAGCTGCAATGGCACACATAGGATGACAAGCTTTTGTTTTTTCCTGGCTTCCAATTTACATGAGGAGGAAGGAGGCAGAAATGAAGCATTATAAACTGACCACAATCCCCATTTTCTGTCCCCTGCACTGCTCAGTGGGAGAAATTGGTAGAGAAACTGGAGTTGAGCTAAGCCCAGAAAATGGGAGAGATGGGGGAAAGGTCTTTAGATTTGTTTTTATTTTTCTTTATCCTACCCTGATTTGATGAACAGTAAGTTAAATTACTTTGTTTGAGTCTCTTTTGTCCATGTAAATGGTGAGTAATCTCCCTGTCTCTACCTGCAAGCTTTTAGTTGTATTTTCTATTCCCTGTCCTCCTGAGGGGAATGGTAAGAGCAACTTTGGCAGGCATCTGCTTCAAGCCAGGGTCAACCTATGACAGCACAGAGCTGGGAGCTACAGTACCAGACAGGTTTCAATTTCTGCTCGAGCTGAAAGAGAAGTAAAAGCCTGCTACAAAGGTGCAGATGCTGTTCCTGCTTTGACTAGTGAGGCATTAGAAGTTAGAATTTCTGTAAGATGTTACTAAATGAGGCTAAAAATGATGCCTTTGTATGTTTTCAAACACACACCATGACAGCATTGTCATTAGCTTACTAGGATTTCAAGTGTCTACTGAAAAGAGCAAGTAGAAGATTTACACAGCGCTTCAGTTCAAAGTATCTACTTCACACTTTATTCTAGCAGACTGAGAAGCTGATCTATTCCACCTAGAAAGAGTCAACTTCAAAGTTAATCAGCAACATTGATCTTCACCCAGCAACAGTATAATGAGCCAGGGAGATATACTACATAACAGATTGACATTTTTTTTTATCCTGATTCTCTTTTACACTACTTGAGCAATTAAAAATAGATTTTTCTGTTGTTTTTAAATTATTTTCCCTGTCTTAATAACACAGAGGATTTTGTTATAATTTATGTAAATAACATTCCACTAGAAGACCAAATAGGGTGCTTTTACAGATCTTAAACTCCTATTTATATAAAACTAAGGTCATATGTTCTAACTGCTAATCTCTGAAGCTTTCAGGTTCTCGTTCTCAGCAATTAAAAACCAAAGACATGAGTATCCACTTCTAAGAGTCATAAAAGTAAATTTTCCAAAACAAACTGATAGAGCACTGGCTTTCAAAATCTACATGAAGATATTGTTAGTGCTGTCCTTGGTGTCCCCAACTCTCTGGAGAGCGACTAAGTGAAAATAAGTAAGTCTGTCAAATACCTTAGTTGCTCTCAAAAGCCTGACTAACTGACAGAAATCATTCCAACTTAAGCCTAAGAAGCCTGTAAAAGGTGCAAATAGAGCTATATATAAGGATGGATATTGAAAAAAATCCCCAGACAAAACCAACAGAGACTGGAAGAAAGGCAGACAGCAGCAAGGGACACTCCTTGAAGAGGACTGAGACATAACACATACACACAGAAGGAAGAAGACTGTGAACTACAAATACCTTTTGCCTGCCAGTAATTAAAGTGACAAAAATATGGAGTGTGAGCAATCAAAGAGCTTACCAATTTTAACAAGGAATTATACAAAAGGATGTAGACTGTTAGACTATATACTATATATTGTATGTAACCCACAATTTAACACCCTTAAAGAGAATGTGATATGCATCACTCAAATGAAATGTAACATTGAGGATGGCGATGGCCTTAACTCTTATGTGCTGCTCTGCCCTGCCCTTGACATTCTGCCTAACCAGAAAATTGAGTCCTTTCTCTACTACCAAGAAATAGTTCAGTCATACGCAAAAATTACATGAAGAGAGTAATGTGATTTTGGAAAACAGAAGAGAATAAAACACACAACTATGTAGACTTCTGAAAAAAACCTCACCAAAGTCTCATGAAGAATGAAGGAATAGTCAAGAGCATCAGCATCTTGTTGATGCAGTCAGCCACAGGGGTAGATACTTGAAGCCCCTATAAACACAAATACTAGTCAGTGCAATATTCAGGCTAATTGCGCAGAAGTTAAAATAATTATGAGTCATGCTTCATTATAAAAGCACACACATTTGTAGACACAGCCATATATTCCTACTATATTTTATACCTTGTCATAAAATGATCATTTGCAGCTTGAACAGAATAGGCACTACAGAACTAGCACAAACCCAACCTGCCATCACAAGACAAAGCTTTTGTCATACAGCAGTCTTAATGAAATCAAGAAGACCATCACTGAACAGTGTGTAACTGCCCAGAATTTTTTCAAAAGTCGAATTTTGTAATTTATTAGTTCCTTGAGAATTCTCATGAGGTGAAAACATCATGTCAGATCAATTAAAATAGAAGTCAAGTCAGCAGCATGACACATGCCATTCCCTTAGCTGCAAAGCTTCAGCTTGCTCTTGCTGCAGATCTTCGGGCTCTTATCTTTTATTGGGAAATACGTCCTCGGCTATTCTTACTCTTAATGACACAGGTGATACTTAGGTTCATTAGAATACAACTAGTTTTCTTAAACAAACAAAATTTCCTTTATTTCCGATTAACATTCACTCATCTGACTTTGTGCAAAAGAGACTACAATCAAACATTACCTGAGGAAAAGGGACTCTTACACAGCCATTATTATCTCAACAGTACTTCAGCTCTAGAAAGCAGCAAGCCATGCAAAGCAGCGGCCTCAGGAGGACAGGGCCACCCTGCAGATCCCACACTTCACACGATATGAACTAATCGCTCCAGAAAGTCAATCCACCAGCTACAGGAAGCCGAGACCGTTAAACCAAGACCCTGAGCACAGGCGTATTACCAAGAGAACTCCCCTTTCGGTCTATTCAGTGCTCGGAAAGAAACTTCCAAAGTCGTGGAGCACTGTGTGGGGACTCAGTTCCCGGAGCAGAGCCCGCGTGCGGGGCAGCTGCGGGGCGCAGGGAGCCAAAGCCGGGCCCGCCGATCCCGGCTTGTCCCGGGCCCGCCGATCCCGGTTCGTCCCGGGCCCGCCGATCCCGGTT
>VYXF01002179.1:378558-411279 GCA_013397295.1 Polioptila caerulea | reverse complement strand
CGGGCGCCCCCGTCCTGCGGGGAGCGGGGAGCGGGACCGGCTTGAACATCGTGATGTTCTTCTGTTTTCTGGTTCGGTTTTTTCATGTCTGTGAAAGATCTGTTTAGCAATTAAAGCTACGGTGAAATGAAATAATGGAAAGCTTGTACATTAAAGGTGTATTAAAATAATTTGGAAACATCAAGCTGTACTCCGGATTAATTTAAATGGTTACTAGATCTCTTAACTTCTCTATTTTTTTTTCTTTTTATTGGTTTTTCTTTGGCTGTTTCTTTTTCCAGTTACTTGATTTTTAAATTTACTATTAAATTATTTCTATAAAGTAATCTTAAACCTAGAGGAATTGGAAGTTTTTGTGCCCTGTGCGGTATAAAATCAAAAGAGAAAAAACCAAACAGAATTTTGATGATAGAATATCCTAGTTTTATGTGCCAACAAAACAATAATTGGGTCTGCCAGAAATCCAGCCTGAAGTCTGTTTTCCTTTAATTGTTAATACTGGTTTTGAATGGCAGTCATGCTCCTCTTCAGGTGGACGGCACGGGGCAGCGACAGGGGCGGGAAAAGCCGTGACGGCCAAGGGCGGGCTGTCCGCGGCCGGGCTGTCCCGTGTCCCGTGTCCCGGTGTCCCGGTGTCCCGTGTCCCGGTGTCCCGTGTCCCGTGTCCCGGGCCGGTGCAGCCCCTCCGGCAGGAGCCGTGCGGGCCCTGGGCCGGGCGCTCCCGGCCCCTCCCGGCCCCCTGGGCGGGGGCGTTCGGTGCCGGCAGGGGCCGCCCCGATGTGGGGGAGCCGCTAAAACGTGGGTGACCCCCATGGCCGTCTTCAGGCGAGCTTAAAAGCTGTCACCTGCAGAAAGTTAAAACATACGGGGGAAAGGAACACCCTGCTGCTCGCTGGCGTCTGCTGTTTGAATAGCTTTGGAAACCAGTATTCGTCATTGACAGCGACACGGGGTCCCTGCGGCTTGCTGGTGTTTGCGTGCTGCAAGTTGACACCTGCCAAGATCCCACTGACACATGCCAAGATCCCATTTGCGGTGCTTGCCCCTTCAAAGTTACAGCATTCGTGGCTCAGCATTGCAACAGTGATGCTTCTTCCTTCAGAGACTTCAGCTTTCTGTCTCAGTACCTCAGAGATACCTCTGCTGCCAGTCAATGCTCTCTTTCCCATCTCTGCAGTTCTGAATATCTGGGANGACTTCAGCTTTCTGTCTCAGTACCTCAGAGATACCTCTGCTGCCAGTCAATGCTCTCTTTCCTTTCCCATCTCTGCAGTTCTGAATATCTGGGACAGCTTTCTTTTTCTTGTTTCTCTTAGTGATTTTTAAAAAGTCCCACTGGAAACAATTTTCTCCTTTCTCTACCTTCAAATCATTTCCTTCACAACCATCCTCCTATTTTGGAACTCTTTTAGATATGTCTCTGGAGTATTTTATAGTTAGACATAGAATTAAAATCCAATTCAAAAAATGGAACTTGGATCCATCCATATTCAGGAAGCCTCTAGAGGCACATCTATGCTTTGTACACATTTTCACCATTGACAACCTTTTCTGGAACAGGCTTCTTTTCTTTGATCATCACAGTTCTCAATAAATTTTAATCCTGTACCTTCCATTGGGTATTGATGTACCATGCTTGATTATGAACAAAAATATTATTAAGACCTTGTTATACAAGCATGATAAAAGTAGCCTAGAGTGAGAGCTAAGACAGAGCTGGGAATTTAAGCACAGCTGGTTGCATGGAGGACTAATGATGTGCTATTTGAAGAGCCAGCTATAGCAGATAGGCTGAGAACTCTAGTGTGACTTGCCCATATCCTTTATTTCCATCAAAAAATTTTGAGAAATCAAACTTACCTTTAGGCTACTAAGTTCTGTCAGGTGAGCATTTCTGGTGCAATATTGTCAGTCTTCTTTCCTGACCTTTATTCTTATATCATTTAGAAAACAATAGTTTTCAATACAGAAAACAATAAGAAACATTAATCAGTAAAAAAAGTTGATCAAGTGTTAGATGATACATCCAGATATTAGACATGTTTAGAAGCTCTTGTCATTCAGTATAGATAATGTGAAAGAATACAGTGAGGAAATTGTGCTTTAACCCACTGATGTATTTCTCTTTTTTGTTTAGTTTCTTTTTTTCATGTCTGTAAAAGATCTGTTTAGCAATTAAAATTACAGTGAAGTGAAATTATGGAAAGCTTATACATTATAAGCGAATTAAATAAAAATAATTTGGAAGCATCAACTTGCACTCCAGAGTAATTTAAATGGTTACTTGATCTTCTCCTCTTCTCTCCTCTTTTGCTGCTTCTTCTTAAATTTCCTATTAAATTCATTCTATAAACTAATCTTAAACCTAGAAGAATTGGAGTATTTTATGTCCTGTCCTGTATATAAGCAAAAGATAAAAACTGCGAAAAAGCTGTATATAAGCAAAATTTTGATTTTGTTAACAGAATGCCCTAGTTCTATGTGTCAGCAAAACAATTGGGTCTACCAGAAATTCAGCCTGAAATCTGTTTTTCTTTAGTTTTAATCTTGCTTTTGTGGTAGTTACCTTCCTCTTCAGTTACTAGTATTAATTCAGGAAATTTTATGAGAAGTTAGATGAATTTCATCAGAAGATGATTTTTAATGTTCCAGTAAGTGTGTGTATTCTCATACTACTTGCAGTAATCTTGAAATGTGCTGCAATTTATATGTAATATAATAGAAAATAGTACCTCTGCAGAGGAAAAAGAAGTTACCAAAACCATAATTCTGATCTTAATGTTGGTTTGCTTTGTGGCATTTAATAAACTACTTATTCTACAAAATGAAAGTCCATCAATGAATAAGATGGTAGCATTATTTCTTGAACCCATGTTTTGGTGTGGTGTCCACATTTTTGTTACACATGCTCTTGACCAGTTTAGGAATCCTTAGAAATCCCCCAAACGCAAACTAAATTCTGATCTCACTGAAAATAACAAAAAACTTTCCATTCACTTGAGCAAGACCAAAAGGTCACCCTGTGCATCAAAACTGTATGTAACATCAGACATTGAATCAAAGCTTTCAGGAATAGGAGCCTTATACATTAAATCAATACCTAGTCACAGGAGCTTCTGAAGACTGTTCTCTTCGTGATGCAAGAACTAGATAAGGGTTTTGGAAACTAGCCTCGAGTCCATGCTATGTTTTTTTTTAAAGAAAAGAACAGAAAAAAAAACAACCCCCAAAACCATAAAAACCAATAAACCCTAAAAACTGGGCAAGTGCTTCAAGTATATTTTTCCAAACATACGTTGCAATGTCCGTCAAGTCCTTAAGCAATATTGAAAATTCTATCTCTTCAATTTTATATTCCTCAGATATCTTAGTAAACAGTAATAAAAGAATTGTCCTGTAGGAATACAGGCTATTTTCATTAGCAGCTGTCTTGGTATAATATTTTCCAAGTTCAGCATGAGATGTTTCATAACCTAAATGCAGCCCTTTCTACTTCTTTAACTTTGGTTTGCTTTGATGATAGCACTTGATTTTTACTTGAACTTTTATGGATACTGGCCAAATTCAGGCAGAGATCCTTTGCAGTATGTCTGAAATTATGTGTTACTTGCTAGAACTGATAGGCTAAGAGAAGTAAAAAATTACAGAAATGATTACAGTATAAATGTTTAAGAATTTCTAGATAATTTCCAGGAATTAATTTTGATTAATTGCATCTTTATAGAAATAGTTAATATGTAATCACTGAATAAGAAATCATATGACTATAGCATGCTTCTCATTACAACATACTGTGCTTAAAGAATTTTCCTTCTGTAAAGAACAGTCAGATCCATGACTTTTTATAACTGCTGGGAAATATGAAACACAGAGACCAGAATTAGAGTATTTTGAAATAAGTATATAGGAAGCACTAAAGTAAGTAATTCTTGTTTGTCTTATATTAGTGTTCTGTGTGATTGAAGCTCACTTACATGGGTATAACTTATGTGGGTGTAAAAATAAAGAGAGCATATGTTTATTAGTATTTAATGGGTATGTTATGATAATTTAAGAAGCAAGATTTGAATAGGAGGATAAATCTTAGACCAAATTATATAGATTATGATTTGTCTAAGTTATATGATAGCGTGGAACACTTTACAGACTATTGCTGGTATTTCAGTAGCTCAATCACTGAGCAGATTCATGACTGGCTTCCTGATCAGAAGCCAGCTTCAAGTAACTCACTAATGGAGTATTGGGTGAAGAAAGACTCGTTTTGAGCAGGAGACCATTTTACTCTGCATCTAGGATATGAGGAAAAAGAAATGGGAGAGGATCCAGGGAACAGCAAGAGATTGAATGTAGGCGAGGGAACAAAGAAAGTCTGCACTAACGTGATCCTGGAGACACATCTGCTTGTGGCAATTCTGCCATTCAGCAGCTCTAAAGTGTATCTGAAATTCTCCAAGTTTGCTTGTAAAAGAAGGTGATATGTGATACATGGAGTCTCCTGCAAAGGATTCTTGTGCTAGATGGTGACTTCAAAACTTATTGGAGTTTTGGGCATTATTAAGATAAATACTAAGAGAATATATTGACTTATTACAGTCAGTGTAAATTTTGGAAGCTGACACAAAGCTGTTTGAATTCAGTGTTAGTCTTTTCATTGGTTACAAAGGTTTCCTATTTATTGAATCATCACAGATACTGCAGATTAGATTTCTGTTTGCAGGTATTAAGTATGCTTCTTTATTTAAAATGAGACATTTTTCTTTTCTAAATTTAATACACCCATTAAGTATGTTTGCTTGGTGGTTGTGATCTTAGCTAATTTTCTTAGCAATAGGATTTTATTTTCTAATAAGGCATCTACCCAAAAGCCTTCTGTAGAAATCAATGATGGCAATTTATTATCTCTCTGCATAGTAGTTTTTCTGTATTTCAGTTGAAATACTAGCTCTAAGAATGGTGAAATACTGTTCTTTATTCTAAAGCCTCAGCTGTCTGACTAGCTATAGAAGTTTGTGCTTCTTTCATTGATGCTTATAAGCTTACACTGGCTAAGAAAGCTTCTGCAAAAAATAAATCTGATTTATATAATTTCCCAAAGAGTTGATGTGTTAGTGTGACACATATCCTGGGAGTAAAATAACAAAAAGAAACCCCTACACTTCAGAAGCACTGGATTTTTTCTTTTCTTGGAAACACAGAAATAAAACCGAGGATGTATTAAGATATTTTTGTGAGAAAAGCAGAACATTTATAACTACAAGGTAATTGAAAACAAAGTGGCATCACTGGAGTGTTTAATCTTTTGACATCAGAGCATTTGTTTTTATATCCATTCATTGCATGTGAATTTAGATTATGTGTACTTCAGTTCTAGGCAACAGTGGACAGGAATCCAGGGCATATATTTTCAAAAAACTAGTTAAAAGAGCTTATTAAAGAGTGCAATTGTGTGAGTGGAGATTACCAGAACTATTCCTATAAAAGCTATTTATGTATTATTTGTAAAATAGTAGTGTTTCTTCTTCTGTTATTTTCAATAACTGAAGCAATTTCTTTTCTATGACATGTACTAGAACCTGAGGAGTTTTTTTTCTTTAGAAAATATTATTTAAGTAGAATTCTTTATGAACCAGTTTACCTGGAAAATTCAAGTTCTTCCATTTCAAGAATGAAAGTCTAACTATGGTTATTATCACAGGCATCACTTTCCTCACTGTGAAAATCTATAGATGCCATCATGGACTGAAATCATTGTGTTTAACAATGTAGTGGTGAACAAAAGAGCCTGTCTTCACCCCACTGGGTTTGAAGTCAAAATACACCAGGAAAATTAGAATTTGAGTTAATTTAATATGTAGTGAGCTCCTTACTTTCAAACAAAACAAAAAAAATACATCAAGAAGCTGGAGGAGACTTGGGAAGAGATGCTACTGGGAGCCTATTCCTGTTAAGTCATTTAGCTTTCATTTGTGGGATGATGGGGCCAGTGTTCCAGAAATCATTGAGTTCTTCAGCCTGGAGAAAACTTCTATATGTAAAGTGAATTATAATTTATTAAAATATGGACCTTTTGGGATATATAAAATACCCCAAAACCACAAAACCTATTTATTCTCTTTTTTGAAAATCTTTTAGCTATTAGGGCTCAATTCTGATAGTTCTGTCTTCATTGACTACAGCGAGATTTTTCAAAATATTTTTTCCTGTTTTTTCCCTGTTTGTATTTAATTCTCAATTCTGCTTTGCATCAATGCATTTTTTAGTGATACATTTCTTTTGGCTTTCAGTAAAATAAAAGTAAAAGGAAAATGAAATTTTAATTAGAACAAAGGAGGAAAAAACCTGTGGCTTAAACAGAATGACTTTATCTAGTCACATTATTTATGTTCACCTATCCTGAGATATTCTGAATGTTTTATAGGAGATCCTTTATTCAGGTTTTAACTCAAAGGATCTCAAGTGCTTTTCAGTACCCTGAAGCTAAAGCATTGGGTGTCCAATGCTCTTAACCTTTTTAACTTCAGTGTTCTATGAAAAACTGAACAGAAGTTGCTCTACCAGGAATAACAGACCAGCTTATTTTAAAATGTTTGTAACTTGGAAGACATTTGTCCTCAGTCTTCCAAACATTTTTGTCTGTTTATTTTCTTGGGCTAGATAATTATTTTTTAAAGCTTCTTTGTTACAGAAAAACAGAAACATCATTTTCCAAAACATGATGAAGATAAACCTTATTTTACATTTGGAAACAGACAAAATATTCAAAGTGAGGCAAAATATGCCATATGTTTCTTGATCATGACAGAAATGAAAGTCTCCCTCCCTCAGCAACTCAATAAGAGGGAAGCACAGGAAAAACAGACCTCCATGTTAGTATATAACAATTTCATGGTGACTTTGCACTCATCTTTACTTCTAGAATTTCATGGCTTAGGAATGATGCTCCCAAATCCAGTGCCCCCACCAAGACTCTCCAAACCATGCTCCACTTTCTCACTCCCCTGCTTTCCCCTTTCCGTCATCTGCAGTGGGATGGAGAAGAGAACTGGAAACACAAAAGTCAAAGGTTACAAGTTGTGATAGGAACAATTTACTGGACACAGCAATGAAACAAGAAAATGAGTAGTAACAGCCACAATACTAGTGACAGAAAGTACAACAATAGAAACCATTCACATGGAAAAAAAATAGCAGATAATACAAACGGACTCCCCCAGCCATGTTTTTTTGACTAGCAGTAACCTCTTCTCCTTGGAAGAGATTCCCTTCTCCTGGCCTCTGGCAATGACATGAGGTGGTATAGAATATATAACACCATATGTCCCAGCCATGCTCCCTCCTAGCTACTGCAAAAAATTAACCCAGTCCTAGCCAGAACCAGGACAGCATAACTCAAGAGTGCTTGTGATTTCATCCACAACTGCTCACATTTTTTTGAGTGCAGCTGCGTTTTACTTGATGTTTCATATTCTTGTGGACTTCAATGGGACTTAAAGCCACATAGAATATTGTGGAAACCAGGATTTTTCAGCTGTTTCAAGACCTTATATAACAGACTGCTGAGCTCTTGAGAGGTACTACATGAGCTCAGTTTCCACAGAAAACTCAGGGCAGATATTCAGGCCCTGCAGAATTATGAGAATATGCTGGTATGTTTTTACAACCTTGGCAATGGTCTCGTTGCCTTGCTCTTTAAAATACAGCACACCCAGGAAGTATGGTAAATTGAAGACTCTTAAATAATAGCAGATACCGATAATTTTGATTCTTCATTGTCCTGCAGAAGTATTTTGTTGAATTGAAGGAAATGGTTAAAAAAAAGATGCAGTCAAAAGGGACAAGGAAAAGATATTACACTTAAACAAAAATAGTCACAGTGTAAATACACAAGGATAAACAATGGGCTAGGTGGCAGTTTTTTAGAGAAGAAAGGAATGAATCACATGTGAGTCAGACATGTCATTCTGTTCTGAAAAAAAAAAAAAAGAACAAATTGCACAAATAATCTGTAAGGTATATAAAATAACCTTCCTTCCTCTTCAGGAGTTCTGGTAAGCTGAAGTAACGCATCACGTTTCTGTCATAAAGCTTGAAGAAAAAAAATCCGTAGATCTTTTGGAGGCATCTGAAAGATGTCAGTGTGAATGAGGAAAGGCTTAGGAAGCATTACCACCAAAGATGTATGGAAAGAGTTGGGGTTATTTAACCTAAAATTTTTCTAATGTGGAGTCATATAAAAAGAAAAATATTAAAAAGAGAAGTTGGGTTTTTTTTAAGAGTATTTTTTTGTCTATCTGTCCACGGTACGGAGGAGAAGAAGTAATAACCTTAAATTCTATAATGAATTATTTGTATTTGACAATAGGACAGACTTTCTGACCAAAAAAATTAATGCTAAGGCATGGAATAATTTTTCTGAGATCTGTGTTAATGAATGGATGTTTTTGAGCCAGGCTAATAAAATATTTAGTTTAGCCAGATGATTTGTCTCAGAGTAGATGGATAGATAGGTAAGATGCCTTCTGAAGGTCATTTTAACTCTATTCTTCTGTGATTCTTTAAGATTTGGCTTGAAAACTTTGCTTACTTTAAATTTCATTTACTTTACTTTAAATGTTCCTTTCTTAAAGCTGTGTTATCCTCAGTTAACATTATTCTCAGCTGTTTGTGTGAACTCAAACTAGTAACCACTAGACAAGGATGGAAATCTGTTTGTATGCAGACTGAAATATTTACAATTTGTTGCTTTTTTGACTTAGTATATATTCATTGTATTTGATTGGATGTGATTAATATGAGCTTAAGAGCTGCCATTTAGTTTTATTTTAAATAATCTTGCTTGATTGTTTATTGCCCCATTTTCATGCTACATTAGTTCTTTGTTATTTTCTTATATATTGACAATGTAATTCAATTTTATGGTTTGTATGTTTTAATGTCATTAGTTTAATTGTCATTTTTTAGATAAAATCAAAATCTACAAAGTGCTAAGAAGTTTCAAAAATAGATTTTAAAATTTCTTTGATAATTTGATTAGTACAAAAAAGGAATAAACATTGTGAGCAGCATTTTCTGATATATCATAATTACAATTGCTTTCAACTGAGTTGACTAAGACTAGGTGCTCAACCAAGCATCTAATTATTTTGAAAAATTGCAGTTGGATGCCGCATTGTGACGCTGAATATAGACAAAGCTTCCTGACACTGACTTCTGCAACTCTAAGAAAGCAGTCAAGCATGAAGGACCACAATAGCACACCAAATTGGGAGCTTGCAGCTTCTACTAATAGAAATAGTATTTTCTCAAATGAGATGGTCAAATTATTTGCATATATGTATTAATGTTGTTGATATATTTATACAATATTTATAATGAGAGAGAGGATGTCCAACATAGTGTTTTCTAAGAAAACAGGACACTTTTCCAGGAAGACATTAGGAAGAGTCATGTAAATTACATTTGTCTCAACCTTGGTGAATGTCAGTATTTCTTTGCTATTTTCATGCAAATCTTTTGTGTCATCCAGTTTGCAGAACAATGCAATTGATCAAACACTACACATCTGAATATATCATCTCAAATGTGAAGCTGTCTCTAAAGCATCTACAGCAGTGAGGATGGCAGATTTAGCTTCTCTGTGACTTAGTGGATTCCTGTAAACAAGGTTCATTTCTGTTAAAGAAGGGGGACTACTAAGGAGGTCAGCCACCTTGTGAAAAAGATAATTACCACAAAGGTCTGTGGTGGACTGGTCCTGGCTGGTAGCCAAGCACTCACACAGCACCTTCTCACTCTTTTTACTCTCAGCATGGCTGAAGAGCAAATAGAACAGAAGAAGATAGCTCGTGTTTCAAGATAAAGACAAGGAGGTCACAATTGCTGTGGCAGGCACAGTAGACTCAAACTGGGCAAATTATTTATTACAAATTAATATAAATAATTATTCTTTTAGGTATTGAGAAAAAAAAAAGCAAAACAAGAAAAAATCATTAAAACATTTAAGGAAAATACACCACTCCTTTTCCCAAGCTTCACATCAGGCTGCTCTCACCACCCAGCTTGTTACAGCCGCAGGCTGCACTCAGTGCTTTCGATGAGGCAAGGGGTCCAGTGGTGGAGGGGTGGCAGTGTTTGCAAGTCCAGATATAGTGGTTCATTTTGGTGCTCCTTTGCTTTTTTCCTCTGCTTTGGCATGCACCTTTCACAGGCTCTGTGCCTTTGGCAATATATGCTCTGCTGTAGAACAGCTCCTGCCTCTCTGACCTTGGTATTCTCTTGCTGTTTCCCTCAGATTGCCTCCACCTGTCTCTGTTCCCTCACTGTCTCCATGTTCCCTCCTCCTCTATCAAGAGTTTCCATTCATTCATAAAAACATTTTTGAAGAGGCAACACCAAATTTGATGATGGGATTGTCTTTGGCCTGTGATGGGTGGAGACCCATCTGGAAATTACTGTGCCCAGTGCAGGATAATCACTGGCCTTCCACAGAGGCCACCCCTGTAATTACTTACCCCCAAAACCTTGCCACACCAACACAAAAGATTTTATCCACATTGCATTTTCAAACAGAAAATCCATATCCCCTTGTCACTCTTTGAGAACTGAATAGATTCATCAGAAATCTGAAGTTCTGCATGCTGTCATCAGATTTATAATTCATTTCTTCTCAGTCTGTCTCACAGCTTTTACTTTAAACAAATGATATATCAAGTGTGTATTTTCAAAGTATTAGTCTGATTTACGGGGTATTCAACAGATATTGCTGCCTTGACAATGATAACTTAATTTGCATTGACATCCAATTCTAAATTTCTTTCAGGATGGGAAAATTTTATTCTTATTTATTGGTTTTATTACTCTAGCAAGTAGGAGATTTATCAGGAACTAACACTGCATTGTCCAGAGGAGAAAACCAGCCACTGACAGTAAGTGTTTTCCACTAGCACAAGGCAAGAGGAGGCCAGCAATGTAATAAGGTCAGCTTGATGAGAAGTAGTTTTAACACAGCAGCAAATTAAGCTTTGCCACGGTCAGCAATCCAATTTCTTAGTGAGTCATCTTTCCATTTTCTTGTTGGTCTGACAGCAGCCAGTGTCCACTTGTGAGAAAAAGTGAAGAGGGAGAAAAAGTCAAAAGGCATGAATTGTGGTGAACAAGGTATAAAAAAAGGATTATAATAAAGAGTATACAATATTACCTTCCTTGGAAAAATAGCCAATTGCAATTTCAGAGGATTCAAATACCTCACAGGTAGTGTATTTTATTAAATGATGGTAGAAATCACAAACAGAAATTAAAAAAAAGGCAAAAAAGAATTGCATTAATGATTGAGGATAATTACTTCATACATCGCTTAAACTCTTGAAAGTGCCACCTCTACCTAACCCTGCCTTTTTTCTCATCCATCGTTCTTCATAGCAGTTTCATCAAATTCTTGGGATCAGAAGAAGAAAATAAGATGACCACGGTCTCTGGCCTCTATGGAAAGGACTTTCTACAGAGTTTTCTTAGGGCAATTTAGCACATCTCACACGTAAAAAGATTCAGAGATGGCAATCATGAAGTTCATAGGCAAGATAATAGCAAGACATTGCTTGATAGGTAGTCTATTTGCTACCGTAATCTTACTCAAAACCAAATAACCACTGAAATATAGAGTGATTTCCCACCTTATGTGCTTGCAAAAGAAAGTAATACACTACTCTGAATATTAAAATATTCCTTTCTTATATTCATTCCAGGAATCAGATTGTTCTGGAAGTGTTTTTCAGGTGGTACTGATAAAATGGAAATGATGATGTATGACACAGCACAGCTCCCTTTGGTATCAACAGGTGTTGCATTTAGTGATCTGACAATTGATGTGGACTTTCTATATAGAGTGACATTTCAGAGATTAATGGATTAATGTTCATGACTTTCCAAGTCCAAAATCCTTATATGAATTATTTAACTGTCATAGGCATTTCTGCTTAGAAAATCAGAGAAAGGTGATATGAAGAACTGAAATGGAAAACAAGGTAACAAAGCAACAGGACAGGAAAAAAGGCTATAAACCAAATAAAAGATACAATTAACATTTTATCTGATAATTGTTACAATTAACAATTATCTGACCACACATCTATAACTTATTGTAAAACTACACAATAACCCCAGAGAATAAATTAAGATGATTAAGAGCTCTGAGGCAAGGTAGAAGCTAACAATTAGCCCTTTAAGTTTATTGATAACTAAAGAAGAATATTACCTACAGTAGATTTTAAAATATCATAATTTGAAATGAAAACCAAATTATGTCAGTAGGTGTTGTAAAACATCAGAGCCTATCAAATGGGGCCATCAGTCTCACATAATGCTTTTCCTTTAAATCACTGCAGTATTAATTACACTTTTTAAAAATACTATTTAAAATTGTTCACAATTTGTCACAAAGAGCAACATCCTCAGAAAGTAAAAATCAGTAACTACCATTGTCTTTTCTAACTGTAAGAACAAGAAAACCGTCTGGAAAAATAAAAATTTGTCTGAGAGAATAGAAGAAACATTTTTTTGTTGGCTGTTCCAACTGTGGTTATCAGGGCAAAGTCATGCATGAGGACACTTGTCAGTGGAATGAACCAGCGGTAAATATACTTTTGCCCCAAACATTTCTGTTAATGGCCTGGACAAGGGGATAGAATGCACCTCTCATCCAGTATCACCCTCAGCAAGTTTGAATATGATGCAAAACTGGGAGGAACAGCTGATGGCTGTGCTACCTACTCTTCAGGGAGATCTCAAATGGCTAGAGATGTGGGCTAAGAGGAGCCCAGGAGATGAGCCATTTTGGGGGGAAATTATGAGAGGATCCTCTCCTGTGATCTCTGAAGGAGTCTCTGGAAGAGCCTGTCTCTCCCCAAAAGCTGAGAAAAGGAGAGCCTGCCTAGTTTAGGCTTTTGTGCCTGAAGTTACACTTAGGGAATGTGCACCTTTTAAAGCAGCCAGTTTGTAGAGCTCTAGCACATAAAATCAATCTGACAGAAAGGATATTTTCTATCATATGACAGCCGGTTCTCAAGAAGTGGAATACAGATCTGAAATAACATGTTTGCTCACTGTGGTCGCTGTTCCAGTCCTGAGTAACGCTACCTGGTGCTTGTCCAACCAATGTCCTGACAGCTTGTCAAGAGGCTCCTTGGAAATAGTTTTCACATGATTTACTGCATCAAACAAGCTGTCTTTGCTTTCCAATTCAGGCTTGACAAAATTGTCAGTTTCTCCAATCCATTCACAGCTCATAAAGGCAACATTTCTGTGACACAACCTGAGAGACCTGCAAGGAAACCCCTGGAGATTGCTTTGAGTGTGAGTAATTTAGAAATAGTGAAATATATTTTTAAATCTCAACAAAAGAATGAGGCTTGGAAGATAGCAGGAGGTCTTCAATGAAAACTATCTGACAACATCTGAGAGTTTCCTCTGCAGCAAACATTTATGTTTGAAAATTCTCACCGGTCTAGGGAAACTCAGGGCTCCCCTTGGGAAAGTATTTGGTTCAGATTCATAAGCTATTAGAATGTGAGTTATAAAAATGTTGAAGATAGAACCTTTAAGCACTTAGGTGAGCAAAAACCTCCACTTCTTTTGCTGTCTGGATAAACAACTTGGGTACTGCATTCCTTAAGTATTGTCATGCTTTTAAAATTGTGTTAGCAACTTCTCAAAAGAAGTTTTCACTTAATTTTTTTGCTTCTTTTTCCATATTACACAGAAGAGCAGGGTATTAAGCTGTTACAATATGTATGTCAGTTAACCAGAAAAAGATATATATTAAAAACTGTCTCTCCTTCTTCCTTTTCACACATGATTCATATTATTTTAGTGAAATTGATTTTTGCCACGTTTTAAAAGATAACACAAGTTAAAAGAAGCAAAACTGTGTACATTGCTAGAATACCCTAGTTTCAGCTTGGGTAGAGTTAATTTCTCCTCGCTGGCTGATACAGTTCTGTAGTTTGGACTTGGAATGAGAATGGTATGGATATTCCACACCACAGAATGTCATGGCCAATATATAAACAGGGGGAGTTACCTGAAAATGGGGTTGATCTAGATTCAAGAATGGGGTCTGGTGTCGGTCAGTGGGTGGAGCAATATTTTTGTGCATAATTTTTTTTTGTTCTTTCCAATTTATTGTCATTTTTATTATTGTTTACTATTGTTATTGTATTTTACTTTGTTTTTAATTATTCAACTGTTCTTATCTCAACTTACAAGTTTTACTTTTGATTCTCTTCCCCATTCCACTGCAGTTGGAGGGAGAATATG
Organism: Polioptila caerulea; assembly: GCA_013397295.1. Classification (NCBI taxonomy): domain Eukaryota; kingdom Metazoa; phylum Chordata; class Aves; order Passeriformes; family Certhiidae; genus Polioptila; species Polioptila caerulea. The sequence continues at coordinate 396,969 of VYXF01002179.1, read as the reverse complement.
CCTTTGAAACAGAATTCAGCAGAGTTTGCAGAGTTTTCATCTTAAAATGAAATGAAAGAATTGGGATTTGGGTTGTGTTGTCATCCCGATCCTCCAGTCCTCATGATGTGGCTGAACTGTGCACTGGGATGCTCTGAGGGTATGAGCACATCTTCAGGGTGCTCTAGGACACACAACCTGCTGAATTCAACTTAACAAAACTGGAACAGCCCCTGTACTGATAAGGGTCCCAAGGCTAAGCCCCATCCCTAGATAAAGTTGTTGCTGAGCAGCAAGTCAGGCACAGGGAGGGCAAACCTCAGCTGATGCTACACACAGCACAGGCATCACTGCATCCTCAGCTGGGATTAAAACCGTAATATAAGGGAAAAGAGAGGGAATAAGAATACAAATATATAAACTAATTGGCACTTTATGGAATTCTAAACTGGAATTAGGTTTTGTCCACATCAGTGTACTTTATCAAATGATACAGCCTATTCACAGTAGCATGTCATGATGTGACATAAAAATATTGAGGGATGGAATTATTTTACTGTATTTTGTACTGATTTAATCTCTTGCATGCAGTGGAGTGATCAGTTCAGGTGTTTGAAAAATGCATTGGGTTTTTCTGAAAAACAATAGCAGGCTCTGAACAAAGATTTGTTGTTTATACACACACACACACACACACACACACATATATATATATATATATGTCCTTCAGAGGACAAGAAATGATATTTTAGTGCTGGCTAAGGGGACAGGAGTATGAGCTTGAGATTACTTGAATGTGGGGGCAGAGATGTGTAATTGATATTCACAAAATCATAAAAGTCTTTGGACTTATGGGGCAAACAGGACGAGGAATTATTTGCAATCTTTTATACAATTACTTCTGTCTCATTCTCAGCACTAACTTGCATGCTTGGTCCTTCTGTGCAGTTATATCAGAGAGCCTAGGGCAACTACAAAATTCTTTTGTTCTTGAGACATGGATGCAAACATTACTTGAGGAGCTTTTATTTGTGTGAGTACACCTGACATTTTCTCTGTCAGCAGAGAGAAATACCGAATTTGACAAATCGAACTGTTCTTGCTCAAAACACTTTTCTGGAAATCAATTTGTCAGTTTCACCTGGCAATTTATAAATTCCCCAGACCTGATGTTCTGTTCTCAAACGAAAAATGCTTCAAAATATGAGGATGGTTTTTCACTCTTTAGGGTCTACAATATTTATCCCAGCCTGTAACTTGTGAAGCAGTTTGTTCACAAAGTCGCAAACAATTTCTTATACCTTGAGAAAGTGTTTAGGCTGTTAATCAGCTGAAAATAGCTACAGGAGAAGATCATGTCTGGGTTTGGCCAACAAGAGCCATTTCTATTACTAAGACTTCTTTTTTGGTAGTCTCCTGCAATAAGTCTCCTGCATAAGCCATAATCTGCGCACTCAAAATATCTTCCAAAGGCTTGGCAAAATAGAACAGGTCAGCTAAAAGTAGACAGGCAGTTTGGATTTGGTTAGAGCTGCATGGAAACAGTTTTATTTTTCTAGTCCAGCTGGGCTCCATGCTGTGAGTATTTGCTAACATTATACCAACAGAGTTTACCTAGATGGCACAAATTCCCCAATTGTTTTGTGTTATCACAGATTCTACTTGGAACCTGCTAATACTTACTGGCCTTCAGCTTCATATTCTCCAGCCTTGTCCATTTAAAGTGCTGTTCTGCTGAATGATGAACTAGCTTGAGAGTTCTGTGGGATCTAATATGAGTTAAACTTTATGGCCATTCTTGAAGAATGGCCATAAACAACGTGAGAGTTTATGTGACTAAAGGAAAGAGTGAACATTGTTGTGCTTTGCCTCTGTTTTGTGTGTGTGCTCTGTAGGTTTGTTCCAGTGAAAATGCAGCAGGTTCCCTTGCCAGGGGACTTCCCAGCTCTAACTTTGAGCAGGAGGGTGGTGTGAGGTCAATAACGAATAAGTAAACAGCATTAGATCAACCCAATATAAGGCAATGATGTAAAATTGAATCAAGATGAATAAACATAGTGTTTGAGACTGCAATGTACATCAGAACCCACAGGAGCTGTCACCACATCATATGGCTGTTACAGCATTTGTTTTTATATGTTTATTTTATGTACATCTAAAATTTTATATGTACATATTTCATACAATCCTAATACTTGACAAAAACTTCTTTCTCTTTATGCTGTATGTAATGATGCTTCTGAGTGTTGGAACACAACTACCAATGCTACAATACTACTTTTATATTTTCAGCTAGTGTTTTTGGAAGGATTTTTTTGACATGTCATGAGTAACTCACTCAAAGAATTCCTGGGCATGATGCCGGAATGGAAAAGTTCCGATGAGGACTGCCTCACAGTTTGCATGAAACCATCTAATTTTCCAGGGTAACAGTGGTTTCTAGTGTAGAAATATGCTTTTCTGCATCACCTGGTTTCAAGACCAAGGAATACTCTCAGCAAATTTAATTTGTTAGCATAATTCTCAGGTGTCTCATTTTTCTTTTCTCTTAATTTTTAACTTGATCTCAGTAAAATTCTGTCTAACCTCTTGCAATCTAGAATTTATGAGACTGCATTCAGTACTGAGACTGCATTCAGAAAAGTGAGTTGGATCTTTCCTGCTTAGGAAACTGCCTGAAGGGTCAATCAAGGAAATAAATTAAAGTTGCTTTTATTGCTTTAAGTTACCGTAAGTGTTGTATCTTAGAGATTCAAACTTTCCTCTGTAACTACTTAGGTCTAAGAATTTAGTATATTTGCCCCTCATGAATCACCTGAATCCATACACCTATGCTTTGAAAAAATATTGTCAAAAGACTTTGCTGTAAATGAAATATGCCACAAAATATAATAAAAAGCAAGAAGCGCATAAAGTTAACTGCACAAGTGTTTAAAGGCATACAGTAGTCAATGTACTACATCTTTTTAAATTCTCTGTAGTCACAGATGCAGTCATTTAATATTACTGACATAACTAATCCTTGTGAAATCAGTAGGACATCTCACAATAGCTGATATAAAGGACAAGCATCAGTAATTGAAACAGCATCACATATAGGGAAAGGAAGCCTTTTTTTTTTTCAAATTTTATAGTCAGATAGAGCAGACCGAATAAAAAAATCAGAAATTTTCATAACTACAAAATAAAAAAAACCCCTGAAGAATCAGATCTTTTACAAGAAGATAATGATTTTGGCATCTCTATTTTAGTGAAAGTTCATATAAGAAAGGAAAAACTGTCTCCTCAGATTTTCACCCCAAGTTTTTATGTAAATTGTGGATTCTCATGATGTAAAATTGTGATTTACCTCAGAGGAAACAACAGGAATTTATTAAGGACCAGAGGTAAGTGATTACAAGCCCTTCTGAGTAGCCAAGTGATTTCTTCTTGGTTTTTTTTTTTTTTCCTATATGAGATTTCCTGACAGAAAAGTAATTGCAGGTGTTCAGAGAGATGTGGATCCAGCTCAAAACATTCAAAGTTAAAGCTGTGAAGTACAGAAATTTATCCTTTCTCTATGGGATTTTTACTTTTCAAAAATGCAGTATAGTTGTATTAACTAATACTTGGACAATAAAAGACCAATGAACAACTAACTAAACAGTTTCCCTTGAGTTCTGGTGAACAATAATCCAAGGCAGATTTCTGTTTCTGTAATATTGGCAAGCCAGGAGTGATTTTTTTATCTTTCTTATGAATAAGAGTAGCTTGAGGTTATCCAAATTTATACAACAATTCCATCACTCAAGAACTCACACACTGAGAGTATTCCTGGGTCTTGTAACCACCTGTCACAGAAGAGCCCTAAGCCAGTACTAAGGCTGTCCTAGTGATCTTCTTTCACTGTTAGGAATACTGTTGTAGCCACAATAGCATAAAGATAAATTAATATAAAATAAATAGAGAGTGGCAATGGTCAGATACTTGAAAAATGCAGAGCTGGAGGAAACAGGATTTTTAAAAACGATTTTCCATTATTGGAAAGTATTAGCATATCTCTGCCATAGACTGGAGAAAAGTTGGGGAAAGGAATGGAGAATGATGCAAAACTTATAGGCAGAAAACTTTCACTATTCTTGAATTTCTGTCAAGTGGAGATTCCCTCTACCATATTTGCTTACAACACCTAAGTGCTATGTGGATTTCAAGTGAAGATATTCATTTTCATCAGACCATTTTTTCCACTTGCTTAATAAACACCTTTAAAAGAGGCTTAGTGCTACTTCTGAGGAAATGGTGATAATCTGATCATCCATCCCTGCCTGACAGGATAGGACCTTGTTATCTGCTGTTTAATGGTCTTTTCATATCACAGATTCAGATATTGATCACATTTTGTTTATAAAATAAATAACATTATATTACCAGTCATAAGATTAGCCATTTATTTTAAAAGTATGTCAGGAACATTTGGCTGTAAGAGTTAATAGCACTGACAGTTTCACATGCTGACTACAGGCTATGCAAAAGATAGATTGGAATAGCCTTTGAAAAAACAGTAGTGGAGAAAACATCTATTACTTCAAACACTAAACTAAGTAATTTATTAATTACATTATAGAACAGAAACCAAGAGGGCTAGAATTGGAGAGCAGAATGGTCTCTTTTAATCTATATTTCCAGGGTTTTAATAGTTTTAAATTTGAGTAACACTAATCATGAGTGAAACAGGCAATATGGGCAATGCTGTTGCATCAGGAAGGAAATGGGAAATTTATGGTTTGTGTACTGTCTACTTTCCCAGGAACCAGTTGGCATCATAATCCAAGCACTACTTTTTACAACACCAGGATCAATACTGGAAATGGGAGAGGTAATAAGCAGCTTTAATTCTTCCCGTAAAGTCAGAAAACCATCTACCAAATGATAAATAGTCTCAACCATTGCTCTGTTTTCTGAAAAACTCCTCATCCACAAGGACCTATTTAATTATTTCTTTGTTTTTATGGGTCTGTCTACAGTCATTTACTTTTCCTTCACAGTCGGTTAGCCAAGGTAATTCTAACTCTAATGACACTGGGATGTTTTGCTACAGACCTTGGAGGACAGTTTAGAGACCCTGCTGAAGGTGTTTTCCTCCAGCTAATAGTGAAACTTCCCTCTTCTGGGCCTCCTGAGTCCCATTCTAAAATATTTCTGGTGCCCTGTCAAGCCTCGTGTTGTACCCCTACCCACCCACTCTCACCATGGACAGAAGTTTCATTCCAGCTCAAGCCTGGGCCCTTAGTCTCACCTCCTCTGCCTGTCTCCAGTCATGTCCACATCATTCCCCAGCTGTTGATTAGATTTTCTGAGCTGATATTGGACTGAGTCATTGCCTCAGCTTTCTCTGGGTGGTCGGTGTAGCCCGGTGTTGTGGGCATCCCTGCTGTGCTCCCCCTGCTCAGATACTGTGGGTCTGGGATGTTGGTGGGGGTGCAGTGATGCCTGTGCTGTGTGTAGCCTCAGCTGAGGTTTGCCCTCCCTGTGGAACAGCCTGACTTGCTGCTCAGCAACAGCTTTATCTAGGGATGGGACTTACCCTTGGGACCCTTGTCAGTTCAGGGGCTGTTCCAGTTTTGTTAAGCTGAATTCAACAGGTTGTGTGTCCTAGAATCCTAGAACACCCTGAAGATGTGCTCATACCCTTAGAGCATCTGGACTCCCACAGCACTGTTCAGATGAGGGATCAGAGAACATGTCCCAAATCCCAATTACATCATTTAATTTTAAGACGAGAACCTGCTGAATTCTGTTTCAATGACCTTTCATTCCTGTGATTTATTACAAAATTATTTATCTGTGTTTGTTTTGACTGGGGTAGAATTAATTTTCTTTGCAGTGGCTGGTATGGGACTGTGATTTGCACGTTGTGCTGAAAACAGTGTTGATAATACAGAGATGTTTTTGATATTTCTGAGCAGGGCTTTCACAGTGTTGAGGGCCTTTCCACTATGTGTACCACCCCACCAGTGAGGAGGCTGGGGGTGCCTGAGAAGGTAGGAGGAGATACAGCCAGGACTCATGACCCAAAACAACCCAAGGGGCATTCCAGATCATATGGCATCATCTCTCATCAGATAAAGAGAGAGGAAGGAAGGGTGGGACTTTTGGAGTGGTGACATCTGTCTTCCCCAGTCACCATCATGTGTGATGGAGCCCTGCTTCCCCGGATGTGGCTGAACATTCCTTGTTTTGCTTTGCTTGTGTCTGTGACGTTTGTGTTTCCTATTAAACTGTCTTTATTTCAACCCACAAGTTCTCATTTTTCCAATTCTCTTCCTCATCCTACCTGAAGAACCTCTGTTTGTATGAGATGAGTACAGGCGGGAATGTGAATGTGTGTCCTTTAACCAGACTAGGGGCAATCAGTTCTGTAGCATGACAAAAAAATTTGCCCAGAATAAAATCTGAGCATAGAATCAATAGACCTGTTTTTAAAGATAAAACTAAGCAGGCAAATCTAATTGAAAGAGTAAGCAGACTTTAAGATTGGTGTTATATTACTTTTTTTTGGTTGGAAGGTGAGAACAAATATGTAAATTTTGCACACTTTCCTTTCCCCTTTGATTAGATTTTTTTGTTTAGCCCTTTTGGTTTAAATTCTTCTACATCATTTCCATCTCAACATCATTCCTATTTGCTGTTGGCTTAAATGTCTTCCTGTGAGATATTAACTGATAAGTTCTAAAGTGAATCAATGATCCTATGCTCTATGGGAAAAAGATTAGTCATAAGTAATAATTATATTTTGGAAGAAGTAGCTCTTCTCAGACTAGGGCCTGGAAATGTTGCAGAGTACTAATGTTGTTCAATTTATTGCTTTGTTTCTTAATTACCTCTGGAAAAAATAGGCAAATCTTTCTTGCTCTCATCATAAGCATATCATACATAGGTCTCCACTTCACACAAAGCATGAGAATATGAAATTAGCATTTTAACTCTGTTCTTTATTATAATCCTTGCCTATTGCCTATTATACTGTAAAATATTGCAGCTCCTGTTAGAAAATGTAGTAGTAAAATGTAGGAAGAAACTATCTTAAAGCATCATCTGACTTACAAGGTCTAGCTAAAGCTTTAAATGATATTAAACATATATTTTATGACTTGATTTCATTTTTATTGCTATATTTTAGAGCATTACTAATAATGCTATCTGTTTTTTATGTAAGCAAGTCACATAGATTTGGAGATTTTTCCTTTATTTTCTTCCTGATCCTTTCCTGTGAGTTTCATCAATCAGTCTGAAATTCTAAGACAAAAATTTCCAAGGAATCATGTTGAAAGAAAACTTTGTTAAATTATTGGATTTTTTTTTTTCCTGGAATAAAAACTCTGACTCTGAACCCTACAGTGCTGGCTGAAACATAAAATGATCAAATCACTGCAGTCCATTTTTCTTGGCTGTTGGAAAGAATAAGCAAAACAGATGTACAAGAATTTCACAGTCTGAGGAGGCAGAAAAGGTGTTTGAACAAGACAGTTTCACCTTTACCCTAATTCAATTAACTAGTTTCAGTTTCCTGAAACTGTTGCTTCAGTTGCCAGAATAAATTGTTTCTAAAATATTCCAAACCATGTTATCTCAGATGAGGATGGCAAGCTAGAAAGACTGAATTATTTTTTAACTCTGGTCTGTCAGCAGTTTTTCCTTTAGTAATGTCAGAAGTTATTTTCTTCAATTAAAGAAATTGCTCAGAAGAGGTGAAAATTTGGAAGGTTATCATCATTTAAAATCTTTTGTTAATAACCTGTTACAATTGTCCAGTTTGGGTACTTTAGTAGAAAAGAAATATCAGGAAACTGATAAAAAGAAGAAAACTGATAAAAATAAAGAAGATAGTGTAGGGCCACTAAGGTGTTAAGGGTTTGAGGAATATAGTGTAGGAAGAGGGGCTCTGAAGCCAAATTTATTTAGGCTTAAGGAAGTCTTTTCCTCCTGAAATGGAGTTAGAGACAATGGAGCTAGGCTCTCTTTGGAGGTAATTAAATGACTTCACAGTGAGAGCAGCTAAGTTCAGGAACTGGTAGCACAGACTGGTTGTGGAGTCTGAGCCCCACCAATCCTTGAGCAACCTGCTCCGACCTTTGAAGTTAGCATTGTGCCAGGGAGTAGCAGGAATGGGCTGCTCTGCAAAAATTGTCTGATCACACAGGAATGGGGTTAGGAAAGCCAAGGCTGACCTGGAATTGAATCTGGCAAAGGGATAAGAAAGATAAAAATAAAGGATCATGTGAGTACCTAAACAGCAAAAGGAACACTAAGGAAACCCTGGCACCAGTGCTGCGCAGAGAAGAGCTACAGATAAAGGGTATGGAAAAAAACAAGGTACTTGGCACCTTCATTTCTTCACTCCTAACTGGTAAGACCAGCCTTTGGGAATCACAAGCGCCTGAGATCAGAGAAAAGTCTGGAGCAGAGAAGAATAACCTTTGATAGAGGAGGACCATGTTAAGGAGAACTCAGAACATACAGAAATTCATGCAGCCTGAGTGGTTGCAGCCACAAGTGCTGAGTCACAAGAAGCACAAGACAGTAAAGCATAAGAAGATGATCAGCAGTCAGCAGGTTTATAATGGAAAATCCTGCTTAACCAACCAGATAGCCAGTGAAGTGAGGTGAGGTGAGGTGAGGTGAGGTGAGGTGAGGTGAGGTGAGGTGACCAGGTTGGTAGATGAAGGGAGAAAAGTGGGTGTTTATCTTGACTTTAGTAGGATTTTTGATGGAGTCTTCCATGACACCATCACAGATTAGATGACAAAATCTGAGTTACATAAACAGAGAGTGAGGAAGGATTAAGAGCTCACTGAACAGCCAGGACCAGAGGGTTGTGATCAGAGGCATAAAATTCATTTAGATGAAAGCCACTAGTAGTGTACCCTCACAGGCTCCCCTATCCACCACCCCACCTTGACTAGGGGACAATGCTGAGCGACAACAATTTACTAAAATCACAAATTTACTAAAATCAACAAAAATGCACATAGCAAAAGTACACAAAAGAAAGGTGCCCTACCCATAGAAAGGCACTTCCCAGTGGGACAGAGAAAAGACAGCTGCTGTTTCAACACCACATGGCCCAAGGAGACAGACAATATGATGGGGGCAGGGAGGCTCCCATGTTAGCCTACACGGGCCAAGAGAACAAAGAAGACAGTGTGGTAAATGGATTTCTGCGGGCCAATGCATCTGCCAGGCAGATGATGGGGAGACAGAGACAAAGCAAAAAGAAACCTGGGAAAGTGACACCATCTGAAACAGGAGCCTGTGCTGCCATTGTGCCAACCTGGTGTGGTCTGCAAGGTGCAGGGTCTCTCTTGTTGGCCCCTGGGCTGGGACTGTGACTGCACTGGCTCCTGGGGCTACCCCCATGGCAAGGTCCCACACAGGAGCTGCCTCTGCAAGGCCTGGGCTCCACCCAGCTGGACAAATTATGAAGAGCGAAGCTGCAGTGACGACAGTCAGTCCTGGATGAAGGCTACCTCTCCCCAAGCTCCAGGCAAGGGAAGAACAGCCACACTTCTTCCACCTGTGCTTGGAGAGACAGCCCATCAAAGAGGACATAGATGGTGTGGAACAGTGCTTAACTTCGCCTCCTGCCTTTATAACTGGGACAATTACTTGTTTAGTTTTTTGTTTTGTTTTTTTTTAATTAGACAGAAAGGCATATTTCAAAATGATAGAGAGATTTTCTGTTCAGATTTCTGTCCCTGTTGTTGCAGCTCCAACATGAAGAGGTTTTGATTGATAGGGTGCATCCTCTCAGCCTTGGCAGAGCTGTTGCTGGTGTGCCAGCTTGTTGCCTCTCCCAGTAGGTTTCCTAACAAGTCTCGTAACTGACTGTAAACAGCACAACGTCAGAGGGGTTAATATTCTGTCCCACATTCTGTAATAACGTGTACCTAGTACAACTGAAAGGCATACAAATGGAACTAAAACATATGGGCTGTCAATAAAATACTGTCTCCTTAGAGTTATTATATATGCCTTGTAAGAGTCCAAGTCTCTGAAAAAATCACTGTGTGGAGGTTTTCTTTCCCAACATAATTTCTATCTTTTTAATTCAGTCCTTTTCAGAAACTACTATATTTCATCATTTAACTCAGAAATTGGATGCCTTAGGGCTTGACTTTATCATGCACTAATAAAATGAAGAGAAACAGACCTTTAAAAATAATTGTGAAAATACAGTCTGTCAGCAAGGATTAGATTCAGCTGTGGCACTGGCTTGAAAAAGTTATTTTGCTCTAAAATACATTAAATATTTATTAGCTTCACCTGAGGTAAACATGCTGTTGTTTACATATCTTCAAATTTGTATACATATACACACTTGTAAATGAATTTAGAAAGGCACACCACATTCATAAGTATAAGTCATTCTTATCTCTGTTTTGAAAAATAAATCATCAAAGTGTTCCATTAGTGATAGGCCAGGAGTAGAAAGGTAGGATATTTGAGGAGCAGGACCCAATAAAATAAAATGTGCTATTAGTAATTTGATTTGTTTTGTCTCCTTTCTATTGAGGTGAGGTGAGGTCCACTTGCTATGTCAATAGACTTAGGGCAGAAGTTATACATGGAAGTGTAATGGATCCTGGCTTTCCTCATGCTTACCAGTACGAGAAGATGATCTAAACCCATAAGAAACCCTTAAGCCCATAAGAAATATCTCTGCTGTTTTCAAGAGATTTGTGAAACTGAAGGTCTCAAAAAACTATTTTTAAGGTCTTGCTAAGTCCAGATAACATTCAGAGTGTTTTCTTTGGTATCTAAGATAGATTTTTGGTAAAATGGGGACATGTTGCTGGACCATGCAACACAGTGATTGAAAAAGCTTATACCCCAAAACTTGTCACTTTTGGAATCAACGTTTTGAATTTCAGAGTTCCTCAGGTCTGTAAACTTTGTGACTGAATTTCTGTGACTTCTTCTTATGTACAGAAGCAGTTGAGCTTCTGAGAAAACTGTGCCTATTTCATAACCAGAGTACCTGGATTAACCAATGGTCAGAGACCCTCAGAGCACATCAGATGCACAAAAAAGTGAACAAGAAGTATTGAATGGTCCAGCTCAGTATAGGAAATCTATGTTCCACACTGTGTTGTCAGGACTCTTTTAATCTTCTGCATAGTGTAAATGAATTGTCATAGGAATTGAGACAGCAGCAGTATTTAAAGTTAATTTTAGACCTTAGATCAATTATTTTAATGTGATTTTTCAGTGCTTGTCATAGTTTCATCTGCTCAATCCCTTTTCTCTGGAACATTATTTACTTAATTTTTTTTCAGCACTTTTATTTCTACCTCTTTAATAATAGATATCTTTCAGAAGTTATATTTTCTTATCTGTCTGTTGCTTGTAAAATATTTTTATATGTTCTATGGCAGTAATTCAGATTCTTCTGTTTTGTTTCTTGCAAGAGTGCACAAGTTTTCTTAGCTTTTTACTGCCCTCACCAAATTTTCCATGTTTATTAGATTTCAGTCTGTCAAAGATTGTATTCCTAGCACCTTTTAGCCTATAAATCTTATCATTTTACTCCTCTTGCAGTCCATCTATTTCCTGTGTCTTTGATTGTCTGATTTTATTTTCCCTTTGTAGTGAAATAATGCATGGACACCGCATGATGTTTTTAAAGCTTTCTTCAACAATTTAGTAATCGAACGTTTGTCTTTTCTATGTATTTTCTTAGCTACTTACGCAGATTTCGACAGTTGAGAGAATTAATCCTTAAATAAATTCTCCCAGTAGTAAGGCATTTCCATCTTTTCACATGATTGAACCACCTTTTCATTTGCATTATCCTGTCCTTACTCCTCTAGAAAAAACTTTGGCCTTCACTTCTGTGAGCATCTCCTGCAGGTCTGTGTAAACTTCCTGCCCCCTCTCTGGGGGATACTGGCAGTCATTCCCTGTGGTGTAAAGGACAGTCAGGACACTTCTCGTAGTTACCTTTCTCTTCAGCCCTTCCAGCTACAATGCATATTCTCAGTCATGGTGAGCATTAAGTAACTTTAGAAATATTACAGTGATATACTGAAAAAATATTGCCAAATATGAAGTTTCACTCGCATAAATATGCTTCTGCCAGGTGTCAGCATTCTTGATGATCTTCTCTACAGATTTCTTTCAGTGTAAAGATCTCGAACACTAAATTCTTTTAGTTCTTTTACCTATGGAGTGATTTTTTAACCTTTTAGGTTAACCTCATTTAGGATTGTTGAGTTGACCATCAGCTGTGGTGAAATGCAAGAAATTTCTTACAATCCTCAAGTCATGGTCTCTACCTGCAATTCCTAATCTTCAAACTGAAACAAGTCATTGATAGTGGCAGCTGTGGCCAAAAAATCACCTGGAAATGAAGACTTTCTTTTTGGCCTCAAGGAACAAAGACCAGGTTCTTTTTCTTACTGTCAGTCATTTGATTTAAGATTTAATATCTTTAAGAAATGTCCAAATAAACATGAATAATGAAATAATTAGAAATATTAATATTTTGTGTCCACATCTGCCTTTGTTTCTTATAGACTATTATAAGATATTCTTCAAATTAAAAAAAAAAATCTGAAATATAAACAAATCTTACTGGAATTCATTAAATTCAAACAGAAAAGCTATTTTATATTTCTATGCTTTAGCATTAAGGTATGTAATGAAAATGTTTCTATTTCCCAAATATCATAGTTTTACCTTTCCTTTAGGCTGATACAATGATCAGTTTCTCTATTTGGTGCAAAAGACTGGGTTGCACATTACAATACAAATGTTCTTGATTTGACACAGGGACAAAACTCTTTCACATTCCGATGCTTCTCTTGTCTATGGACTAAAACCAACACAGCATGTAAACACTTAAATAGTAATTAAATTCTAATCTGTATTAAACTCAGTGATGCCTGCATCACATGGCTGCAAAGAACCAATGAACTTTGTTGAAAACAATAGTGACACAACATTATACTAAATACAGTCTCCTCCGCTAAAACGGTTAAAAATGGTGGCATCGTTCTAATTGCAGGATTCTTTAGCCATTAAAAAGAATTTGCAGGTGTGCTCAGCCTCCTCTGACTGCTGAGGGATTTCTACTGAGGTGTCTTTCTGTTCATATTTGATAACACATAGGTATGCCTCATCCATTGAGATCATGTTATTGCTCAGCAGGTATAAGTTGATATCACTTTGTTCATGTCATTTGTATGCCTTTTAAAACTTGTGAATATGACCTATGATAGGATTTTGAGTCAATCTCTACAGGATTTTAGTTTGTTAAAGTGATTTACCCTATTCACATATAATTTGAGCAAATTAATATTTTTGGAAGCATACTTTGAGAAAAACCTATTAATACAAACACTCACACTGTGCTCATCTGTGTGGTATGTCTGCTTCCTACATAATGAGCAGGAAATAAAAGGGAAAGGAAAGGATTGATTTAATCAGTTTCTTCAAGCATCAGAAGTGTGCATTCACACTGCTGTCTCTTTTTATGCCATCTAGTTTGTTCTCACTATCCTGAGTCAACAGAAAACATCTACTATGTGTGATTTTTCTATGAAAAGGCAAGAATATATGAAATACAGTGCATGCTCATTCTGCACTATAGAGTATTGTACCCCTTTGACACACCTCAGACAAAATAAATGGAAATTGCACTTTTGTGGCCCAGGGCACATAATTTTAGAAGATAAGATGCACCTCTTGACAGAGAAAGGCTTGAAATATGCATGAGCATTCTTCTGAGAGTTTTCAGTCTTCTGGAATTAACATAGTAAGTATTTTAGCAGATGCATCAGGTTAAAAGAGTAAAAGATATTCAACCCTTAGTGTAATCTCTCACTGCAGTAAGTCTTACACAAAATGTGCACGTAGGCAGAGAAGGGGACAATAATACTCATGTTTGGGGTGTTTTGTAATTTTAAACATGCAAGAACACTCTTTCTCCGCCATTCTTAATTTCAGGAGTCTCAAAGCCTCACTTCCTGGTCCTCTCCTTCTCTTTTTTGCTATATCTAAGGCTCTTTCATGCACTAAAACCAAACTGGGTATTTCCAGTCATGTGAACATGAATCATTACAATTTGATCTTAAAAGTGTGCTGTAGCATCTCTAAATACCATTTAGATCAGACACAGAAAGCCTTACCTCACATACATTAACTGGGGGTAACAAAAAAACATAACAGAAATTGTTCATATCTTGTGTATCATCTTTGCAGAGCTGTGTTGACTGGTGCATTCATGCCAATAACATGACAAACATTTCACATATTTTAGCTAAAAATGCAGGTTTATGGTGTAGCTGTCACACACAAAATAGGACTGCTGCCTTCCTTTTCAGCATGAAATCTTATAGCAACAGTGTAAATGATTTGACAGAGGACCTGGCATAAAAATAGAATCATGATCTCTTGGGGATGGCTTTGCAAAACACTGTCTGAAATAATTTCAAAAAATCTTTTGACTTACAAATCACATTTTTAATCTCCTGGTAAAAATGTAAATATATTTCAGATAGTGTTAGTCCCATTTAAGAGGATATTCTATATAAGACTAGATTAGAGAAAATGAAAGAAGCTCTTTTTGTGTTTGGCAATATGAAAAAAGTACCTTGAACTACCATCACACACTGCTTGCAGCTAAAAATTACTCTATGTTTCTTAGAGGATTTTTTGGCAAAATATTTTTTTTTTTTTTTTTTTAATAAGCAATCAATAGATTTGTATTCTGCTTTGTACTTCTACAGATGCTGAAGTGAACTAAAGGGGAAATTAAGGGTTTTATTTTGCCTGGCTTATGTTTCTGCAAGCAAGTGTTATAGACTTTACCCATAATAACTATACAAAAGGAGGTACAGGGAGGTAATGAAGGTCCACCTTTAACAACAAAATTATGTTACTTGCCATCCTTCAAGAGTCCAGGTCTTGTTTACTATGATTCCTCACTCACGTTTTAAGAATCCAGAGCAGTAATTTTTATAAATTTGCTTTAGTCACAGAACAATGGCTATTGTTGATGGAGGGCTACACATCTCCAAAGTGGAAGAGAGTATGAAAGTAGGTGGCTTGATATTTCCTTGATAACTACTGAAATCTTTAATTAAAAACAAGTTATTTCTTGATAACACAGAAATCTACATATGAATTTGGGGGGTAACAATTTTCTTTTAGCCCAGAAAATGGTATGAACATAACTTCATTGACACTTTAATAAGATATATCTCACCTAACTTTAGTTGTGTGAGAATTACATGTTCAGCCTAAGGTGATTATATAGACAGCTCTTTAGTCAGTGAAGATATTTTCAGTGTGGGCCATTATAGCCAGAAATAGATTTCTAATACAGAATGGGATTAATTCCCTCTGGCTGTGCTCGTTTCTCTCCACAGGTTAGGGCACAATGACAAGTCCAAACTAGGCACGCAGTTAAATGACATAAATCCTACTTCTAAATGAACAAAACGCACATAAAGGAGAGGATGAAATTTTAATTTTATTAACTCTCCTTCTGGAATTAGTTTGAATATATTATCTTGGGATATTTGTTCACCAGATATTTGTTCACCACAATCCTTTATTTAATTTATTTCATGAATATGTGTGTATTGACCACTGGAAATGGAATTTTGTCCTGTGCTAACAGAGAGTAGGGTCTGCAGCTGCTGTAAACTGAGACTGCTGAATGATGAAGAGATGCAGAGCTTGTGCACCATAACGTGCTGAGTAACATGTTCCCATTTCTCCAGTGAGGTGAAGAAATCCAATCGCAGGAACTTCAATGCAGGTAAAGTTTTAGCCATGAAGCCCATTTGATTATCCAGATTTGCCACTATAGAGGAAAAAACTTTTTGAAATGTACCCTAAATTATGCCAAATTATACTCGGTCGTTTTCCAGTGAACATCAGAAGCTGAAAGAGTGTCAGTATTTTGCAACAGATGAAAATTGAGAAGAAATCCTGGCTAATGACACACTATTTTGTTTCATATCTCTTGATCCTTTCTCTCCGTTGTGCCCAGAAGGAGATAAAAAAGGAAGACTAAAAGATCCCATGTCCTCTCCCTGATTCCTGAGCCTGCTCTGTAGCAGACTTTGCATAACATACTTTAACCTTGGACCTGAAATGATCTGTGCTAGTTGATAATAGACCTTAGAAGATTGTTAACCAGTAAGAATTTGCATCACCATTGCAGCCTTCCAACAGATGTCCACACAAAGCAGATAATTTGCAGAAAGATAAAGTAAGAAATGGATATATAGCCATATTTCTGCCTGATGTTGAAAAAATGGATGGAGTAGAACAGAAAATATGGTCTTTTATACTCACTTCTCTTTCAATTTCCCTTAAACTGAAACACTTTAAAATGCATTTAGAATACAGAATTGCTTCTGTACAGGTTCTTTTATTCAAAATAGCAACACAAAGTAGGAATGGCTGATGACACTCTTGATATACCATAGAACATTAGGAATTGTTACCTCATTCAGATAATGAGGGATATTTTTCCATCCTATTACAAATTTTATATTCAGTTATGCAGTTATTCCTTTTCCCTTTAAAAATTGGCTTTTCTGGTGAAATAAAGAGTGAAACAAAGAGAGTGCAAAAAGACACACCCTGATACCAGCTCAAGTCCAAAGGAAAAGTTCTCAGCGGCCCCTGGCTCTAATTCTTCTCCTACAAGAAACACTGCAAGCAATTTTCAACTTGCCATCCAAGATTGCATTTTGATTTGATGATGAAAATTAACTCAGCACTTAAACAAGCCTTTCTGAAAAAATTTACTAAGTCTAGATTTGGCAGCCAGGGTTTACTGATTACACTACAGGTCATGAAGCTGAGCCACTTAGAGGAACCAATCCCTCTGCATAAGCTCTACAGGATTGCTCTAATTCTGTTTAAGTTTTCTTTTGTTTTGAGGGGGGTTCTGTGTGTGGATTTTTTAGTCTTGCTTTTTATCCCCCCTCTCAGTAGATCATACTTAACAGACTCTTCTGCCTCTACTTGAACTGTCAAAATCCAGACACTTTGTGCTAATTGCTGTGATTATGACATTAAGAATCAAATTTCTGACTCTTCTGTGGCAGTGGGGCCAGCTCAGCAATCTCTAGTGTAGGAAGGATACATTAAAGTTTTGAATATACTGTCATATTTATTCCATAAGTGTCACAGTCTTCTCTCATAATTAAATCTGTTGGGTATTTTTTGGTAAAAAAAGGCTTTACTTACAGTTGATTCTTATGCATTTTTTGGAAACAAAAAAGTAACATTGGTTGGTTTCCTTTGACTGGCAGAGGAGTATCTTTAAAAGTAAAATGTGGTGCTAATGCCTCCCATTTCCTCCCAATTTTTTTAAGCTGAATTTCTTGATCCTCATTACAACAGTGCCCCACAGGGATGTTGATATTTGCACATAATAATGATTGCAAGCAGCACTGGAGATAAATCTTGGCTCGGAAGGAAAACAAGCTGTAAATGAAAAAGAAAAAAAACTCTACTAGAAATGCAAGATAACGCAGTGGATGGTTTTGCTGCTGTTTGAAACAAATGTATTTAAACAGAAGAGTGTTAGGCTGAATAATTAAGAATTATAGAAGAGAAAACGTAAAGAAACAAACGTGCATGGTTACCCTATAAATGAGATTTTTACTAGAGAGAGAACTTTCACATGTTTGTTTAAATGGTTTAAAATGTTTTAAATGGTGCCAAAAATGAGTGAACAGAAGGAAGAGCTTCAAGAGAGATCAGACCTAAGAGCTGTGTTGCTTTTTCTTTTGACTAACTTAATTTTATTCAACAACTATTCAATAATTTTTCTCCTACTTCAGCTTTCATAGTAAGACTGATAATGTAAAATCAGACCGATGTCTATGAAATAAGGAAAGAAACATTTGAAAGCCTTCAGCATAAGAATATAACCGATACCAGGGAGAGTTCAAGCTGGCTTCTTTTAGAACCCTAGTGGGCTTCAGCAGACTGTAGCTGCCCTAACATGGTTGAAAATGAGATTGTTTTCTAGAATATTCTCAGAAAACATTAATTTTATATCTACTGGAGAGAGATGTGCTGCTCAATGATTACATTTTGTCCTGATGAATGTAGGGATTTTGTGGCAATGCTCATATCTCTGCTTTCAAAGTCACTAGAGTTACTCTGCTCCTGGGTAGCAGAGCAGAATTTGACCCCAAACCATCATTCCTCCTCTGGCTGTCAGCTCTCCCAGCAGCACGCCACACGGGCTGCAAATGGAATCTGGCTAATAACAGTCCTAGTGAGTTTATCAGTGGATGGCAGTGTGGAAATGTGTTTCCTCTGTCTAATTTCATATTCAACAAAAAAAAAAAAAAAAAAAAAAAAAAAAAAAAGGAAAAACCCACCTTTGTCTGTGTGCAGTTCTCCAAGCAAAGCAGG
>VYXF01002179.1:304353-378500 GCA_013397295.1 Polioptila caerulea | reverse complement strand
AAAAAAAAGAAAGAGAAAGAAAGAGGAAAAAAAATACCCATACTGTATGTATTTCTGAAATTACAGGCATGGAATGGAATTGTGTAAGTGGCTATGATTCTGTTCTTCTACCTCTTAGAACTGAAATACTTATCTGTCTGTACATATATATATATATACACACACACACATATATTACATACTGAAGAGAGTCAGAAAGGACTTAGAGAAAGGTCACTGTAATTCAATTCCAATAAGTTAAATTTAAGAAAAATATACAGCACTGAGCAAACATATACATACCCACACAGTGCTGAATGTCACTCTGTTCTGCATAGCACTATGAGGTTGTTCTATATGACCTCCCCATTTTTCCTTCCCCAAGAAAATACACACTTGATAGGGCACACACAGAAAAATATATGGAGAGATGATCAGCTTAATCTTTTATTCTGTTTGCACAAATCCATGATTTCATTGTTAGCTGTGTTAACCCCTTACCAACTGAATATACAAAAAGAAAAAGAAAACAATAGGGAAAGGTGATGATGAGGAGGGAAAGTTTCTGTGAATATTCCACTGGCACTATAGGGGTAGATATAGATATAGATATATAGATAAAGCCACTGATGTATGGGCACTGGGCTCTTTATCATGGGCTTGAGGCCCAGCACATGACCACTTATCTAAACCTTTTTTTGGAAGAGACCATATTTGGTATCTAATGAGCTAGATGGATTTACAAAAGTGATTTTGTCAGATGACAGCTTTTCCTTGTGCTCAATATCCTGATTTTTCTTGTAAAATGAGTTCACTAAAGGACTTCTGTCCATCAGCTGTAAAATAGCATATTATATGGTGTATACTAGCCAGACCAAAATACTGAGGCTTGGATTTGATGTCTATAGCAAATCAAAGAACTTAACAGGGTTAGGAAGGGAAATAGGATTACAGAAGTAATAGGGATTGAACTTTTGCAGAATAAAGTGTAACTTGAATCCCAATTATGTTTGCAGATAGCATCTATTGTGGTACAAAGATAGCATAATACTCAGAAACATGCCCAGCTCTTGCTTACTCTCGCTGTTCTTCTCCCATTTCTGGCTTGCTTCTTTGTATGGATTTTTTTTCTTCACATTAGTTTAGATGACTATACCATGCTGTAGTCCTAACAATGATGGCATCAGAGATACCTAGTCAATCATAACTGTTAAGGGTTTATTTTATAGTTTTCCAAACACTTGCTGTATTTTTTTTGTACCAGTTTGGTACTCCTTAACAGAACAAAATTTTTTCTCAGTGAAGCACGTTTCTCTTTGTAAAAGATAATTCAATAGAGGTGGAGCCTCTGTAAAAAGTGCTTCTTTTGTTATACCTGTATGATTATACATTTTAATCTATCACTCCTCTTTAGAAGATTCATATTAACATTTTAAAAAAACATTTTTTTTTAATTTGGGACACTGAAGTTTCCAGCTCAGCACAATTCAGTACTTAATTTCTGAGTCTTGTGTGTCTCCTCCAGTAGTCTGTCTTGTTTGCAGCAAAAGAGAAGGTTTATCTGAAAATCAGTACCAACTGGTAAGGAAAATACTGAGGCACAAAAGCTAATTGCAAAAAAAAAAAGTTCTATGGAGCACACTGCTAAAGGTATTGTCATGGGTGAAATATAATCAGGGGTGTATAATCAGGGTATTCTATTACCATCCATTGGAACTGGGAGGGGAGTGATGTAATCTTCTGTTGATAAGCCAGCTGATAAGAAACTGGCAAGAGCAGTTTCCTTATCTCTCCCCCTGACCCATCCTCCCTCCAGGGATAGGTCTTCTGTTAATGGGCCATTGAGTCCACTGATAAACTACATCATCCCATTGGGAAATGCTCCATCCGGGGGAGGGGGGGAGCCAAGCCCCTCTATCTGGATAAAAACCTGAGACTTGGGACATCAAACAGCCTCCTTCACTGTTCTCCCAGAGGAAGGACAGGCCCATCTATCACCACTGGACCTTCAGCAGAGAGCTGCACCCACCACTGGACTTTTCAGCAGAGAGCTGCACCTTTTCTACAGGATTACCACTTCAACAGAGCCACAACTGCTACTGCAGGAGGACTGCAGCCACCACTCCAACTGGGCTGCTCCAACAGGACACTTCAACAGGGTGTCAGGTTGTATTCGGACTCTGTCAGTGATTTTTCTTTTTCCTTATTGCATGTTTCTTTTTGTTTCCTTCTTTTATTTTCCTTTTTCCTAATAAATTGTATTTCTGACTAGAAGTCTCCCACTGGTTTTGCTTTTCAAACCAGAACAGGTAGAAACAAGGTGATTTTAGGGCAATAAAGTAATAATCACACACCTTGTCAGGGCACCTGGAGCTGGGGCTGTGCCTTGCTGCACCTCTGGTTTGCTCTGTGCCTGGCTGGAGGCAAACAAGGCAGGACAGCCCAGGCAGAGCCTACCCTGGACCTCGGCTGCAAGGTCCTGTTCTTCCCACCCTGGGCACAGCAAGTGAGAATACAGCCAGGCATTGTAAACCTCCATAGATTCAATACTGAATCTATTGAATTCAATATTAAATGTGAGTTTTTTAGCAATATGAAAAGCTCATGTATCTTTCTGATGCACCAGAAGAGCAGTGAAGGAACTTGGCGCATCACTGGGCATGTTTCCCAACAAACTGCAGGCATGAGCAGGGGGAGCTAGAAGATACAATGAGATCCAACAAGAATGATCCAGTCCAAGGATAAACACAGGGAAAAGAAGAACGTTTTATTGTTTAGGAAGGAGAAGACTCAAGAGAAGCCTGATCACAAGTTTATAAACACCACCAAAGTAACAATAAAAATGAATTAAAGGAATTACCTTGTCTGATAAGATGGCGTGACAAGGAATTATGGTTTAAAGATAGGAAAGGAAACTCTCAAGCTTGACATTAAGAAAAAGTCTTTAACAGCTAGAACAAATGGCCAGCATGGAAAATTCCTAGGGAAGGCAGTCAAGTCACTGACATCATGGGGTTCATTCAAGAAACCAGGTTTATTTCAATGTGTCTGATAAAAAAGTGCAACAGATATTAGAGTGACAGCCCATAAAATGAATTGACTTTTTTATAACTGAATTTGTGAAGTTGTGATTTTTTTATAGATATGACTGTATATTTACAAGAAATAGACATGGACATGGATTTTGAAAAATAAATATTCTCTTTTATGTTCATTGAAATCAACTTTCAATTAAGACAAAAAAATCTCATTTTATTTTTCCAAAATATTTTTTGGGAGAATCTCTTTATATAATGATTTCTGGTGCTAAATTTTTGGAGATAAATTGCCAGTTTTTTAATGAGATTTGGTCTATGTTCCTAAATAGGAACAAATGATAGATGTGCTAATAAATACCCTCATTTTGTTACTGTTGTTAATGTCTTACTGATGTAAGACATTAAAATACAGATCATAATAATCTAGAGTAAACCATAGGACAGCAAGTTATGGGGAAAAAACTGATTTTTTTTATCAAAGAAAAGTGACTGTTCATGATTCTGGTGATAAAAAAACAATCCTCCTGTTGGTGAATTTGGAAAGACATAAAGTGAAACTGCATATGTTTCTAAGAAGTAGTAGCTGAGGACTTGATGGATAAGTAAAAAAAAAAGAAAGACTGGAAATGTGTCTTATCGAGCAGCTCAGGGTTCCTCCAATGGGGTGGTGCCTAGTTTCTTTTCATGAGCAGAATTCTTGGGATACACAGAAGTATTTTCTATTGCTGATAAGGTTCCTTGTCCTGGTAGAGCCCAGAAAAGTGTGGGGATTTTTGTTTTTCCTTCCACTCTTTCCCCAGCAGCCCAGTAGAAATCTTGGAAATTAATTCTTAACACTTTCAGTGGCCTATGAGGTCTAGCATTAGAGTACTGGTTAAACCTCAGAGCAAAAATCTAGTTTTGGATTTCTTTGTACTCCACTTCAAGTAGTTCAGGATTTTCTTTTTGAAGCCCAGCTGCAGAGATGTGTCTGTATCTATGCAAAATAGAAAAAAAAATGAGACAATTGCCTATCTCCAGTTTGTCAAGAGCCAGGTTACAGTGACTTTAAGTGCTTCTGTGGTCCATATATAGACTTCATACAGAATACATTTTTTTCTGTCAGAGACTTAGTTTGGTAACAGACTGGTATTAGGAGGAAATGAGTTTATGCCTGATATATTTTACAGTGATGGCTGAATTTGCTGATCTACATGGTTAAAAAACCCCAACAAACAAACAAAAAAAGCAAACATAATGATAACGTCTTTCTTTTTCAACTCTACTCAGAGGAAATGTAGGGCTTTCAAATTGAAGATGTTATTGGGAGCACTGTATTACGATTCTTAGGAGGGTTAAAAGGCTTTTTTTTTAAATCAGTGACCTAGGAAAGCTTTTAAAGCCATAATTAGGCATCACAAATCTATGGAGACATAGGTAAACAGGATTTACTCACCTGCCACAGAAATACAACCAAATTCAGACTGGCATGCAGCAGCAAAGAACTGACAGTAGAGTGACATACAATTTTGCTCTGAATTAATATCAAGTAGCAATCACCAGGGGGACTAGACATTGTGTAAACTGAAATCAAACTACTCTGAAATGAGTAGTGACGTCTGTGTTTGAAACATTTAGGTAGACAGTCCGTAAGCACCTGTGGATTTCAGCTATTGTGAACCAGCAAAACCTCTTCCTTATTCTGGTTGAAATACATTGCCCTTTCCTCATTCAATTCCTTTTTTATCTCATGGTTTTGCTTTTTAATTTTGGGAAGAAATAACCTGCATTGAATAAAAACAGTATTTCTCCAATATTCAGTCCTTCTCAAATTCTGTCATTTAGTGTTGACCCTGATTAACTTGTGACATTTTGAAGAATCACCGCATAACCTGGTGAGCTTGCACTATCAGACAATAAAACTAGCAGAAGGGTTTAGAGCAGAGGATGCTTAAAAACTACTCCTGAAACCAATAAACATAATTTATGCTCTGAAAGGGAATTTTAAATGAATGAAAGAAGGTCAGTGAAAGGTTTGGTGGACTCATGACTGGGAGCATCTTACATGAAGAGAAGTTTGACAGTGACTGGATGAAAATGTTAAGTGTGAGTAGGCTGGGATACTGATAAATCTTGGAAAGGAGAGGGAACACAGAGACACTTGGAAAGGAATGCTATATGCTATCTATCAGTGCATCTGAAGCTGAGAAATCTATTTATTGAAAATACTTTAGGGGTAGAATTTAGTCCTTCCACTTTTTCATGTATTCCAAAATATGGCAAGATTCAGACACTGAGCAGATTGGTGACAGAAGCCTGCCTGTGGGTCCCAGAATGGAAGGTGCTGCAAAGAAGGCCACTGCCTATACTAACAGGAAAAATCTGGCTAAGGCTTGGGAGGATGTTTCCTACTGCTTGGGATGCCAGCCTAGGCAAGCATCAAGAGGACCTTGTTTAATGTATTTATCTCTCAAGCAGACTTTGTTTCTCAGGGCTAGGTCTGGACAGAATTATTGTGCAAAGGGCCCTGGAACTTTCTTCTCCCAAAATGTGAATCCTGTATTTGTAGTTTGTATGGTGAGTAGGTTTTTTCAATGTCTTCACTGGGGCAAACTGCCTTATCTTGTTTTTGTAGAGAGACAATTTGATCCCTCTCTTTGTGTCTCAGGACTTGCTCGATGCTTGTAGACTCTGGAGAGGAGGCTCTGCATATTAGAAGGATTTGAAATAAGGATAATAATACTTGCAAAAACTTCAGTGTAAATACAGTTTGCATGATTATTTCCAAGAGTATAATTTTAATCAATATTAAAAACTAATCCACAGATAATAAATGGGTCTTGGAGGAAGATGATGTCATCAAACTTACTAGATATTACTTTCAATTAAGTAAATGGCAAGTGCTTTTGCTGCCTCTGCTCCTTTTGCATTATCATCTTTGTACTGAAATGGTTTTATCTGAGAAACAGATACTTGTTTTTGTTTCATTTATTAGGAATATATTAGCGTAAAATAGCCCCCTCTAAAGTGCAGTCATAGTCTAAGGAAGAAAAAAGAAAGAAATGAACCAAAGTAAACTCTAGGAAGCTGGCAGATCTAAGCCTCCTCTTAACTCAAAAATTTAATATGAATTTTGAATAAAGTTAACATAGGCTAATATCAAGAAGACAATAGTGGCCTTTTCTTTAATTAGTTATAGTCACAATGCATTTTTGTTGTTTTTGTCTCATCAGACACTGCAGAAGCCTGTGCTGCTTTCAATGGATTATTACTGTTAAAAGTTTAGTGGGGAAGAAAAAAAGAAATCCTGCACAGTTAAGGATGATACAACATGAAAGTACAACAGAATTTTGTCCTCCATTCTACGGTGAAATATGTAAGCTTCAGTAGTTTCACTGCAGGAATGGCAGCAACAGTTATGGGGTTTTTTCCTTTAATGAAACCTTTTCCCAATAAATTCAGTCACTAACCTGGCTTAGCTCAAATATTTGCCATGTAGCATGTTATACTTACTGTAAATTTGCTTTTTCTTCTGTCTGAGGTTGATGGAAAATGTGTTAAAAATTTAGATAAGTTCATTTTAATTTCACCTGCAGAGAAATCATCTGGGTATTCTCTACTGACACAGACTAGTGATAATTGGGCTTTTGATGTCTCCTCTAGGCCTGCTGTCCTGCTCAGCTGTGTTCAGCATAAATTACAGTGCACAGAAGCATGTGCAGTCTGATAGCAGCCAGTAGACTCCTGAAGTTTGATGTGGCTTCCTCTGTATTGTGCTGTGAACATCACAGCCATGAAGCAGAAATGTCGAGAGAAAAATAGTACTAATGCACCATACGTGTAATTTTCCCTTTTCTGACCTGCATTTTGATGGAATTTCTCATGAAAATATAAACTATGAATGAAATCCATGCCTGAGGTTTTGCAAACACAGCAACAATATATAAGATAAAATAGTAGCTTGGAGATCAGTGCTAGTCTCCTTATCTGACTCAAACAGCGTATTTCCTTACTAATGAAAATATAAAGTGGAATTCTGCACAGAGACAGAGTGAGCAGATGGAAGTCAGCCCTCTATGCTGCACAGCTTTGCTAATACAACAGTAGCAAGAGTCAACCCTACATTGTAAGTTAACACAGCATCGTTGTCTAAATTAACTCATATTCTAGGAATGTATATTACTCAACACACTCAAAAAAAGGGAATATTCTTTACTGGTCTTTCAGGAGAGTGATCTGTAAAAAAAATATCCAGAGGCTTTGTTTTGGTGATTACAGTGCATGGCAGCAAGGTCATTCCTAACTTCCTCAGCTGTTGGAGAAAACAAAATTCAGCATCTCACAGAGTTCCT
Organism: Polioptila caerulea; assembly: GCA_013397295.1. NCBI lineage: Eukaryota > Metazoa > Chordata > Aves > Passeriformes > Certhiidae > Polioptila > Polioptila caerulea. The sequence goes on along the minus strand of VYXF01002179.1, from coordinate 371,152 downwards.
GAGTCTAGTATTACATGGAAGCTTAGAAAGTAGTACAGGGCTCCACATCACATTTTATTTCCCTTGGAAAGCCACATGATGCTCCCATATAGCTAGAGCTCAGTAGTTTATTGTGGATGATTGTGATTATTTTCCTCTTTCGATCTTTTTTATTTTTTTCATCTGTTAACCTTCTGCACTTTTGAGTTTTAAGTAGAGATATGCATGGCCCAAAACTGGTCTTAGTTCCTTGGAGAAAGAGATGAGTATCTATCTGTGAGGAAAAACAGATCAGATTACCAAAAGGGAGAAAATTCCTGTGTGGTTTCAGAAGTAACCTTGTTGCCAGTAGTAAGAAGGAAGGTAGGTAACCTTGTTGCCAGAAATAAGAATTGTAGACGTCCATACTAAAGCTCGGGATCTCTACAGCAGTATTTTACTTTTTCTGCAAAATTCTGGTGTCAACACCATGAGCTGCTGGTGTAGTTTCTTCTTGGGCCATGATTCCTCAGCTCTGAGACAAGGGTGACAACACATGGTCCTACTGATGTCTGAGTGATGTCTGAGTTTTGAAAGCAGCCCCTTCCATTCCAAAGGGCTTGGATCCTTGCAGCTGAGCAGAAACCAGCAGGCACCACCCTTTTCTGTGCCCCCTGTGTACAGACATCAATAGGAAATTGAGCTGTTATAAATAAATAATATCTTTTCTCCTTGAAATTGGTGTTCAAAATACTATAAAGATCTGTCAAGGCTGTGTAAGACAGCAGCATGTCTGTCATGCTGAGCACTAAAATTTCCTTTTAAAAACATGCCAGGGCTTAGTTTGCTGACAGTAACTCCAACATTCGTTTGTCTACTTGTTTATTTGGTTTTTTTTGCATTCTGATTTCTTAGAGGGTTGTGCCATTGTCAGAAATAGGACAAATCTGTGGGCTGGCCCTGAGTTCCTGCTGGCCAGACCCATGCCATACCTGGCCATCTTACGGATGGGGTACAATTTACCTTCTTCGGTTTAGCTTCCTTATTTTTTTGGCGTGAAATTCCTCTGCGTGGATGTTTTCTTAGTCTGCTTGCCAAATCTGTGGCTAGTTACAATTGCACATATACTGACAGATTATTTTTTTCTCTTGGTGTCAATCTTACATTTATTTTCTTCATATTCAAGACTTTATTTGCAGAATCTGTGTATTTATAATCTATTTATCTTTGGTATACAGCCCTTCTCTCAAAGAGATATATAGAGAATGGGAAGCTAAAACAAACTAAAATATATTATACAAGTATATTTTAATATGCATAACAAACAGTAGATTTGATCCTTCATAAGTCTTTTCTATTAATAAAAATGACAACTCTCTCTCTCTCTCATCCCCCTCCCCCTTTCTGCCTGATCTTTATTAGGTTGTTTTCAAAGAGTTCAAGCCTCTTACGAATGCAAAGAACATTAGAGCAAAGAAAAGAACATTAGAACAAGGTAGTCTTGGATAGTTCTTTATAACTATTTTTCTTCTTAATTTTTAAATTTTTATTATTTTCTAATTTCCATTGGTTTCTTTTGTAGGCCCTGGGTGGGAAGCTACATTAAGGATACTATTATTTCATCATACTGTTTTTTTCATCTTTGGTATATAATTGCTTGATACACTGTGAAATAAGTCCCTGAAGCTTCTATGTTTAACTTGTCTTTATTATGCTGCTTCAGTAATAAAAATTAAATAAATAATATGGAAAAGAGATGCTGAATTTCTGTAGGTGGATCTGTTATACTTTTTCTGAAGGATGCGGGAGAGCGTGTGTGATTCCAGACATGCATGGAAGTGCTGCTCTTTATTGACTATCCAAGACAGCTGTTTATTTGTCTTTTGGGGCGGGTTGATATTTTTGTCCTCTTTCATCTTTGCTCCTGAATGTTGAGAGGTCTAAACATCCACTTCACAACACCTCAAAAAGAAAGGTGGGATATGGTAATATAAAACTTCACAGTAGTGTAATACAGGATCACATCAGTCTCTCTCTAGGACTTCCTACAGATTTTATCAAAGATGTACAAATTAGACGTTCTCTATTACTGAAGAAAGCCTTCGTATGGGAGTTCTATAAAATATGATACTCAAACTTCTGTTTTTTAATCTTTGATGCAATAGTTTTTTTCTGTCCAGAGAGGACACTCACATATCTGCTTTTAGGATTCCAAGTAGCCAGAGTTACACCTAAGTGCCACAGAAGAATCTGGGAAAGTCTGTTATGTGTGAAACTTTAAAAGCCAATCCTGTTTGATGATTTAGCCTTTTTCTTTTTTAGGAGAACTCATTCGACATTGGCTGCAACAGTCTAGTGTAAGGTACCTGTAAAGTTAAAGAGGGATTGTGTGTCACTCCATGCATATTATTTTAATTTATAATTGCTCATTGATTTTACCTGAGGGATACATAAATTCTTGATGGGCTCATGGCTCCCAGGTTCTGGATGGAGCACAGTGTTGGGACAGAGCTTCTCCTTCAGAAGACAGCCTTGGAAGAGGTCTCCTCTGTCTAGGCCCAGCACGGGCTCTCCCCTGACACCTTACCAGCTCCATAAAGAGGAATCAGTACCAGTAGTGGATTAAACAACTGTGTTATGGGAAACTAAGGAAAATGACATTACCACAGTCACTTCCAAATTTAGAAGCAATGATTTAGAACTGATATGAGTTGTTAAGACACAGCACAATATTTTATGAAGATAATTTGCATGAAAAAAATGATGCATTTAATAAGTTGAGAGCTTGCTCTTCCCTCTGCCTCTGCAAATATTTTTAGAAATAGCTAAAGACACATCTAATGAAATATGATTCATGAAAAAAAGTCAGTATCACTATCTCTTTCTTTTTTATATTGTAATATAATTTTCCCTGAAACTAGGTTTCTCTTGCATTTGGCATTTTTTAGGTATGCCATAAAATGTTCACTTTCCTGATTTTTAGTCATGTGACCACCCAAAATCCCCCACTCTTCTGATTGTAGAGATTTAGAGATAAATTATCAAAATTTCACTGTGATTCATTTATTTTGGTCCATCATTTGAATTACAATTAATATAAAGCATATCCCTCCAGGCCCAGGTGGCTCCCCAGTAAGTCACAGACACCACTCAACCCACATTGCAGGAGTCAATGCCTCAGTCCAGGACAGTGTAAACAGACTGGAGAGCAGCAGACAGAAACCCTAGAGCAGGGCAACTTCAAGCAAGGAATGATGGCCAGGCATCATAGGTCTGCCAGATATTCTAGTTACTGAGTCAGGCTGACCTCTCTGATATGTTTTTTTAAGGAGAATTCTCTTTAGAGGGGCAAATGATGTTACCACATTTTTCAAGGGGAAGAACACAAAACAGGGAAAATAAAATACATGCCTGTGATTACCCAGCTGAGAAAAGACTGGAATCTAGTTTTCCTGACCAAGATCTTTCTTACACGTAACCTGGGTCTTAGTTTTTATTAAAACAATATGTCTTTTCTTCATTACACTAGTATTTTCCTGATGATTACATACTTCACTGATATTCAGTTTTCAGACCTTCATAGCCTCCTGAAACCAAAACAAATTTATTTTGAAAGAGAAAATTACCAATATTTGACAGAAATGCCCTTAGATAATATCCCTTCTCTTTAAATGCACTCATTTCAACTGAGAGATTTTAAGTACATAAAAGAATGTGTATAGTTTTCTCCCCATCTTTGATGTACGTGGGAATAACCAAGTCAGTTTTACTCAGATTCATTTTCATGAAGCTTACTGGTGGGTGAGAGCTGAATGAAAGACTTTACTCTTTAGATTTTTAAAAACCTCCCTCTGAATTTGTTTTCCTTATTGCCAGTTTATCTGCAATAAATTAATAGGTCTAAGTATGATTTTAGAGGTGTCACTGGGAAGGAGGTGATTTTCTAAAGTAAATATATAATAAATACAGCTTCAAAGATGAATTAATATACAGGTAAGAAAAATGGAGGGAAGAAAATCTGATGAATTATATACATCGTATTTTTTCCCCTGTCTGTTTTTCTAATATTGTTTCAGAGTGAGTATTCAGTAATTACTTCACTGAAAAACACTTTTCATGCTATTTAATTAATGTGCAATTAATTGCTAATGATGAAAAGTCTATAAAATAAAAGAGTATTCCTATTTCATTGCTTGATTTTGCATTTCCCACAAGAGGAAATATCACAAATGTCCCATTTCAAACTTTAAAATATTTAAACCTTCTTTTGGAAGTTATTACACAGAACCAGTATATCTATATTACACAGAACAGAGATATCTAAACAACAGATTCCACAGTCAAATCTCTCTCCATTTTCATGCTATTTCTTTTCACACAGAAATTATTAAAAATATGGAAGTTGGTTCTTTAGTCACCATTTCAGTTATTCTTTATGTAAAGACTCTTTACTAACAGAAAACCTCCAACCTGTTAATGCAACTATTCTATTCATAAACACTCTAAAGAGGGGAAATTAATCTCCTAAATTGATTTTCCTTCAGATCTGTGGTGCTGTAACGTCAAGTTGATGTGCCGTTGTTGGTAGCATGGGAGAAGAGCCTTGGGATTCAGCTTACATTTCCTCCAACACACCCTCTTAAGAAAAAAGCAAAACAAGTGAGGCTAAGCCCCTTAGTAATAAAATCAATGATGACATGAGTGTTAGAAATGATAAAGTGCAAGATGCCATCTTCCTCCTTTGGCACTGAATACCTTTTTCTAAATATTGAGCTGCTGTGAAAAAATATGCTTATCATGTTTATTCAGCTCTTTCTGAAAAGCTGAAAAAAATTTCAGTACTTTTTTTGCTTATAAATTTACTTCCCTTCTTCAAGATTGTTCTGTCACCTTTTTACTTTAATTTGATAATGAGTAAGTTTCCTGACAAAAGGTTAGAAATCAAGGTTAACAAGTAACAAATTAGTATAAAATCAAAATGTCACAAAGTCTCTGTGGAATGCAGCTGCAGACATTGGTTATTCAGGATCAATTTTTCATTATATTCTGCAAATGATTTTAAGCCTTTCTTCATCTATGATTAATTATTCCTTACCAGCTGCCAGAAGATGGAGCTCTTTTAATAAACCATGATGCTAGTATTTGGAAAAAAAGCAAAAAAAAAGGCATAGAAAAGCTTTAGAAAACCACTAAGAATTATTTCCATTTGTTATTAACTAAGGCTTAGTAAATACATTTTAAAACAGATAAAATTATATTCTGCTGCAAATCTGAAAAACAGCTTGTTATATTAATTATGTTTTCAGATTTTCTCAGGTTTAACCTTACACTTTAAACTCTCTTTTTCTTCCATCTCCTGAATTTTCCAAACATTCCCAAAGAGTTCAGAAGTTGCTCTTTAGTTAAGACACATGGACTTGCAAGGGTGTAAAATTGACTCCAAATTCGTTTCCTGTGTTCCTGGTTTCAGTGGTGTGAGGCTGGAGTGGAAGGCTGTGTAGCTCTGCAGTTTCATGGCTGTCAGACCAAACATCTTTCACTGACACCTCTGACAACTGCTTGGCACATGGGCTTCACTCTGCTGACAATAAACCACCTCAGACAGGTGACAGTGGAAAGCTGTATAAATGTGCCTGTGAAGGTATCTGTGCATCTCTCCTGCTGCATTGACCATGGAGAAAAGACAGATAATGAGGTTAGACTGGAGTGCTAACTTTAGGACAGGATATGTCAGCCAGAATGAATTCAGAAATCTTATTAACAGAATTTGTGAAGAAAAGATCGAATCTCTATTCACAGCATTGATTCAGACTTGTTTAATATAAGCTGTGATTCACGCTTCTTTAGTACAAGATGCAACAACAACAGAGTACAATAAAGTTCAAATTGAAGGGAGGCAGCTATTCATTTTGGAAAGAACAGTGAAAAAAATTGTTATTTTATATCCAATGCCATATCTTAGCTTTCCACTTAAAACTGAAATAACTTTTTCATAAGTATCAAGCCTGGATGAAGGAACCATAAAATACAGATTTTGTTACTTTAGATAATTCTTCCTACTGTTTTTGAAAGTAAAAATGAAGAATTTGAGAGGGTAATGAAGAGTTCTCACATTGACACAGCACTTGAAATGTAGACCTCCAAATGTTGCTTGGTATGACAGGATGGCCTTTTTCATCTATTTTAAGAAAACTTCTTTTGCCTGTACAAAAGTTAATCAGTTTGTGTGATCCATCTGTCAGTAACTCTCACTGAATTTGTCAATCAGCCTGGATTACATTGAAAGTCACTTTAGGTCTGAATTGCAAGGATGATAATTGTGTATATGAGTGTATGTATTTTCACCGCTCTTCTGATGCAGAGAAATATTTGCTTCCAGTGGAGATTAATGATATAAAAAATGTTTTTGCCTTCTAGCCTGGTGTCAGTTAAAATACAGCAAGTCCACTCTGTGGGTTATTCACTTTGCAAAGCCTTTGCAGTGGTAGACTATTGTCTATTGTCTATTGCAGTTTTGTCCTACAACACCTCCTCTTTGTATTACACTTCTCTGGATGTTTCTAAAATTTTGCACAGCTGTATTGTACATTAGAGGTAAAGGCTGGAGATTCACTTGACACCTTTACTTTCTCTCAAACCACTGAACAAAGAAAAGTTTCTGCTAACATTAAGAACTGGGAACATTCAGAGAAGTTACAGCATTGAATGCACAGCTTAGCTACTGTCGCTCTTTATTGATTTTTTAGGGGTTTATGCACCACAATTCAAGCCAAAAGTTCTGATAACCCTCCTGAAATCCACTTTTCAAGTGAACTCCCTCTCATACACCCTGAACCTATGCAGTGGGTATGGGTTTCAGCTTTGCTTTGATTAATACTGTTTTCTGAGATTGTGTTCAGTCCACACTTGCATTCTAAATTCTGAAATTAATTTAGAACAATATCCAAAAAGACTTTTTTTTTTTTCTAAGGCAATGTTTTTACAGTCAGCTTCCAAGATATCCTTTATCTTCAGATCTTTCTGTAGGTTTCTCTGATGAAACAAAAAAAAACAATGAAGGAATCACCAGTACCACAAAGGAAAATGCTTACTTGACAGTAAATGGCCCTAATGGACACATGCCAGAGGACTCAGCAAGAATGCATGGTGGCATCCATGAATGATGGTGCATAATGATGACAGAGAGAGTGCATATATTATTATTTGAGGCTTTTATTACTTATGGCTTTCATATTTGTGCTGACACATTCCCTTGCGGTGTCTGAATTGATGTTATATCAAACTCACAAAGTGTAGCACCTTTCTTCCTTTTGCCCAGACTAGAAATTTCTTGCAGAATGATTAACAGGTGGAGGGACTTTTTGGCTGGGGTTGCAATATTAAGCTTTGCTGTAGCACTCTTCTCACGCATCTCTCCCACTGCGTAAATGTTGTAATTACCTCTCATAAAAATAAAATCCAACCTTGCATTCAATGTAAGTACTAGATTTCAGTACTTTTTTCTTAATTTCCTTTGCTCATTTGAAGAAGTGATAATGCAATTGAAGGCTACTCCAATCTCGAGGGAAATTAAAAGCAGCTTTTGGTACTGAACTTATAAATGGGACTTTTGGATTGAAACTGATGCTTTTCCATCAATTAAACCTGATTTTAGAGCTAGCTTGTCTTTCATACTGATTATGTAAAAGACCAGATGTAAGATAGATAAGCAAATTAAGCAGCAAGGCTAGGAGGAGAATAGAGAGACAATACATTGCATTTCTAAAGTTGTCTGTAGATGTGCCACTTGTACTGTTGTGACCATAGTGGTAAAAGTGTGCCATCAGCCAAGTGTGCACTGAACTCTGAAAAGGAGTAATTCTTTTACAGGAATACTTTTCTTCTGATACAGATGTTCACAAAGCAGGAATTGTGTCACTTTCAGTCATGTAATTATTTCCGTTCTCAAGCAAAATTCTATCCTCAACTAAAGTAGTTAAAACAGTAGCAAATCTGCAGGTTAATTAAGACTACTGGTTTTCTGTTACAGCGTTGTCCAATGTGACTTAAATTTTCCAGTGAAATTTCTCAGGAGAAAAGTATTTCAGTTGATGGTGATCTGTAAGGCTTTGTTGAAACTACGACCAAAATCAAGGTGGATGTATTTTTTCAGAATATGGGGGATCCCATAACAGAGGTAGTTACAGAAAAAAAATATTTATCCTCATGTTAAGCAAGGATATTGGTTAGAATGTGGAATATTTATTTCTCTCAGATATTTAAATCTAACACTGTGGAAAGTAATTCTGTTTTCATAGAACTCATTTTATTCTTTTGGAGAAAGGCTTCAGACTAAGGAAACTAGTGGAATAGTTATCTCCACAAAACCTAGTGGCAAAGGAAGTACCTAACTTGATAAGTATGTAGGTAATGTACAAGATAACTAATACTTCTGTTCAGCAATGCACCTTTTATTATCTTGGACAATAATAGAAAAACAGTGGAAAGATAGCAACCCTTTGGAGAAGATATTGTGCATCAAGTCATTACTTGCAGATCCTTTTACTGTAGTTGAAGACATTTATAATGTATGTATCTTCTCCTGACATGTAGAAGAGAGATGCACTCTGTTGCTTTGCAATTTATAGTAGCCTATAAAAGGTAGAACTAGGCTGCCATAAGCCTAGAAGGGTAACCTAAAAAATGCTCTAAAGGTCTGGGAGTTAGCTTACATTTTTATTACAAGATGCTAACACCATTACAGGGGCATTTCAGGCTGTTTCACATTTCATTTAATTATACTCACAATTTTATATCCTCTAATTATGTACCTAAAACATGCAATACATTTACTTAATATTAAAAAAAAAAGATAAAATCCCCAAAGATATGAAGAGTCAGAACTAGATTGATTTTTGAAGCTTATTTGTTGCTATGAGCAGAGATTAGAGCTCAAAGAAGAGTGACTCATGATGTCTGTGCTCATTGCAGCATGACTGACAGTTTGCAAGTAAAGAAAGATGTCTATTTGTCTGGGAAGTTAGCAGGGAAAGGGCATTTTATTCAGCCAGACTAGGACTGTATTTTGGAAAAGGTTGCATCCATTTTTCCAATATTGGTGGACACTAACACAGTCTATACACCCAAACCAACCCTTTTCCCACAATGAGCCCTTTGCATTTAGGTCTGTCCTGACTGCACTCTTTTCCTCAACTTTGGCCTTGATATAGAGTCTACTTGCAACTGTGTAAAAACCTTTGACTTTGGTAAAATTTGGATCTGAAGAAAAGGTGCATTGCTAGATCTTTTTGTAACAAAAAGGCATTTTGGCTCCTTAGTAGCAGGTCTACAGATGGATATTGACACTTCTCATTTAATCTTCTATTTTCAAAGAACTCCTTGAATTGTCCAATTTCCAGTGAACCACCTCTAAAAGACTTCAGATTCCTCCTATATTGTGAAGAGCCTTTAGATTTAGTTGCTTAACTTTGAAGTGGAAAACTGCAGCAATCTAGAATAGAATTGTTAAAAAGCATTCTGGTTGGTTTCAGTACAAGTCCATTATCTTCCTACCGAAGATTGGAATATATTTCCTTGATCTTGTTTTTCAGTCTTTTTTTACATGATTATAGACCAACAGACATTGTATTTATTTGATTGTGTTATTTTGTGAACTACTACAGAAAGAACAGACCAAAATAGAAAAAAACAAAAACCAACCAAACCAAGACAACATTTTTCTATTTCTAAGATTGCAGATCTGCTTCATTTAGTCAAAGTTACACTGTTTACTGTGGACTTTAGCTGGTTACCTAGAGGTCATATTCAGGCAAAAGTAAAATGATTCCTCCTTTCCAGTTCAGTATACTATTTTTTTTTTAAGTGTTTTATATTATTGAAACCTCAGCTAATGAAGATACTTATATTTTGCAAAGAGAAGCTGGATATTCCAGCAGATTTAAGCATTTCAGGTGATAGTCCTAATTTTACAGTGTAATTGTACCTTGTTTAATTGGTTTGATCAAAATAGATTTGATTCTGAACCATGGATAACCTTTCTGTTATTGAAGACATGCTGGGGGCTAATACTGTGGAATTGGAACAAGCCTTCTTTATTCCAGCACACTGAGGGGAGGAATTCCTTCTTTTTGGAGGATACATAATTAACAGGTGAGGCATTCAAGGAGGCAGAGTTACCTGAAAACTCAGGAAAACCTGCATTTCATATAGCTGTAAGCTACAGAAGAAAATGGTGCTTGACTACTGTGCCTGATGCAGAGTTTTTAGAACATGAGGGCATATATAATTTAGCAGTGACAGCATTAATGGCAGGAGAAAGAAATTTACTTCAAAGGAAAAGGAATAGAGGGAGGGAAATGTTTTAACAAACCTGGGAGCTCTCTCTGGGAACAGTGCCTTGCAGGATTCAAATGCGGAAGGCCAGACTCTTCTATTGATTGCTGACTGATCTGTTCTTTTTCTTCTGTCAAAGTTAGTGTATACTCAGCTTTTATAATTAAGATCTGCCTTTAAATTTTAAGGAATAAAGTCTTGGATTAATTTTCTCTAACAATTGCTTTTCAAGGAAAAAAAGAAAAGTAACACACACACAGAGCAAAACCTTAATGCAATAATACCTTTTTTTTTTTTTTTTTGTCTCTGTAGGTGTAGAACAGAAAATTTAACTACCAAGAATCTCCTTTTATCCACATGGCAGTCATCTCCCTGTAAACATCGGACTCCTCCATAGGCAGAGGTCTGGACATACCTTCCCTTAGCTGCCTTGATCTGCAAGTCAGGTGTTGCAGAAGAATATCTAGAGCAAAGAATCAACACCATGGGAGTTTTAATGATCAGTCAGCAATTAACAAGTCTGTATGTCAAACAAAAGCACAAAGCATCACTCTTCTGTCTTTCTAAGGTGAGGCTGGTCTCCATGTGTCCTGAGGGAATCACAGCATTTGCCAGGAATCCCAGAGTCATCTTTTCTCACTTGGTTAAACCTCCACTGGTTCTTTGGTGTCCCACATCAGCTGGGAGCACCTACAAGAGAAGTGTGAATGTTTATTATATTCCATAGATTAATGATGAGAGAAGGAAGGAAGGAAGGAAGGAAGGAAGGAAGGAAGGGAAAGAAAGAAAAAAGTTGTTCTCATTTTCTCCTAGGATTTAATTGATCTCTTTGCTGAAATGGGAATAATAAAAAAAATCAAAAACTATTAAATCACTGTAGGATATGCTGAATATGTTGCATATTAATCTTGAACTCATCCATGAGGTAGCAATAAAGGCTGAGATTGTAGCCTGTACTCTCTTTCAGTCTTTCTTCATAAGTATCAGTTTGCTGGATGAGAATTAGAAGGTATCTAGATTATTCACTGCATATACTTTGAACAGTCCTATTCATCTGAGGATTGTGATTCCAGAAATAATGATCCTATAAATGTGATTTCCAAAACAACAGTTAACCTCAATGGAATTTCCCATCCATTGTAGCATATCTCTTTTATGTGACACTAGAAATCCTTACAATGATGCTCTGCCTAGCTAAAATAATACCTTTTATGAAAGGTATCAAAATGAGGGGAAGTAATGTTGGGAAACAACATTTCAGCAAAGTTTATATTTTTTTCCAGCTGTTAATTAAATGAAAGCACTTCCTTTGAAAGACCTCTGCCAGCCTTACTGAAGGTAGTAACAATGAAGTAAATGTTGTCTTGAGAAGGCTGTTTTCAACAGCTGTGTATTCTTGTTAACATTGGCAATCTCTGTCACAAAACAAAATCACTTGCAGGTGTATTTCTGACACTCTTTGTGGTCAATATACACAATTTTGTGGTAAGCACTTATAATGTAAAATACTGTTATTATGTAGTAACTATTATAAGTCAGTTGATACTGACTTATAAAGTTATAAAACTATGAGAGTATAATTATATTGACTTTTTAAGTACAAGGAACTATTGCCACATCTCAGATGTCTAGTAATAAAACTTATATTATAAAACATTATAATTGTAGAAATAAAAGCTTTGAAAATTTATGTTGGTGATGGTAAGGACAGTTCCAGAAAAAAAATCTTTAATTTTTTTGGATCATTCTATGCAGTTTTGAAATATTTATACTAGTTGTGTGAGTTGACACAGGCAGGCACCCAGAACTACCACAAAACCATGACTGAAATGAAAAGAATAAATTTATTTCATGACCTCATTAATTGGAAGATCCCAAAGCAATACCCAGGTGGAAACAGGTGGGAATGATGGCATCATCATGCTGAACCCATCCCAGCAGTGGCAAGGTTGCTGTTTGCATGCATTTATTAAGGGCCCATGCAGCCCACACTGTGATCTCCCTTGGGCTCTTTTGTGATCTCTGAGCTTTGATATCCTCTTTCCCAAGACTGGGAGCTCAAGCAGGTCTATGAGAGTGCCTCCAGAGCTTTGTAAACACCTGTTTTATCTCATTTTACACAGAGACCCTACTCCTCAAAACAGTCAGAGGATCAACAGCAGAAGGCACAATATGTGTGGTTTTCCACCCTGTTATTCTCCAGGCCTTGGCATTCCCATCTGCAAGGTCACTTGAGCCAATTAACCATCCTCCTCACCATTCTTCTGCTTCTAACCCTTTCCTCCCAACAGAGTTTATTGCAAACAAACTTCTCATAGAATGCTGAGGAGTTAGAATCCAAGTCTCTCCAATTTGGAGACAAAGATGTCATGTGGGATAGTGTCAATTACTTTGCAGAAGTCCAAGTAGACAATGTCAGATGCTCTGCCAGATCCACCAATACTGTAGCCCTATCATAGAATGCCACCAAATTTGTTGGGCATGATTTGCCTGTTGTAAAACTGTGTAGGCTGTTACCAATCAGCCTGATCATTTAAATATGATCTTCTATTAAAAGCAACATCAAAAAATAAAATTTTCCAGATTTTAAAAGACATTTTCTGTAACATTTAGAGCAGGAAGCAATCAAGGTAAATATAACTTGTCTTGGGTTTGGGATTGGTTGTTTGTCTTTTTTCCCCTCTTGGCTAGAGGACTATATTCAGCCTAAAAGAGTTACTGACTTTTAAAAAAGATGCTTTAAAAATGCATCAGCAAGGCAATTTTTCTCATAAAAGTCCTCAGATTTTGATTGATGCTAGTACTGAAAAATAATCTAGAAATTTTTAATTACTCACTATTCTAACCTTTAATCTTTAAGGTTACTGAATACTTTGTCAGTCAAACGGGAGTAGTTGGCCAATGAGGGGCTCTAAACTTGTAGCCTCATGCAGCAGTATTGGCAGGGGGACCTCCATCACCCTGAAATTGGGTTTGACTATCTGTGTCTGACTTCTGATTTGCTGATCATACTTCCTTATCCTTTGGTGCTTAGACATAACGTGTTTTTTTACCCCAAAAGGCTGTGGGATTGCAAAGGCTCAGCAAAATTGATTCTAGTTTACAGTACTTAGTTTTGATGTAGCTAAGAAATTAGAAAAATGGAAGCTTTCAAAACATGTAAGGAAGACACAGAAAACACCAGCACAGGGGAATTTCTTAAGACACTTTTTCCTCAAGAAGACAGTTCTAGAAAAGGGATGCTTAAATGTTGAGTTATTCAAGCCACAGAATTTATTGCGTACATTCAATTTGTTTTTAACTGTTAATTAGAAAGTTCATGCAAGAGACTATTTACTTTCAAAATCATCACAGAAGTTGTAGGGTTGATGACAATGATATCCTGTTATCAGAAGACCTTATTTTAATTTTGAAATTTTCATTACAATATATTCATAAAATAGCAAGCTGAAATTCATTTTAGGATGACAGCAGTAACAGAGTGATAAAAACAAGTAAGATACCCAAAGCCCCTGAATCATTCCTAGGGGATAATTACATCAGCCTTGTCTGTATAAAAGCAGAAGCACATCAACTCTCCCTAGAACCTGGGAACTAAAAGGATCTGAGGGATTCCTTATCCATGTATCATTTTTTCTCTTGTTTTATAATGATACTGTTGGACCCAGTATTTAATGAGGGCAGTGACTATAAACTATTGTAATAATAATGTAATGCATATGTTTCCAGAGGACACAAATTATTAACAAACTTCCTGGGTTTCCTTCTTATGTGGCATGTAGTGCTCCATTGGCTTCAGCTGCCCAGTAAAAGAAATTCTAGCTCTTTATTTCTTGCTCTGTTATTATTCTTTCACTCCTTCTGCCTCTGCTCTCATAGTCACAAAAGAATAGGCTTTTCTTTTGTTCTGTTAAGCATGAAGTCACAGAAGCAACTCTTCAGTAGAGAGAGACTTATACTGATAGGAAGAAAATTTCTAAAGGTCTGGGAACTTGTCTTTTTGTCACCAAAATCCGTAAGAGTTTTATCATTAACTTCAAGAGGAGTGGATTCAGAAATGAATGCTTTCAAAAATCCCTCAGCAAAAAGTAGCTTTTTTTCCCTCTTTCACCTGCTATATTTCTCTCCATCCTTTCCTTCAACTCCTTCAATAAATTTCTTTTGAGTGTTATTCAGCACATACATACCTTTTACTGGAATTTTCAAAATATAAGAAGTATGTGCTGAGTTAGTGTATATATTTATACAAAGTAGTCAATATGGATATAGTATACCAAAAGTATATTTTAATAGTGCCTCTCTGAACATATGAGAGTGTGACTTGATTTAAGAGACTTTTGATACTCATCTCTATTTTTGCATTACATCCACTAAATGCATACAGCATTACAGATAAATATTTCAATATTTATATTTTGGTGGTATTTTTTATATTTATATTTTAAAATGTGAGGGGTTTTTTAATCAAATAGTTTATCTGTTGGTTTGGGTTTTTTTCAGAAATATCATGTTGGTTTAAATTTTCACATTGATGTTACACTTAGAAATTCTGTTAGATTGTATTTTAAACAAACTCCAAATCCATTTCACTTTTATATTTATTTTCATATATTGGACACAGAGGAAAAATTCTTTGGAATTAAATGTTTACTAAATGTATCAAGTCAGATGTGATTAAAGTATTTAGTGCTAGTGACATTAAGATTTCATTTTATTTAGATTTATTTATATATATACACATGTGCCTGTTTTCTCTACATCAGCATTTATTCTCTGTGTCACATCTCCCACTCCCTGAGATTTCATGCAAGGAAGTTACTTTTGGACACTTTCCCATCTGTTGAGGAAAGTGCTGTAGAAGTTTTGCATTACATCCTCCCTATGTCACAATCATAACATCTAATGCTGTCAAAGTCTACATCTGCTGTATCATATTTGCCAACTCTGCTTAGGTTCTCTAGACATCAATGTTTAGACAGGAGAATCCTACCCAGTTAGTCCACAAAGTTCTGTAATGTTTTGAAGAGGATAGAGAGGGCAAGGGTACAGACACACAATAGGATGTAAGAACTCCAGAGGTTTCTTAGGGTCATATTGAAGGAAAAATTACTCAAAGCACTATTTTTCCAGAGTATTTAATTCCTTATTTCTTTTTTCTATAAAACTAGCTGGGTGAACTTTTCAAGGTGACTTTGCAATCTAAGTTAATTCACAATGTGTCAGAAATTGTTGCTTAAAATAAATGACCCTGGAGTTTTTCCATTCTGTTCCAGAAATAAGTAAATAAGAAAATGAATAATCTAAAAAATAGCTCTAGTTGCATTTTTAAGATCACAGTTCAGAAGAATTTTGCCAATTAAAAAGTACAGGTGTAGATTTACCATGGCCTATTTCTTTTGATATTCTGTATGCAAATAGTGCTACAATTATTATGAATTAAAATATGGTAATAAAAATAGCTTATTTAGGCACCTGATCATTTAAACTATTCCAGCTTTGATGCTTAAAGCACCAGTGGACTTAGATTCCATGCCTCCAGTGTACTCAGAAGGCTCATCAAGGAATCTCATTCTATTGTTTGTATTTTAAAATTTACTTCCATGCAGTTCCAGCTCCCAAGACATTATCCAAACAGCTCAGAGGTCATTGTATCACCCTTGCTTATTGCTATTCCACGTACAGTCTTATTGCTTTTTCAAGGTGACTGTCTTTATTCCTCCTTTCCAGGCTCACAATGTACTTGGTGGCTCTGTAATACTTCAGCCCAAGCAGTTACAGAAATCTGGCATGGTGAGGGAAGAAAGTTGGAGAGCAGTGCTTTTTAAAAGTAGCTGTTCTAGTGCTGCAGCATAGAGATGTTCTGGCCCTTGATCCTCCTGGCCAGTGAACAGGTGTATCAGGCTGCCTGGGTGATTGATAGCTCCTTCCAGCTCAGCTGGGTAAAAGGGTACTATTTGTTAAAGAGCTCTATCTGTATTTGTGCACTGAACTTTCTGAGGATTGCTATGACCTGAGCTTTTCTGTGGATTTGGGAGAACAGGAAGCTGCAGCTTTGGTTAAATTTTGATTCCAGTTCTCAAACTGAAAACTGTCAGAAAGAAAAGTATTTTAGGCAAAAATAAAATTCTGCAGTTTGATTTTGCTATAACAATGAGTAACATAAATTCTTTTTATTTCAGATGAAAGCAAACTCATGACTACATAGAAGTTTCCTGTGTATTTTGAAATCAGGCTAAATAAATACATCTTTAGAAGCAAATCCTGCTTGAAGCAACACATCAGTTCCATTGCTTTGCTAGACATCGAGCCTGCAAAGCTACCAGTTAATTTGCAGGAAATTGCATATTTCTTGTGGTAGAGTCAATGGAGTTGAAGAAGTCAGATTGTGTTGTTAGAAAAGAGGTTTCAGAAACCACTCTGACAACACTACTGTATTTTTTTTCCCTGTGGACTGCAGATACCGTAGTCCCTGGTTAGAGAATCTTTTAGAAAAGGATAGAAAGCTGCTTTAGGGAAAAACACTTTTCATATTCCCTCCCTTTCACATCTTCTTATGAACCAATTTGTTGGGCAATGAACCAATAAATTGGATCTTTGAAACTTTGGGAAACATTGAGTATTCAGTGCTGAGTTGACAGAGAATTTTCTGGTGGGTTTTTTATCATATCTTAGGAAAGTTTCTCAAAATCCAGAGTGGAGTCTGTGGGAATAGGGAGTAGGGAATCAGAAGAAGCTCTAGTTCAGAGACATGACAGATTGTTAGGGAGACCCTTTTCTATCTCGCTCTCTGTTGGGATCTAATATTTGAACATAAGTTTCCAATATGCAAAGCATGCTATAAAATCTCTCATTTTGGTGATTGTAACCATCCAAAAGGCCAATCTCCCCAGCTTTTGTACAACTATTCCCTGGGCAATAGACTGTCTCTGCAGCAGCAGAGGTTGGGTACCCAGCTTAGAAATGGAAGATTTTGTTTGAGTTACAAAGAATCCAGTTGTTCAAGACACTACAGTCAAAACAGGTGTCAGAGCACACTGAGGTCAGAGCAAAATGCTCTTGTATCAACTTTGAGTGTTCCTCAGGAAGGAGTGGGAAAATAGATAAGTGGCTATTTCAGTTGTTGCTTAACCTTTTGTATTGTTTAAATTTCAAGCACAGCATAACTGTGAACAGAAAATAATAATTCTAATTACTTTTTTTTCTGAGGCAGAGGAAGAACTGGATTATGAAACAGGCATGGGAGTCAGTATCTAAGGAAAGCATTGAAATAGACAAGTAGGAAAATGTCCAGTAACAGGCTGCCATCAAAACGTCTTGTCTCTATTGATTCAAAGNAAAAAAAAAAAAAAGAGTTTGAAAAGAAGATGATGGATTATCAGATGAATGTACATATCTCTGGAAGCTGTCACCTTACCTGAGATGGTAACAGGCCTCTCTTCCTGTGGTATGTGTATCTGGAGTGCACAGATAAAGATTTCTTATATGTCTAATAACCCTCCAATCCACATGAATCAGAAGAGCTTTATGTGCTAAATACTTACACTATGAAAAATTAACTGGAATTACAGAGAAGAAGCCACAGATAATTTTAATCTTTTTAATGTTATAATCTGCCTTAGCTTTGCAAGAATCAAGACTAGTTTGCAGAAACTTTTCCAGGCTGCTGTATTACAAAATATTTTGCTTCACTAAGTATATGAATGAGAACTGTGTATGCATAAAAAAGTCACAAAGGAGCTCAGAAATTTCCATCCCATTTAATTTAGTTTGCACAAAACCAAATTGTAACCCGATATATATGCATTTATATACACATATGGAAATACATACACATCCATGTATTTGTGTATATATATGCATACACACATACACATATCTCTGAGCATGTATTTGTTGCATCCTGTATGAGTACCTAGAGTATATTCTTTCCAAAACAGAAAACCCAAAGAATCCTGCTTCTGCTGTGTTCTATCTCAGAAGTTCCCAAGAGACTTTGACAGGACATCTTTTCTATGTCACCCTGTAGAAGATCATTTTTACACCATAGACTGCTACATTAGAAAACCTGGAAAGTTATATTAGAAAGTCTGGAAAAACAAGAGAAATGGCAGCCATTAGATGGTCAGTAGATCTCTTTCCTTTATCAGAGGAACAGAGAGAATATTAACCCCTTTTGGATAGATGTAGCCATTAGAATTTCTACGTCAGTCTATAAGTAAGCCACTTAAAAGTTGTCTTTAAGTGAAAATTTTTCTTTATTTTGTTATGAAAATCCCCTCAAAACCTGGAAGACATGATTTTGTCATTTAATAAATTGCTATGCAACTAATCAAACCAGCCTCCCAACCCACAAACCAATAAAAGCAAACTGCTCTGGTAGTACTTTCTGCACAGCAGAAGTCTGATAGTACCATTTCTTGTGCACACAAAAATAGAGGGCTGTTGTGCTTAGCTTTGAGAAGGAGCTTTCTGATGGAAAATAAGTGTAAGTAATGACATTTTTCTATCCAGCCACCACATTTATGAGATTAGACTATGAGAAGTGTCTTTGTGTGATTCCTCTTCCTCCTCTTGTCTCCAGAAGGAGTATACACATAAAATCCTTCACTTGCATTTTTTGTGTAACAGTTTTCTCCAGGGAGCATGAAATTTTCTTTGTTTTGTGCTTGGAGAATATTCATTACCATTCTCTACAGACAATTCTTGATGTGCAATTTTAAAATATTGTCAAATATTTTATATGGTGGAGTAAGAATGACAAAATTTATATCCCGAACTGTAAACCTGCATTGTATCATTGTTCTTTGTTCTCCCTAGCTAAATCAAATTGCTCAATGCTCTGATTCTAAATATTTTCTGGTTATTCTGGGTTTATTTTGAGCACAGTAAATGTTTGACAATGAGTCTTAATGCTCCAGTAATATAAAGACTGTTAATATTCTTTCTATTTTTCCTAATAATGTGGGGTTTTTTGTTTTTTTGTTTTTTTTTTTTTTTTTTGGAGCAGCAGCCATGATTGCTGAGCATGTTTTGAGTGAAAAGTCCTTTTGAAACAAAACTATTGCTGAAACAGGAACCAAAGATTATATTGCTACGGGTATGAAGGAGGAAAATAACCTGTTAGGCCATTTTCTTTGATAAATGCTCTTTATTTGGAAGGATTCACATACTCAAATCCTTGAATGTAGAGCTGAAATGTGTTAGATGAATGGGAAGAATTGACTAATATTACAAACACTACTTATGATAAGGGAACCAGATCCTAGTGTTAGGAATATGGCCCGGCCTATTTCTCCATAAATGAGGTATTCACTGCAAAAGTGAGCTGGGCAGCCTGTCATAAAAAGCTCCAGCTCCCTGACTTTAAATACTGTAAATTGGTAGCAGTGTATATGGCTCTTCTCCATTTATCCACTTCAGGCAGCAAATATCTTAATCATCAGATCAGAATCTGGAGTAGAGCTGTGCAGGCAATGCTCCATTAGCTGCAGTCATATGCCATTCATCTCTCTACCATCTGTTTCAATGATCTGTTAAATGGGCAAAATTAAACCCATTCTCCACTGGTCCATCCAGACTCTAAAGGCTAATCCAGCAGGGTTTTTTTATGATCAGCAGAGCCTCATCCACAAAGTTCTTAGAGAGGACATTCATGCCTTCTAACCTTTAGCATGAAGAATGCAAGGCAAAGCCATAGGCAGCCCTTTTCTCTTTAAGAAGAATCTTTTGACTCTGTGTTCTCCTTTTGCCAAATTCAGTACCATTCTAATATCATGACTGACTATCTAGACAACCAGGATAACCACACTCATCTTTCTTTATTTTTTGAATGTTTTATAATTTTGAAGATAGACAAATTCTAAGTGAAGGAACACGCAGGCTGCACAATATTAATAAACACTAAAGTTCATGGAAAGGATGTCTCTATGGTAGGAACAGGAGGCTCCAGAAATAAGGTTTTTGTATTCTGATTATTTTGTTTTTATTATTACCAGAAGGTTTCCTTTCCTAACCAATTATTTATTTTCAGTTATCTTTTAAAACTCTTTTGTAGTGGGCGATTAATTTGAATACTTCTGGAAAGGAAACACAAAAGCATGTTTTGACACAAGTTGAATTTTTAGGAGAGGGTGTATTTTTAAAATTCCACAAGTTTTTTAGCAAGTTCCAATAAAGTGAAATTTTGAAATGTAATGTTTCTGTTGATATACCGAGTGTAGAATGACAGTTCTGACCACTAAAGTTATTCAGCAGCTTCTGGAAACCTTTTTGGCAGAGATATGCCACTCACATGTTGTAAAGCAGGCAGAAGTCTGATTTAGCTGGGAACCTGATGATGCTCTACGAAAGAGAGGAAGCCCGTGGGGATGGCACAGCTGCAATTCCTCTTCCAAATGTAGCATTCAGAATATGTTCAAGGAAAAGATAAAATGCCTGGGTTGCTCAGCCAGTTCCTGTTACCATGACAACTCTGGAGAGCAGTAATTTAGATCAGCCTTAGGGGTACTCTTTCAGCTCTAGCAGAGGAAGGGACATAAGACCACTTACAGGTGGTGGAGAAAGCAGTGCTGATGATATGACTGCCTATGTACCTGTGAATCCATTGTGTCAGCTAAATGAAATATTGAGGCTGCTGTCATATTCCTTTAGACAGATGGCAGCAATTGTCAGTGTATCAGTGCAAAAGAAGAGTCTGAATCTATAAGAAAGGAGGGGTATCACGTTATTTCGTTGAACCAGACATGTAGCAATAAACTATGTCTGCAATCTGTCCACTGCCTTCCTGTTCCTCCTTCCAGGCCTTGCCAGGTGTTCCAGTGCACCTTGCTAACTTTCCTCAGAGATGCTGGAAGCAGCAGCAGCAGGCTGCTAGAACTGAACCTGCTCCTTCTCATGCCATTCCCTTGGCTGCTTCTGTGTGGCACTCATCAGGCTGTTCCCTTGTCCCAGCTTTGCTCTCTATAGCAACTCTTAGGGAATGCTCCAGGCTTTGCAAACAAACATCTACAGCTCACAACTTCTACACACTCATAAGCTTGTAGAAGTCACCATTTCCTTTTTAGTGCTGTTCAAGTGTTTTCCCTTTTGATGTGGAGAAGCTTGTTCTGCAGAACCATGTATTTTTTGTCTCATTCATCTCTGCCTCCATTTCACTTCTGTTTCCTGGCCTCTTCATACATGCCACGTTAAACCTGCAACAAGGTATAGCTGATTTCCATTCAATGAACCAAGACATTTTTGCTCCAGTTGTGGTATAAATCGCAGACAATAATGACTCATACTCTTAGCATCTTCTTTTCCATGACATATAATATACAAGAAATAAGATTTTAATTGTTTAGTGTGTAAGGCTTGACTTACTGTATGCGTAAGTGCACCCTTAACACCTCAGTGAGGAAAACGCCGTTGACTGGGCCATATAAACATGAAGCATATCTAGAGTGTTAATGCAGGCCAATCTTTTCTTCTTTGGTTTGTGGACCTGAATGCACAACATTTATCTCATTATGTCTAGCATGCTGTTGCTTTGCTTTTTCGCAATGGCAAGGTAACCTGCTGACACAGCTTGCCAAACTCCTGCCTCCCTCAGTGGATATTTAACCCGGGCTGATGAAAATGGGCTGTTGAATTACATTCATTTGGCAGTCGTCCTGCACAAAAGATGAAGAGCAGCAACTTTGATTTGCAGGGCCTCTTCTCATTTACTTCTTTTGTTGGGCAATGTCTTTTGTTTAAGAAACAGATACACTGAGCTGACAATTTAAACTCTGGTTAATGATTCTGCAGTGAAAAACCTTTTGCCTGTGTTAAAGCTAACATTCCTCTGGTAAAACAAGGTACACAAAGACATTCCTGAATTCAGCATGTCTGCCTAAATATGTAACAAAATTCAGTGGTTGAGTATTTTAAAGTGTATGGCTAAAACCTGCAGAACAAAATTTCAGTTTGGAAAAAAATAAAGGATGTTCTTAAAATGTACATATTGCCATTGAGTATTAATTTAAATACATTTAAGTTGTTAATATAAATATTCACCAAAGTGTTGGATTTCATTAGGAATCTTTGTATTTTATTTTCCTTTTCAATTTATTCTTTAGATCTGTTAAGGTTGATCAAGTAGAGAAAAATGCCAACAATTTATTTTTAAAAATGCCTACAAATTATTTTTTAAATGGAGCTCAACCTTTAGTTTGAATAATTTTGAACTTTTTTCTATTTAAATAATACAACTCCTGCTTAAACATCACATTCGTAATGAATTGCCTTTTCCCAGTATTAATGGCAAGATATATGTAAAATTCAAAACTTTGGACTGTTTTGGATTTTCAGACTTTATTTTTGCTTGGGAAGGGGAGTGTGAAAAGTTTAGTGAATGTGACTGTATTTGATGGGAAAGGTTTGCATGTCAGTTGTTTTCTTTCATTCATCACATAGTTTAATACTTCTCATGTAAAGCTAGAAAATTGGAACGATGTATTTCTGCATAATATAAATTGGAAGATAATAATAGTTTTGGAATATAATCATAAGTTTAGCATCCCTGTGGTGCCTGTTTCATGTCCAAATCCTGCCCAGCAACAGTAGTACCTGAGATCAGTTTGGGATGGCTACAAGAGCAAAGGCACACAGGCATATTTCTAGAAATCTAAGCACAGACCTAGCTGTAAGGCTTAGGCACCTTCACTGAGCTCTATAATGTGTTTGAAGTATTTTTAGATTATGTTTGCTGTATTCAATTCCCCCATCCAAATAGGTGCTGCTCCTCACTAGGGTAATTGCTTCTCCTAATCTGTGCTGATCAGTTTTGCTGCCTTCAGTGCTAGAATTAGAGTAACATCGTCCTAGTCCTCATTCTAAATGCAGCCTTACTAGAGATGATAACCTTAACATTTTACTTACCAGTCTCAAACAGGAAGCAAGGAAGGGTCTCTACCAAAGAGCCAAGAGTTTTATCTGTCTTATTTTCCTGTTTTTCTGCAGACTATCAAATACTGCGGAGAAACTTTTCCTTACCCAAAATGCTCCTATTTCTCTTAAAGCATAAATACTAGTAAGCGTTGGCCAACTTTCCTAGGAAACTATTATCCTTCTTCCTTTCTGTCCCAGTCTCCCTTCCATTCCCCTATGGCCAGCTAATTAGACAATTTAGACACTAAGCTCAAGATAGCAGCTGGAATCCCAGCCTCACACAGGCACCACATCTACGGTTTGGTTTTTAATGATAGAGGGAGGGAAGAACTCCCATCCCTCCCCTTCTTTGATACTGATTTTGGTTGGTGTACTTGTCCTCCCTAAGTCATCCCTGCCACCATTTTTGTCCCTCATACACTGTCAGGGTATACATTTAGGCATTTGATTGTTGATGCAATCCACACAGTCAGGCACAACTCAAAGAGGCTCCCACCTCCAGTCCTTCAGCTGACTGGCTTGTGTCATCCCCTGACTCACCAGTGCAGACACCTGATTGTTGAACCAAAAGGCTGCTATTTTTACCAGCACTCGGAAGCTTCAAATGTCAAATAAGTTCCTTATTACCCAGTAACTCCTGGCCATGTACTAAGATACGGCAAAGGGAAATTTAAAATACTTACCACAATGCTCAGAGATTGTTAATTCCCCACTGAATTCCTTTAGAGGCTCCTTTTTACATTGCTACATGTAGAACCAATAGCCTATAGTTCTTTGGAACTGAAAAAATCTAAGAATTGATTTAGGTGCTGTTCCTGACCTAAAAAAGCTGTCTACTGGGAGATGCTCAAAGTAGACATCACTTGGCCTAATACAGATTTTATCATAAAGTTCCAGAACAACACTTGGCAGATTTGGCCAGGCTGATTTTCCTGCAAGGGCATATTAGAAGGTCTCATCTAATAATAAAGTGCTGATTTTATGACATGAAGAATTTGAGCTGCACAGAGATAGGATTTCAAAACCCAATCTCTTGACTATGCTGCTACTACACAATTATATTTGCAGATCTCAGAAACTTCTCTTCCAAGCTGTCAGGATGAACGGGCAGATGGCAGAGAGGGGGTGACAGGTCAGAGGAGCAGGTAAGGCCGTATCTCTTCCTTCCAGTGAGGGTCCAATGACAGCTGGGCCCCAATGGAATGACTTTTTCCCCTCCTGAATATGAGGAGCTGCTAGCTGCTGGACTGACCAGCTGGTTCCAGCACACTTGGTCACAGAGCAGATAAGGGTCACACTGTAGCACTGCACTGCACAGGAGCTGCTTGGGAAACTTGACAGACCTGGATTCTGCTGTTATCCCTTTGCAGCTCCAAGTGAACCCACTGCTTGCTAATTTATTTATGCCTGGTTGTTTGGAAGAAAAGTTGACTGGACCATTACTGTCAACTATGTTAGAAGAGAACAGCAGTGGAAGAGTTTTGCTGGCAGATTTGGGACGCACAAGAGAGCACTTTGAGGCTAAAAAACTGTAGATATTTCAGGTAAGTCAATTCTCTTCTTACAGTAATTATAGATATGCATTCTATGTAGCAAATTAAAAAAAAGAAACTTACTATGAAGAACTGATTATAAAGTTACCACTATTAGTAGATAAGCAAGATATTTTTCAATATTTCATCTGCCTTTAAACACTATGTTTATTGTTCTGTTCTTCCTTTTTAAAGGAATTATTAGGTTTCATCCCTTCCCTTCCTTCTCCCCATCCCCTCCCCCTACTTTGTCCAGAGTTTATATTGGAATCAAGACACTTCTAGAGCAGTGCTATGATATAACATCTTTCCCTCCAGATATGGAAAATTTAGGCTGATAGGTTTTCCAGAAGAAAAGCAATACTTTCAGATTACTGGCATCCCACCACTGGCCCATATGTTTGCTGTTTTGTTTTGGTTTATTTTATTTATCAAAGTTATGATAAGTAAAAAGCCTTGTCTGAAGAATTTTGAGTAGGAAAGTAAAAAATCCTACAAGAAAACCTTAAATAGATTTTTTTTTTCTGTACTATATGTGAGAAATTAGTTACATCTATGAGATTGTGATAAATTTACATCCTGTGTTCTTTGAAATATGGTAATGATGAACATTATGGCCTGATGACTAAATATAGGTTTCCAGAAGGAGAGCACATGTGACAACCTGAAATGCATGTGTGTGAAGAATTAGGACCCAGTATGTTAACTATGAGTAGAAGAATATGAATGGGGTAATAAAGCTGCATTTGGTTGTAAAAACAAAATCAGAAAGAACTTTAAACTTGCTTGTTCAATCAGGGTTGCCCATGTGTTGGTGAAAACTTAATATGACAGGGGGAATGTATTTTGAATTAAACATGTTAGACGCCAAACTTTTGGCTACTGGTCACTGGCAGAAAAGGCTTAAACACAGAAACTTCTAAGTTGCTTCCTAATTCATGTGCATGAAGCAAGATTTGTTCTCAATTGCAGAGACTGAGTTACTCTTCTATTAAATGTTAAAATTAGCAAAATTCATATTTTTTTTTTAAATTATGAAAGATGTGTAGCCTTAGCAACAAAAATTTCCATTTTTTTCTAATGTTTAGAGAATAGAACTCTGCACACTTGCCTTGGAGGGTCTGAGTAAAGGCTTGGCACCTCTTCACAAACATAGCAATATTTGAGAACTCGAAAGTCTCTAAAACTGATGTCTAGATTTTTAGATGGATGTCTTTGAGTCTTTAATGCCCAAAGTACTGCAAGTCAATGTAAAATTTTACACCCAACTTGTTTTAACCCTGACCCACGTAAATTACCTTTAGGAGTAACTTTTGCCATTCAGATCTTCACATCTTTTCTACACAATGAAAGGGGCAATGTACAAGGACAATGATGCTAATTCCACATAAGGCACAGAGCAGTCATAAAATATCTGTCCTTTCTTTCCCAGACAGAAAAGGTCTGGGTTTGAACCATCTGATTAAATCTGAATATCTATTTTATTACTAGCCCTCTAAGACAAATGGGTACAATTTTTTTCTTTCTGTAAAAAACAACCAAATACCTGAGTGTTGGAAGGAGTTAAATTCCCATGTATATCTCTCTTCTCAGAATCAGGTACTTTTTTAAGATCTTGGAAATTCTGCCTTTTTAAGTTACAGTAAAGGATGACTTTCAAATTATTTGCCTTTTGTCAGAAGGTCTTTGAACTAATACCTGGCTGATAGAAAATGGTATCCCTTTTATGTAGAAAGCTAGAATATGAAATCAAATAGGAAAATACAGAATTACTTAACACTTCTAGTTTTTTCCTGGATGAACCGTTCTGCCAATACAGCTACTTCTGCACATGATATATTAACACTGCAAATCAAATCAAGATATTAAGAAAAAGAGACATAACAAGAAGAAAACAATTGCAAAATTCTGCTGAAAAAATATTGTTTTCTCTTTCCCAGATGAAAAACCTTTATTTTGTCATGGATGATGCTTCCGATGGTTCTGAAATCATTGAGTTTTCTATCACCACTGAAAGAACTGTTCCAACCTACTTACTCTACCCTGATATTACAGATCTAAGTGGGCTATGAAAGACTTTTTTCAAACTTTATCTTATATTGCCTACTTGAGGATTTGACCCATTATCCTCCACTTTTGTAGTTTCACCAAAACAAGTACATACACATTCCTCAGTATTTCTTAATCAATATATGACAATCATTTGAGTTTTTGCCTCCAGAATATCCACACTATATCTCCATTACTTACACATTTTTTACACTGTTAGGAGATACTTCATTAACTTAATCCTCTATAACCCATTGTATAGAGAGTTCATGGAGATGTAGAAAGAAATTAAAATCTTACATTTTAGCGAATCTTCATGGAACCTGAACTTCATTGTGGAAATTCATGTTGTAGAGCCACAACTACAAAATCTTTTAAAAACCAGTGGACTTATCTCATCTTCACTTTGATTCTATTGCTATTCCATACAGAGATCTCTGGTTAGATCATTGTTTACTTAACAAGTTGTCTCATGGGTGATGTTTCCCAATTATGACAACATCAGAGAAAAATTCCATGATTTCTCACTTGCATGACAACAAACCCAGGATTACTGGAAACTGATAAGGCAAGGCCAGTGATAATTACTGGTTACCAATCTAATTTAACATGTCTTTTCTTTAATTTTTTTTTTTTTTTTTAAGGCAGTAAACTCAATTGGCTTTTACCTTTCAAGTAATCTTTTTGCATATTTCTTTTCCATGTTTTTTCCAAGCCTTTCCAGTAACAACACTCCAAATCCCTTGTTGACAAACCTAAGGGATATAGTTTCTAATTTAGATTATATCTTTCATGTTTTTTTAGTCTTTTAAGAACCAGTACATAAAACTGATCATTTACTGTTCCTGGGCTTGTGTGTTTTGCCATTACTTGGGTCCTTGTTGATGTGTTTGATTATTAGGGCAAGAAGATGGCAGAGTCGGTTTTTTGTTGCTTGTATTTCTCTGTGAAGTGTATTTCAATAAGAAGAGTAAAGTAAGAGTGTAGTAGGAACAAAGAACAGGAAACAGTCTATTCCTTTGTTCAGGAATCTAAATCTTGCAGACAGTTTGTGACCTGAGCAGCTCTGTTTCCTCGAAGATCTATGCAATCTGGTGTCTCTCTGGTTTTCTCTGAGCTTTCCAAAAGGCACTCATCTAGTTTCATCAACTGTGGTCACAGCCCTTCAGTTTGCAACTTCTCCTTAAGTTTCTTCTTTTTCAGATCTCCAAGAAGCACAATAGATATAAAACGCACTGTCTTCCAGATTTTAGTCATTTAACAGTTCAAGCGGGTATTGATGAATTCTTTCATGAGACCTAGACGGAAAATGGTTAAAAAATTGCGTGCTTTAACAAGGTCTGTCTTTCTTAAAGATCAAAGGCATCTTTACAAGCACAAATGCTTCCAGCACACTTGCATATTGTCCCAATTAATATTATTATATAAACCTCTCCAAAATTACTAGGAGTGGGAGATTTAGAAACTGCTGGGTTATTTTTTGAGATTATTTTTAAAAGACTGTTATCCACATTCTGTGCAACAAGCCACACAAATGGGACACTCTGAAAAGTAAAAAGTAGAAAATATAACCTCACTTCTTGGTACTGTATCAATTTTCATTTTGCAAAACCTTTCTTTCTGCTTTTTAGTGAAAGACAATAATGGTAAAAGCACTTTATATTGTCAAAAAAATCTTGGTTATAACTTTAATGTAAAATGAGGGTGTGAAATTAGACAAGAAACAAATGGAGATATTAATTCAACTCCTTGATCTGGGAAATCTCACTGAAAGAAGATATTGCTAGATTTCTCTGCGTGATTTCCTTCAAACAGCAGTACATTGACTTTCATAATCACCGACATATGTGTATTCATGTGTTGTACAGTTTTGTGACTCAATTGGTCAATCGTGGATTTATGCACAATAAAATATGTATGAAAGGATTATGAGCTATAGGAGGACTAGAGCTTTGGGTTCAGAACAAAGGCAAAGTTAAAATCTTCGGAACATTTAGAAAGTAATGAATTAGACAGATGCTAGGAGGAGAAGGTTGCATCAATTATACCACAGCTAACCCATGCCATGCCCTGGACTTTGATAAATCTACTAGATATCCTAAAAAGTCACATCTTTCCTGCAGAGGAGAGGTGTTGAGAAGATGCCAAAGAGAAAAGAGCTGGCTTCTAATGACATTGATGGTCTCTTTTGAAACATAGATGCTCCTACAGCTCAGTTTTGGAGTGGGGACACGGCCTGCTTGGTCTTTCTTATGCAGTACTATCAGTTTGCTTTGATTTTTTTCAGCTTTGAGTTTTGATCCAAATCAGTAGTGTGAACTAGATTTCTTTGTATGGGCAGGAAAAGGTTCACTGTCATTTGCCTCTGTACAGTGGAATAATGGGCTGTCTGGGAGACCCCTCCTCAAAAGAATAATCTGATCAATAAATTAGTGAAGCCAGCCCTATGGTGATGCTTTGTAGAGCACTTTATAGTTCTTATTGACTCTTGCAGCAGGCTTAGTTATTGCTTAAGCATATTTTAAGATGAATAAAGGCTGAGTGAATGGCATCATAACCAATATCTGAAGTGCAAAATAGCTACCCTGTTCCATTGTATTACAGAACTGCAACACTATTAGGGAGAACTTTTAGGCTCTTTTCCAGATTCATTCAAGTACCATAATTAAGTGGTCCTGTATTTTGAGTTAAAACTAAAAATGTTGTTTCTCTCTGTATCTTCACCCTGTATTTAAATTTTTTCTTCTGTAATATTTTATTATTCTTTCTTTCACTGCAAGTCTTGTGACTTAAGCTATAAAAAACAGTCATCAAATTGGATGTTTTAACAACAGAAATATTCTCAACTCCTCACCAAACTGATGCCAACAGGCACTTTATATGTTAAGGAATAATAAAATTGCCCTTGGTGTTTAATACATTCAGGTCATACCAGAGGATGATGATTGTCTCTTGGATTCTGTTGGCTTTAATGATGTTACTTTTTAAATGCATTGAATTCCAACAGGCAATGGGGAGAAACTGATGCACAGGAAGTTCCATCTGAATGTGAGGAAGAACTTCTTTACTGTGTGGGAGACTGAGCACTGGAATAGGTTTTCCGGGGAGGTTGTGGAGTCTCCCTTGCTGGAAATATCCAAGAACTGTCTAGATGCAATCCTGTGGCATGTGCTCTGGGATGACCCCACATGAGCAGGGGAGGTGGACCCAGATGACCCACTGTGGTCCCTTCCAAACTCAATCATTTTGTAATTCTGAGATTCTGTGAAATTTTCCAAGAGTTTTCACAGTTAGCCCAACTGTTCCCCTTAAA
The DNA here is from genome assembly GCA_013397295.1 of Polioptila caerulea. NCBI lineage: Eukaryota > Metazoa > Chordata > Aves > Passeriformes > Certhiidae > Polioptila > Polioptila caerulea. The sequence continues at coordinate 341,059 of VYXF01002179.1, read as the reverse complement.
ACTGGCTGATGTGTTGACAGTGACCTGGAAGAAGTGATTTGGTGATCCCAACTTAGAGACTAGCCAAAAGGCTTAGCTATAAGCTATAAGATATATTTTGATTCTATATAGGAGGTAAAAAATTTCCATATTTTCTTAATTCTTAAAATGTATATTTATATGTTACTTGTCAAAATATCAAAGCAAAATCTGTTATTTCTTTTCACAGATATTTCTCATTCAAATATATGATAAGGTGCTCTCTTGATGTGAAACAGTTTTGCTTTGTTGCTTAGTAACAAAAGAGGAAAAAAAAGAAAAATGGTGAAAAGCAGAACTTTGGAGCTGGTAAAACGAACAATATTTACATCAATGGAACAAAAATTCTTGCTGCCTTGGTGATGAGTGCAAGTTTATCACAGTAGCACATTTATAATGCTTGCTGTTTGAAATCCTGGCTAAATCTGTGTGAAAAACTCATCTATGTCCACTCATATTGGAGGAGCAGGAAGATGTAATCTGTGGTATTTTCTATTGCAGAGACCTGTTCCATTTTCTTCACCATACTGTGAATATTCCAAAGGCTGTTCCCTTTGGTTTAAAGAGTGCTGCCTGTGAAAGCTGACTACTGTATCTATCTCTGCTTTGCAGTCTCAGACAGTCTTACATTTTTATCTTAGCAGTTATAGAATATTTTTATGGAACAGCATTTATTTGTTAGTGTCACCCAGTGCACTAACTCCTTGCAAATATATGTAATACATTTTTCATCAGATTGTCACAGAATTTCAATAATTTAATATAGCTCAAAAATAGCAGTTCACTTTAGGATGCATTCATAAGCATACTTTAGGATGCATTCATAAGCATACATAAATCTTTTTGCATAATGAATATTGCTAAACTTATAATTGATAGCTTATGTAATCATTGTTGAGCTAAAATTTTTGCTATTTGCCTGGCTACAAACTGCATATTTTCAAACCCTATGTACATTCACTAAAACTGACAGCTTCTCTCTCTGATAAATCATGACTACTGACTGTCAGCAGTGCAAGCAGTAAAATCATTCAACAGCAGTCACACAACACCTTTGCCCCTATTTGGATGGGTACAAGGTGTGCCCTAGTATCCCAGACCCAATCCTATAGACAGATGCATGCGGACAAGACCCTCAGGCTAATAAGATGCCTCAAAAAACATAATCTTGGAGCAAATAAATGTGATTGTATATTCAGAAGAGAAGTTGTAATATTGTGAACTAAATTGATTTTTAGGGCTAGCAATGGTAAAAATTTGTCCAAATTGAGTTTGAAAATACACTGCAAGGTATGTGGTCATCAACTGTTGAAAATAATTGACTTCAGCTTCTCTAGTTTTGGGGTGGGAGGGTGAATGTTGGTAATAGGCAAAGAAATTAGGATTCTCTTTCATATGCAGGAACATATATTGTTTTGTAAAGATAAGAGTGGCATTTAAGAGGATTTATAACAGTAATGCTTTTTGAAGGACGTGTTCACCTAATAACTTGTAGGTAGGAGAGGAAGGAGGAGAAGGAGTGTGTGAAGATATAATTTATGCATACATATATATGTTTGTGCTTTTAGTGTATGGGAGAGAAAGGACAGTGAGAAAGAGGGACAAGTGACATGTGGAATTCAGGGGGCATATGACTGAGATTGAAGGGAAAAGTAATGAGAAAAAACCCCTGTCCATCCCATTACCAGTCAGCTCTGAGTAACTAGGAAAGAATTACATTTGCATGCAGCATAAGCAATACAGGCCACTAAAAAGGCAAAACATTTTTTGCAGGTTTGTTTTTTTTTTAATATAATAATTATTATATTATTTTAGAGCCAAAATGTTCTCTTGCGTGTTCTCTGACGGATCAGACATACAGTACTTCTGAAAGTGCTTGACACCAGCAGGGGATCCTGATGAAGAACAATGATATTCTAGACCATTCTCAGTGAATAACAGCTTACAAAGCTGTCTCACTTACAGCAAGGAAGATTATTCTTTCAATAAACTAGATTTTCCTGGGAAAATGGTGATTTGTCAGAATCTGGAGCTTGGGATTGTTGTAGGAAAGTGCAGATGGTTTATGAAAACTTACTTGAAAAACTATTCTCAGATCAAGATTTGTATTAAGGTCACTTATATGATCTAGAGGAGACTTGGCAGTTGGAGTCATTCCCACTGTGTCCTGTGCAACCTCTGGCCATACACAGAGGTGTGGGGATGCTAACAGCTCAGAGTGTTCCACTCGTCATCCTCTGGTGACATCATTTCCAGCTCTTTATGTTGTCATGACATCACTCTTTGAAGAACATGATCAGAGTTGAGATTTAAAACATCTACATTCCTTGGAAGGTTTTTCTTTGGATGCAGGAATCCTTTGCACTTGTCACAGCTGCAAAGATGAGGCCTTGTGAGATGGCCCCTTAAAAACAGACAGATGTCAATCATCGAGGCAATAATGCTGATGAATATTTTGCATAAGAAAAGCACAACCTGAATGTGTCTATGTATATATTATTGCGTATATATATATGTACATGGCTTTTAATATATATATTGATATATAAAACAACTTCTAAAGATTGGTCATTAAATGGCAATATGTGACTAATAGGATAGACAGCTTGAAATCTGTGCATCAACATTATAATAGGCAATAAGTTGTCAAATTGATGAGGTTAAAAACTATTTTCCTTTGATTATTTTCTGTGATATTTGCTCTATTAGAATAGTTGCATGGTGAATAAATACATGTGACATTCTGGGTCAAATTTTGTATGTGCTGAGTTTCAATAATTTTTTTTTCCATATATTCAATACAAAGCAATAGGAAAGATGCTGGAAACAGGCCAAAGGCATTCTTTTTGGCAGGTTGTTTTCCTTTGCTTGTTAAAATTTAGTTAACAATATTGGCTAGATTTGTAAGGCATGATGTGAGCCTGTTTCCTTTTAAGATACACAAATCAAAGGTGTCAAAGTGGCCAAATATTCTGTGTTTGCTTTAAATACTTCATTACAGATTCATCAATGTCTAAAATCTCTTGACTCTGCAATTGGTTTATGTGCAACTAACAGTGGCTTAATAAAGAATAATAAACAAGTCACTGATACAAAATTTAAAGGGAAAAAACACTAAAAAGGTTTCCAACTAAAAACAGAAAAAGCATTAAAAGGAAAATATTTTCTGGTATGCTTTTAGCTTCTTTTAGCTGGATTTAAACTGTTGTGTGGATGTGACCCACCACATACCTTGCACTCTATGAGTGCAAGTTGAGGGACCTGAAAACTGATGCCATTCTGGTTTCCTTGCAGAGTGAGAATCAGGAAATAAGTGTGCAGTGATCCCTTTTTCCCACACGAGGTCTGAAAACAGTTTACTAGTAGACTTGGCAGTGTTAGGTGCAGAGTTGGACTCAATCTTATTGGTCTTTTCCAAGACTATTCTATGATTTTATGGCTGGTTCACCCAGTTTCATAAGACTACTTGAGCCCTTTTCAGTCTTTCTGTTGTGCAAGCACTCTTGGCAGTGCGCATGTCTCACTTCACAAGGTATTGAACTCCCCTGAGAAATCTTAGTTAAAAAAATTTATATTTGTGTTAGGCGCAGCATAAGGAAGGATTTTGCTGGGTGGTAAAATGAAAAAAAGATTTTGTTTAAAAATTTATGAGACTTTTAAGATTCGTGTTTAAAGTGTATTTGGTTTCCATGTTATACTATAAAGTATTTTCATGATAATTCAGAAGATTTTAGTGTGGTAAATGATAAACACATACCTTTAGATGCTAAGCTCAGAAAGCCAAAAGCTCTGCTGGATCAGACATATAAAAGGAACAGTCTAAGTACTTTAAAAATGGTGTGCACCAGGAGATCATCTGGGGGGAGGAGGCCTATAAAGTGGTTCATACTCGTGTTTTTCAAGAATAGTTTAATTTCTCTTCACCTGTGAAATACCAATTCAGTTCAGTGACATCTGTTCCATGGACTGAATTTTTTTATCATTGGACAGGATTAAGCAGAGATTTGGATTTCAGATAGAAGTACCAGAGAATAAATGTTTTCTTCTGAGTATGATCTATTTTTGGGGGGCACTTGTTTACAGAGACAATTCTAGTCCCTGCTATATGGTATTTATTTAAAAGTTTCTATCTTGATTTCCCATCTCTCAGATAGTTTCAGATGTTTTTGGGTTGTTCACTATTCCAAAGTAATTTTTCCAATTCCTCCTTTTACAAGTACAAATTTAGATGCAGTGAAAAATGTGTAAAATGGAATCACTCTAAGAGAGGAGGCTGCAAGAGCCCCTTTTCGCTGAACTTTGAAATATTTGTAGATATAAGATTCAAGTGGCATATGATTCTTCATGAACAGGTAGATTTAAGGTTCTGAATTTTTTTTTTTTTTTTTTGAAAAACAGTTTTTAAGGTCCTGGCCTTGCTCCTGCGAAAAAACCTAGAATGGATTGTATGCATGGATGAATGGCAATTTTGAATACTTTGTGTGTCCAGACTCAAAATAAGTTCCAACTTTCACTTAAATTTAAAGCTATTCCAGATTTATTGACTGTTAATTTTTTGGGATGACTTTTAACTTTACATTTTAAATATAATTCTGATTTGTCTCCCAGGCAATAACACTTAGAACTTTTCAAGGTATTCTAGTTTCCAATGTTTTGTTACATTCTAACTATGACTAGATATTTTTTCTTTATTCTTGATATCAGTAAAGACTGTTTGTTGAAATTGTCCAATGTTCTGTGTAAAATATATATAATCAGATATTTTATGACAGTTTACCTTTCTTAGAAAAGAAATAAAAAGTTAAAATTTTTGATCTCTAAAGTTACAGAAAGGTTTATAAAGTACTGACAGTCTTCTTTCTCTTGGAGAAGAAACCAGGTGGAAAAATAAGTCCTATGGGCAGTTTTGTTCATATCCTTGTCTTCAATCAAAATAGACCACTATAACCAAAGAGTATGTAAGTTAAAAATAAGTTACAGTAATTAATTAGTTTTTACAGCAGCTAATATAAAAAACCCAAAAACTTATTCTTTAACTTTTCTGGATTCCCATGTAAACAACAAAAGGACATGGATATTTGTCAAGAAAATTCAGGAAATGGACATCTCTGTGCTGTTTCTTTGAATGATACCTTAATTCCCAGCCTCATAATCAAAGCTCTTTAAAAGTGTTTCTTTTAAAAAAACCAAAACCCCACACTTGTCCAGAGAAAGGAAAATAGTTCACAGAATCACAGTATATGCTGAGTTGGAAGTGACCCACACAGATCATTGAGCCCAGTGCCAGGCCCTGCACAGCACCACCCCCTGTGCCCAAGAGCATCGTCCAAACACTTCTTGAGCTCTGTCAGGCCGGGGCTGTGACCCTGAGGAGAAGCAGATCCTCCCTGTCCCTGCTTGTGAGGTGACCATCCTCATCCTGTAATGGGCTGATGTGAATTTTACTCTGCCTTGTGCCATTAATATATTTGGAAAAAACTCTTTTTATGGTCCCCCACATTTCTGTCCAGTATCAATTCCTGCTGAGCTTTGGCCACACAAATTTTATTCCTACAGTGGCGAGTATAGGGATATAAGGTTACTCTTGCCATGTCACCTGACTTGCTTCCACTGGGCACAGACCTTCCTTTTTTGGGTTACTTCCAAGAGAAGCCCCTTGTTCAGCCAAGCTGGCCTTCTGTCTTGCCTGCTTGACTTGCAACATTTGGAAATTTCTGTTTCTGTGCGTTAGGAGGTGATGTTTAAAAAGGGATCAGCACTGATGGACCCCAGGACCTGCAAAAACATTTTTCACAGGTCCTTACTAACTAATTCCATGAGCAGCCTGAAGCCTGCTCTCCTCATGTCCAGAGCTGATATTTGCTGGCACTATTTCTCCTGTCAACAGAGGTTTTAAACTTGATTGTTCTTCTTATTAGTGTTTGGGATACAATTTTTAAACTACATTTATATGTCAATTTCAAAGACTGAAATAATAAAGAGAGCTAAATTATCAATAAAAGATGGATAAATAGTGGTAGGGTCCTATTGTTTATAATATTTATGCCAAATATCAAGGTAAATATTTTAAGTATTTAGTTTATTATTATAGTCACACCTCTAAAGTGCTCACTGTACTGACATCTTATCAACAAATTACAAGTGGTATTACTGATGACTCTATTGGATCATTTGTGAACTGCTTTTCAGTATATATAATTATGTAAACAGGGTATTTCTTTTCAGAAAACTTTTTTTATTCTGCCATTCATTTGAGGAGTAAGCCATTTAACATCTCTCTTTTTAGTTTATTATCACAGTGAGACAGTAGTAGTCAGAAGGTAAATAGCAGGAAAAAATGCCTGTGAACCAGATTCAAGAAGAAAAAGTAATAAATCAAATTCAGATTTCTTTTTTGCCTTCTTCTTCATACACTTATTCTTAAAGCATAAACATTTGTGGTGTGTTTTGTGAAGCAATTGGTTTAAGATGAGATACTTGAATTATAGACAACAAAAATGACTTTTTAAATACTTTTATTCAGAACTCAGCTAGCATTAATGCTTTCATACAGAAGGTCTGAATTATTCTCTGAAGGGAGGATATAGTTTCTTTGAGAAGAGGATTTCATAAATTGTCCTTTGTTAGCACTTGGCAATCATAAAGGCAGGAAAGGCAGGGTAAGCAATGCTGGTATTTTAAATGTTAGTACTCTCACTGTAATAAGAGCTTGCAGAGAAAAAAACATCCATTGAAGAATGTCATGCCAAACTTGATAAGAAATCCTCTAGCAAATAATGTCTTGTAAGTTCAGAAACAAAGACATGATTTCACAAGAATTTTTCAAATGTTAAGCAAAAACAAAAGTATTCTATGGAAAATCTTGTTTGTTGATTGTAAGCAACTCCAGCAACTCCCCAGTCTGTACTTGTAAGTATGGCAACAATCTCTGCCCATATCTTTCACTTACTCAGGTCAGTGTCGCTGAATGAGCGCACTTTTAAAATTAATTCCTCCTGGCCATGTGGGCTTTTTATTTTCTTGAAAGCAGACATTCATTGTACTTGGTGGTTATTATTGCTAATGCTCTATTAAGGTGAACAAATGGAAATACACTGTATGTGAGTGGTATGTTAGAGGCACATTGCAGGAGGCAGTACTGAATCCACTTGCATCTTTAAGTGAATTGTCCTATTCAAAAATTTAATTTCTGCTCTGCCTTTGGATGGAGACAAACATTTGTGGCAAACATCGTTGGAAGTCTATCATTAGATTAGCAAGTGCCAATTAATTTGAGGGTTTGGTGCATCTGGGTATTTTTCAATGTTTTTCTTTTGCTTTCTTCCATGTTCAGACTTTTATCGCTAGGAATCAACCTTCCTGCTCCCTCCCACAAGGAAAGCTGATTCCTAGCAGTAAAAGGTCATTGAACTTTCTTCTGCTAAAATTTTAGCGTTGACTCTTTCATTGAACTGTTTCCCATTTTACCTTACAGGCTTGCTAGTGGATCAGAGGAGAAGCATTCTTTCTTGTTTCAAAGTACAGGGAAACATTCTGGGGTGACAAGATCTGTTGAGATGGAAATCTATCTTAAAACAAACAAACATGCTCACAGGAAGCACAGTCACAACCTTTGTTTCTCCAAAGGTTGTTTCTAGTCAGCTTTTCACTCTTTTAACTTCCTGTCTTCTATTATGAATGATATGTTTGGGCTAAAATCTTTAGAAAAAATGGTGCTATCCAACCCAGTAGTTGCCTTTGGCAGTTGGAAAACATGATGTAGTTTAGGGAGATTACACAAACTTTGGTATTTTCTGTGATCTGTTTCCATCATACAATACTATCCGGGGGAAGAAACAGCAATTAGGGATGACAGTAGGCACAATTCTGCCTCGTCTCATTAGGATTTGTTTAGACCTGTGTGTGAATTTTTTTAATCTCATCTGAGGAAACTGAAAATATCTGCATCCTGTGACAATAAACTTCAGGAATTCGTTAACTTCAGTGAAAATTTTGTTTTAGAGTTCATTGACTAATTTTGAAGAGTATGACATCATTTTAATATTTCATTATTTGGTGAAAAAAAATTTTGCTCATCCTGTACCCTGGCACAGGGTACAGCTGGGGAGCCAGGAGTGGCAGGTGATCCCCAGGGTACCCAGGAGCAGGGCAGCTGGAGGAAGCCCAAGCTCCATCTCCAGGTGAATCTGTGGTGAGGGACTGATGACCTGGGGGACTCAAATGGGTCCTGATCCCCGGGTGGAGAGAGGCCCAGGGGATGCTGGGCAGGACCAGGCCAGTCCAGCCTGTCAGGAAGCCTAGTGTGCTTTACTTTAACAAAATACTCCAACAGTTTAGATTAATTTTTTTCAGGTTGGTGAATCTTTTTGTTTTAACTAGATAGATTTAATCACTATTTTAATAGTGATTCAGAATCTTTGAAACAGATGCATTGTTCAAAGGCAAAAAAAGAAAAAAGAAAAATTATCAGAAAATACTTTTTAAAAACATTTTTTTCGGCAGAATTTGTGATGTATACACTGATGTTTGCTGATGCTTACTTATCCAATTCAGACTGGTTCCTCTGTACAATAGGCAGGTATCTCTGATTGCATTTTGTGTTGGTATGACAAGTGGTTGGGCATCTTCAAATGAGACAGTAAAATGAACAAACCTTCATGTGGCTAGATATTTCTTTCATTGCTCAAGGCTGACATTCCTGAAATAACCCTATTAAAGTCAGTGAGAGAAATCTATACGTAGTGCAATGAAACCTGGCCTTCTGCAGTAACCAAAGCTGAAGGAAGAAGAGGAGGAGTCAGCTGTGTTGTGCCAGCTGAATTTCTGCACACTTCTGGCTGGTGTACTTTCTTAAAGTCCTAATTCTTTAAAGTGAGCCCTAAACTCAGATTTAGCACATCCAATTCTTAAAATCCAAATCTGACAATCCTGTTTGAAACTCTTTGTAGGGCTCTTGTTTAGCCAAAAAAGATACGAATAGGATTTAAAATGGCACATAAAATCTTAATGAATAAGTTTATCCATCAAAGTGCCAGTTAAATCACTAAATCTGGAAGAGACTCACAAGAACTGCTAACCAGAATTTACTCTTCCATTCCCTCATTTTGAGCAAGTCCATGGATATATCTGTTTTATTTGCTGCTCTTCTTATCTCTTTAAAACCATTGTTACAAAGACAGGAGAATTGAATATCTGCAAAGAAAATATTACACATTTTTGTCAATTCTTAATTTGATAAATTGAAAGGCAAAGGCATTTTATTGCCCACTAGATTTTCTTAGTAATCCTTTGTTGATAGCCTCAATTCATTCAGTCTGTCTGCAGAAATCTTTTGTGGCTTTGCTTTTGTGTCCACTGTGATCAATAGGAGAAAAAAAGACATTTAAGCAGTATTGATTATTTCCAATCAGATTTCTGAAATCTTTAGTGTTGCTTGTTACAGGAATGTTACCAGTATTGCTGTCAGCAACAAAGAGATAAAAGTATTGCAGCCTATGCTTTAGAGATTTACATATTTAACCTTTTTCATGTAAATCACAATTAATATTATGTAGGAGATAAATGTGGAGCTGACTAGATAACATATGTATGACATAATTAGATATATATGTACCACAGTAACCGTCATAAAAGAGTTTATCCTTCTGCAACCCAAACCCAAATTCCATGCAACAAATACCAGCTCATTTATGTGATCATGGCTGCACTGAAAGCAACAAACCCCTGATTGTCATTAGTAGTCCAACAGCTGGTATAACGAGGTTTTTTCCTATCTCCCATTTTTGTATATATAAAGCCATTTTCTCCTTTTCCCATAAAAACAGCATAGTGTTGGTCCTCAAAACATTTGTTCAGTGACTGCACTGGCCATTTTTTTCCAAATGCTTTGTGTTTTTTAATGCATTGCTGTGTACTTGTCTGTTGTGCTCTAAATTTTTATCATCATCAGATAACACAAAGTTAGTTGTGAATTCAGATTCTTCAGTTTGATTGTTACTGCCTATAACAAGATATAGGTATGTCATTCTCAGATCCAGAACTGCACAGCATGGAAACATAAATTACTTCCATTCCTTTGAACAAAATATTCTAGTAAAAGAGCATGTCACATCACAGCCAATTTCTACACATTCTTTACAGTAGCTCCCATGCATGGGCAGAAAGGGAAAAGTAAATGAGACAGTTTGAGTAGAAACAGTTTTGTGGCTAGTCACTGGGTGGGTCTACAGGAAACTCCAATATAGTTCTGGCTCGGAAATCAGATGGGAGGTGAGAACCATTGACTCATATTTTTTTAATTAGTTCACAGGTCAGTTAGCTTATTAAAATTAAAGATTCTTACCAGTTATATCTAGAGTTTTAAATTTCATTTCTTGCACCTATCTTGATCTGAAAGGTATGGAGATGTCATTCACTGATCACTTCTTAGATGATGCACAGAATTTTTCTTTCACAAAAGTCATCTCCAAAGCTGTTTCTTCTGATGCATGCCAAAGAGTCAATTTATTGCAGCATAGTTGATATAGTCTTTTCACCTCCATGTGTGACTTAGTAATAACCTGAGGAAGGCCTTATGTTTCTGACTTTCTGTGTATTTGCTGCATAAAAAACCTCTCCTCTTATCTTTGGCATTTAGCAGAATGATTTAATATTAAAAAAGGAGACACATGTTTCTGTGTGTCCAACAATATCTCATTGTAACTAAGGCTTGGAACCTAATTTTGCATTTTGCTGTGGCTTCTTTTCACTTTCAAGTGCAGAGAAATAATCATTCTTTCTGCATTAGTTTTGAAAGTTTAGTGTTGACATATAACACTTGAAAATCACTTTCATTTCAAAGCTATTTTCTTCAGCTATTTCAAAGGTACTAATGTAAGACAAAAGTATGTGAAAGAAAAAGAAAAACAAGAATTGCAATATAATTTGGCTGGTGCAGGGAAATTCAGACTATATCTCTTGTCCCCTAAGTTCAGAGTAACCTGCCAGAAGAGATTCTCTAAGAGGCACAGACTGGAAGTAAGCAGTGCCTGCCTTAAATGGAATCCCAGTCTGCTTTGGAGAAGAAAGTTTACTTTCTACAACCTCCCCTCAAGCTACAATAACTTGTCAAGATACACTTCAGCAATTGTGAAAGCCATTGCAGACCTTGGAAGATGAATTTAGTTGTGTTTGAAGTCAGTTTGTCACTAAAGGCAAAGTCATGGACTCCAGAAAAGGGCTGGCTTAACTGTTTAAAGAATGACTGGTAAAATTGAGAGACCAGTTAATTGCAATTCATTAACTCCTTGGCTAACTGCTTTTGGAATGTATGAATCAACACTCTCATTAGGTATGTGTTTGTATTTAAATCCCCTTAGCTGCTTATGGTTTTGCTTCTGGATCCTCTTGATCTCCCTTGGCTTGGCACTGATCTGTTCTTTAAGAAGCTCACCTGCTTCAGACTCTTCATGATCCTTATCCAATAGCAGTGTTCAGAAAAGATCTGTTACTGAAGAGAGTCAGGTTTCCCAATTTTTTTTCCTTTCATAAAGCATAACTATCATAAAGGATTCTAGTTGTGGAAAAACTCTAATTTGTTACATATCAACATCAATAAACAAATATTTACACATGATGCTTTTGCCCCTCAGCACAATTTAATTAATAAAATTGTACTTGTAAAAGGGTGTACCTGTATATGGGTGTATTGTCTGGAGCTTTCTTATCTGAAGAATTCAGTTTGATTTGTTATTTACTGTAGTCCTGCTAAGGTGACACAGTTTGGTGAAGAGCAGCTTGCACAGCCTGGGGGTTGATAAGCTCTGTAGCTGCCCCACTTGGCAGAGGCTGTATCAGCAGAGCCTGTTAAGCTACTGCTGCTCTGTGGTCTCTTACTGCTGGAGTAAAACTGCTTCTGGTCTGTCCTGACCTCAAGTGTGTGCCAGTTATCTGCAACAGGAGAAGCTGCCTGTATGCAGCCTGCCTGTAGAAATGTAACAGAGCAAAAGGTATCCCACCTGCCTCAAAAGGATGGCAAAATGTTCTTTGCCTGCAACATTTTTAATTGCCCTTGAATCAATACCAAGAGTCAGAAAACTTTATATTTAGTACACAGCCTGATTTTGTAAGCCTGTTTTAATGGTAATTCTCTGAACTTTGGGTTCTTGCTTTTATTTCTATAGTTTTTCCTAAACAATTTTTGGGTTAAAGAAAGAATCAAACCAAACTAAACCAAGAGTCTTTTCAAACACTAAAGTGCACACTATCTTAGTTTTTGAGATTAACCATTTTATTTAGTTTCTTCATCTAGAGGAATGCTCTAAGCATGGCCCATAACAGATTTCTCTGTACTCAGGCATTTTTTGAAAGATATTTAAAAAATAAAACTTAAAAAAAAAGAAAAAAAAAGGGGAAAAAAAAGGAAAAATGCCCAAGCAATGGATTATTCCATTTAGCTTTATATCATGATGCTGACACAAAACCTTGAGGACATATTGATTGTTTTGTGGAAAAGTCAGAGTAAATGAATTTCATTTGGTAAAGGATTTACTTCCAGGACTTTGAGGGCAAATCTTAGTAGAAATGGTGTGTGATGGCTATTATTAAAACCTGCTTTTTATAATAGCCATTTATTTAATTCTATTTAATTCCTGTTCTTTAATTCAATATATTTCAAAGTAAACAATCCCATGCTGTCCAATGCTGAGAAAGAAACAGGCCTCTGATGACATTTCACATTTAATATTTAATACAGTACACTACATTGAAATTACATGAAATTTTAAAGGTCATGAGGTCCTTTCAAGTTGAAACAAAATGTTGCCAGATTAAAAAAAAAAACCCTTCTTTCTACTAAATTTATGTGCAGAGATCTGGTATAATTTTGATCATGAGCAAAATAGATCTACTTTCCAGAGTCACTTCAGATATATAGATATATAGGAAAGATACATTGCTTCACCTGTAATTCCCCAAGATTTATTCTTTCTTGATACACCTTTCCTCTTCTCTATTTTTTTTCTTGAGCAGGGTGTGTTTTTTGTACTGATCTGAAATTTCACTTAGATGGGTACCATAAACATACTTATAAAATAAATAACAATTTATTCAATTTAAATAGTGTTTGTCAAAAAGCTTTTTAGAGATACAATTTGCTATCAAAGTGTTGGAATATGGAATNTTGCCACAGTGCAGTGTTACATGAATAGAAGTTTAGTTAGTAATTGGTAGAAAAGTAGAAATAATTTAAATTTTGGGTGATAATTGGGTGAATTATCTTTAAAAGGACCTTGAATCTCTGTGTTAGAGACTTGTTTAGACTTTTTGGCTTTAGGCTGTTAAAGGCTTTTGGCTTTTTAGACTTTGAGGCTTTTGCTTTTAGGCTTTTAGACTTTTTAGAGTTTTTAGGTTCTTTTTAGGCTTTTTCAGGTTCACACTAGGCTGGTTTAAAGCCTGGTGTGCAGAAATTGTAGATAAGAAAAGAATAAACAACCAGAGAAAGAGATCAACTCGAAGTCCAGGTCATTTTTTTACTTAATGAGGACCCTAAAAGACAAGCTTCCCCTATCAGGGGAAAGACATGTAGGAGTTACAGAACTTTTACATCTGGTGCCCTGTGTGTGGAATTGGAACAGAATGTTCACATCTGGTGCCCCTTGTGCAGAATAGCAGTTACAGAATGTTTACACAAAGAAAGGCAGTATTTTTTGAAAATCATATTTTTCTAAAAGTCCATTAATTCTCAAAAAGCAGCAAAGAAATTTGTGAAATGTTTTTTTTCTATAAAGATCTTATTACTTCTGACTTTTTTTGTCACTCTATACTTTTGAAATATAGAATGTTACTTCTTTGCTTTCACAAGAAGCCCACACGAAATAACAATACGAACTATAATGACAATATAAACTGAAAAAAGCGAGCATAAAACATTACAGTACTAAAAAGGTGACAAAATCACACCCTTAGAAACTGCAATTTTAAACATATTAAATGTTTATTTACTAAGCAACAATGTTCAGAACACAAGAAACTAGATGTACATCCTCAAAACCAAATGCTAAGATTTCGGAAGTTCCCATATGGCTGGATTCAAGTCACCTACTACTATATATGTGCATGACATCCAAAGCTGACAGAAATTTGTAAAGATCTGTCAAGATCAGTGGTGTTATGGTGTTTTCATTACTGCAGAATTGTCCTTCTACTGTGATCAAAAGGAAGTTAAAATCATCTTTCAATAGGCACACTCCACATATCAGCAAGACATTCTCAATTTGGTTGTACTGTTGGATATAAATATATATTTATGCCTCTATAATTTCAAAATAAAGATTTAAAAATAACAGGAGAGAGTAATCATTTCATTCAAGTTTACAGGAAGATCTACTGATCTAATATTTTCAAGTTAATATTATCTGTATTAATATTTTTCGGGCATCTGGAGACAGATGCTGCAATAATAAAAATATAAAACCATACTCTGAATTTAACATCACAAGTCATACCCTAAGTGATCCATGTTTCTGAAGCCTCAGTGATATTTAATAGAACTTAGAAAGGATTCTATCAAGGTACTTAATCCATATTTTTTAATCTCATTAATGTGGACTGACAGGCCAACAAGCAGTACATTTTCACAAAGAAATAGAAAGGGGACTTCTTTGCAATCATATGCACTCATTCTCTGCATTTTTCCTAATAGAAGAGACAGAAGTTATGCAGCTATCATTCATTCCTTTATCTCAGCTATAGTCAGTTTCAAAAGCAACATGAATTAAATGTCTCCATCTTCAAAAGAAAATATTTTTTCCTCAGTTTGTGTGTCTCTTTATACATGAGTGAAAATACACAGACAGATAATTCCTTGTATTTCACTTTAGATGACAGAGAAAGTTGTTAGGACTCCAACATAGTCATAGTCATAGACCCAGATTTGCAGGTATATTTCCTTTGTCTACCTGTGTGTCACTCCCTAATATTCCAATATAATCCATGGTGTTCTAGTACATAAAAGTCTGTGAAGTCAGGGTGAGGTTGACATGGAAAACCAGATATTTGGTGAACCCTAGAGAGCATTAACTGTACATTAACTGTACTGACTTGGTGTCTGCTGACTGTATGACTATCTAGCTCAAATGCAGACACACTGTAAACACTGTCTTCTAGCTTTGAAACAAAATTAAAACTGAGTTCTACAGCAATTTTTCATCTGGTGGTGGATATTTAACCTTAGGTGCTGCACTACTCTTGTATATGCCACTTTAAGGTATAATTTAATTAAGGGAATGGCATTTCCTTCAGTAACAACCTTTGGTTCTTGCTGTGATATCATTAATCTTTTCTAGAAGTAGAAATCTATTTTTTATGATTTCTGCAAAACCTCTGCTTCTTGTAATGCCTACAACTATGACTAACATTCATATTTTTCTTTAGCAACCTGCCATCTCAAAGGCAACAATAAAACCCAGACAACTTATTTATATCAAAAAAATGTGTAGTTTTTTGAATCTCATGTAAAGAGAAAATAAAAATGTCAAAGATACTCCTGAGGATCTGAAGGTGAGTATATATATACCTATCCCATACTACTTTCAGTAATTGATCAATCTCTAGGCAACTTTCTGTAAAAAAAGATACTTCTGATTAATCCATATCAGTTTTTATTCCTGCTGCTGCTGCAGCATCTTTCTAGTGACTTTTAGGTCACTAAAATTTGGTTGCATTCTGAAGACTCTCAACCAGTGCAGATGGCTACATGTTCAGCCATTCAAGATCCTCCATTGATTTCTGTTTGTGCCTTCTGACAAAAAGAAAATATCTTTTTGACATCAGCTGAAGAGTAGAACAAATGAAGCTTAACTAGGCAAATGCTGATACATCAAGTGTGGATCAACAATTTCAACAACTGGGAGAAAATATTAGCATAGTAATATAATTAATGTTAATATCATTAACATATTAAAATAGTCAACATAAGAATCTGTGGAATGGATGAGCTCCTTAGTAGGGCACAAATCATTACAAATGGTGTTTTCACAGAATTTCAAGGAGAATGAGTGACACTTAGCATTTTCAAAATGTGTCTTTATCTACCATGCACTCATCTTCTGTCAGAAACTTTAGTATATACAAGAGGAGGAAAATAATATCTCATCACAAAAGTGTGCATCTCGATTGGAACCCAAATTTGTAATACCCTTTATGACTGTGAATAATGAGCAATCTTCAAGGCATTTACTAGCCAAATAAATCCTCCTTTTGCTGGTAAAGATAATGCAAAAGATAACTTAAATCACAAAAAATTACCATAGAGAATATTTTTAATAATATCTTAAATGAGTTATTATATAGTATCAAGTCTTTAAGAACTAATATAGTGGTAAGAAAATTTCATGGTGCTTTGGTCATACATCTAAGCAGTAACCAAATTAAAACTGCTCAAGTCCATTAACAAATCTGATCCATGAACACAGAATCTTTTTCAATCACATTACACACATGATGAAGAAAAAGCACTTTTTTCTTAATTTGATTAAGATTGTTGATTGAGTTTAAAAATGGCAAGAACTTGTACTGAGTCATCATATGTGTGTTTTCCTGATAAGAACAGTACCAAAAGCATCAAAATATTACTATGTAAAGTGCATAAATAAGACAAAACCTCTCACTAAGAAGCAAAATATCAAATGTTCTTGGAATACAGCATCCATCACCTGTGACTGAATTGTCAAATCAACCTGGTCTAAACAGTGTAGACAGGAAGAATAAAAAATCTAAAATCTGAACATGTCATTAACATTATTGCAATGGAACAGGAAGAACATAGGATTATATTGTGGAAATCTGCATCTTAATTAAAATCTTAAAATATTAATTTCACCTATACCAAAAAAAGAGCATGATGGACTTTGTCTACTAAACACAGTATTTGTTTTTAAAGAAATTAATCAAGAAGACATTTGAGATAATACTTCATGGAAATAAGCTATTTTTTTGCATGAGAATATATAAAAAAGCCCAGAGAAAGAATGTAATTTCACAGAAAAATACTTAAGTCTGAGCAACAGTTGACTTCAGTTATGTTTACCGACCTTACAGTATCAAACATATGGATTATTCAGCTGTTCCAGCATCCAGAACTCAAATTAGTGTGTGGTATTGTTAATTAATTCCAAATGAATGCTCAGTAGAGAACTGCTTTTACAAAGAAAGAAGTGAATTCTATGCAGCTTGATATTTTGCCCTTAAGCACAAGAATACATATTTCTCTCTTTACAAAATAAAGAACAAAATAGTTGAGAACATCTACACGATATGTTTTCACACATTCCTCACTGAAAATAAATGAGAAATGAGGCAAATATGAAGAAATGGTGAAGTCTGAAAAGGTAGCAGAGTTATGGGATTCATGAGCAAAATGAACATCACTGATACCTTCTGGAGTTGACCCTGATTGATTTCTGCATTCATGAACCAATTTGCCATGTCTTCATGTGCAGTTTTCTCTTCATGGGGTATTAGGAAAATTTTCATTCCTCTTGAAGAATTTTCATGTTAGCTATCAAATAATTTATATCTTTATGAAAAAGATTCCTGCAAATTGGAAGCCATTGGCTCCCTACAGAGGCTGTCCTTTTGTGTTTCAAAAGTGCAGTTTGACCTTCCATTTACTGTGGCCACTAGTTCATAATTCCCAGTTTATATGCAGGAATACAAATTGTTCTGTGCATAAGACTCCTGAGATTTCTCTTTTAACAGCTGAAAGAACATCCTTCCTTGTTTAGATTGTACTTAGCCTGGACTATTGACCTTGTTAAAAACTCCTGGTCCCACTATATTTGTCACAAACATACCTGTGAAATTGAGTCAGGATTTGAATCTTGGAACAACAAAGCAGACACAACCAGTTTGGGAAATATTTAATGGCGATGGGACTAAACTGAGGTAGTGAAAATATGTAAAGAGTCAGGGGAAATATCTTGACACTGAGGTTCATTAGATCCTGGAATAACTTCCTGAAGTGATTGTGCTTACAGAGTACTCATTTTAGAAATTTAGTACAAACACAGGGACTTGCAGGAGGAGTATCCCAGATTTGTGACTTCATCATATTTTGGGAAGCAATACCATTTAAAACATTAGACAGATTTATTGTGAGATCTATGTTTAAATAATAGGCTAATAATAATAAGTTGTCTAACATTCATTAACTTCATTATCTTGGGTCTTACTGTTCACATAGAGAAAACAGGAAAGTATCCAAATTAACTGATTGTTTTGTTTAAACCATCAGAACAATGACCCAAGAAGTGTCTGAGCACACTCCAGAATTAATAAGTATGTCAGCAGATATTTTTAAATTTTCTTTATACCCTCCCCATTGGTGTCTATGAATGTTACCATTTTAGTCCAGTGTCAGCCCAAATATGCCAAATTCTACAGCACTTTTGACATTTCTCTATTTCGCTGAGAAACCGCCCACTAAAGCAAAACTGATAGCACTTATAATCTAATTCTATTTTAATATTTTTTTAAAAAGTTTCTATAAGAATATGTAATAAAAAATGCACATGGATTAATTAAATAAATTTTGTATCTTTTCCAAGGCAGAGAGTTATTTGTACTAAATATAGATTTGGACATAGAGCTGGCATTAGCAACACGTGTTCTCCCCATATTCATGCTAAACAGTATCTGACGTATGAAACAGCATGAAATTTTTCATCTCACATATTGAAGTTGTGATATGTCTGTAAAGCAATGGGAAATCTCACTCTATATAGTCAGCAGTACCTAGTGTGAAAATAATACTTAGCTTCAGCCTCTTTTTACTGAGGTTAGAATATTACCATGTGTCAAGGAAATGATACATAAACATATAAATTAAAATAAAAAGCCACTGAAAAAATAAAATAAAATAAAATAAAATAAAATAAAATAAAATAAAATAAAATAAAATAAAATAAAATAAAATAAAATAAAATAAAATAAATCTTTGTGGTGCTTGTTCTCAAGAGCCGAATTCATTACACACAGTATTAATTGCATGTACATAAATAATTCTTTATTGGAACTCTCCTCAACATTTATCTGTAAAGGCAGCAACAGTTAGTATTTTGAGAACAAATGTTTCTATAGGAAAGGAAACCAATGGTTGATTTGCTCTTGGAAAAATTGTAAAATTCTTTTATCATTAAACGTTATTGAATTCTTTTGTGTTTTTTTTCCTCCCCTAGATCATTTGAAGAAACAATTATTATTTCTATCTCATCCTCTCTTTTCATAGAATATAGAATATGCTGAGTTGCACGGGACCCATCAGGATCCTTGAGCCCATGTCCTAGGCCCTGCACAGGGCACCATGTGTCTTAGACTGTTGTCCAAATGCTTCCTGAGCTCTGTCAGTCTGGTGCTGTGATCATTTCCCTGGGGAGCCTGTTCCAGGGCACAGCCACCTGTGGGTTAAGAGCCTTTTTCTTAATATCCAACCTAAACCTCTCCTGGTCACTTTCCTGTGTGTCTTCACAAGAGTGAAGGGATCAGTGCCTGCCCCTTCGCTTCTCCTTGTGAGGATGCTGAAGACCACAATGAGGGCTCCCCTCAGTCTCCTCTCTAGGTTGAACAAACCAAGTGACCTCAGCTGCTCCTCAAAGGCTCTCCAGACCCTTCACCATTCTCATGGCCTCCTTTGGAAACTCTCTAACACCTTAATGTCCTTTTTATATGGAGGCACCCAGAACTGCCCCCAGCACTCGAGGTGAGGCCACCCCAGCTCAGAGCAGAGCAGGACAATCCCCTCCCTTGCCTGGCTGGCCATGCTGTGCCTGAGGCACCCCAGGACAGGCTTGGCCCTCCTGGCTCACAGGGCACTGCTGACTCATCCAACTTGCATTAACCATGACCCCCCTGTCCCTTTTCACAGCACTGCTTTTCAGCTTCTCATTCCACAGTCTCTATACACAACTGGATCTGCTCCCTCCCTCCATCTCTCTTTCCCTTCCTTTCCCTTTTTCCTCTTCTGTTCCCCATCCTTTCTTCCTTCATCCTTCCCTTCAATTATTGAATTAATGAAAGAAAAAATAAGCAGAAAATTTCTGAAAAATTTCAGTGAGCTATAAAGTAAACCTGTTTATTCTGAATGCATCTAGATGCAGTATTTTCATAGAAGACTGAATGATACAATGTACAAATGACACCACTTCTCTAAAGAGAAGAGTACAAAATAAGAAATTGTAAAGATAGCAAAGCAGGCTTATGATGTCAGTAAAGAAAGGGGGAAAGTAATGTTGTGGAAGGACTGATATCAAATAAAACCAAGTACATATTTTAAGTAACAATTCCCTGTCTTCTGGACAAGCCTCTCATCTTCCCTGATAAGTATTTTAAAACACATTTACTCTGACAGGCACATCTAACTAGAAGCCTAAAACAATCTGATTTCCAGCCTCAGTGCTCTTATAAATGCTGCTGCTGAACAGTAGCTGCTGCCTATTTTCTAATTTGCAGACCTAACACATTTGTTTTTCCAGTCAGAAAAGGAATCAACTGACACTGACATTTACAGAAAAACTCAGTTGTGGAGGCCAGCATTTATGTTTGGCTCCACAGCTGGCACTTGCAGTC
Organism: Polioptila caerulea; assembly: GCA_013397295.1. Lineage (NCBI taxonomy): Eukaryota > Metazoa > Chordata > Aves > Passeriformes > Certhiidae > Polioptila > Polioptila caerulea. Next base: position 320,440 of record VYXF01002179.1, on the reverse strand, counting down.
TGTCAGTCCACAGGTCATTGTATCTACAAGGTCATTTATCTGTGCATGACATTCTTCTAAATTCAGGTTTTGAGAATTCTTTTTTTTCGCTCTTCATGTTCATTCTCAATTTTAAATAGCAATGCACATACATACACATTTTTACTGGCTTGGATCCACACTCAACAAAAAGACTACAGTTAATCAACTTAAAACTGCCAGCCTGGAACAACTGCAGCTGAACGCACTGGTGTGGGAGAGAAGGTAAATCATCAATCTTTTGATAGAAATTTAAATATGTAAAAAACATTATTAGAAAACCATGTAGAAGGAGACACCTAGGGAAAACTGAAAACTTGGAATCCAGCTGAAGTTCACTTTAGTTCTACTTTTTGACATAAATTAGCTCTTGGCAATAGGTGCTTAATAACTTATTTTGATTTTAAAAAAATCCTTTTGTTTCAGACTAAAATAACTAAAACAAACAAATGAACAAAAGTGTTAGAAAGAAAGTATAGTGAAGTTTTTTCTCATACCAATCCCAAAATGAATTTGTTAAAAGAGTGTTAAAAATGAACTACTGAGAGTGCAAAAGTTCAAGCACCAGACAGCATCTGATTAGATGTTTCCAAAGAGGAACTGAGTTTTACTAACAGGATTTCACAGGATCAGGTAGTTTTATATCACAGCTTTAAGCTGTCCTGGAAAAGCCTCTTCTATCTGAGGGAGCAGGCTCAGTTAGAAAATAATTAGTTTGAAAGAATATATATGAACTGAGTGCCATTTCTACTGAAACATCTTCTGTAATATATAAATTAATGACTACCTTTAAAATTTATGTGAGTTTTTCCCACTGACTGCACTAGAGATCAAACAAACAAAAATGCAACCTATGCATTTAACCATGAGCTTATTTTGTGCAGATTTTAACCCAAAGCAACTACGCTTTCATGAAGTGTCATTTACTAAAAGCCCTAAGGCTCTTCTGCAATCATTTGTCCTTGGTTTATGTGGTAAACAGATTATATGTTTGACTGGGAAGTTGGATAAAATGACTACCAGGCAGGTTTCTAAAAGGCTTTGAGAAGCTGAGCAAAACCAGAAATTTTTTCTTTAAACATTAGAAAAACATAAGGATTGCAAATGCGCAACATGGACTAAGACTTAGACAGTGGATCTTTTTAGATTAATTTACTAGTTTTATAAAAGTTTACTGAGTTTGTGCATATGATTATATTTCTTTTATCAGAGAACTTAAGGAGTGAAAAGGCACTAGGTGAAAATAACATTTTCTATCCCAGATTCAAATCTAGACTAAAATCCAATTACAGCAGATTTCAGCAACATGGATCAATGTCATCTTCTGAAGAAAATATTAAAATACTGTTAAATAAATGACAATTTGGGAAAAAGGGTCTTGTGAATTTAAAAATATTTAGAAAAAAACCAACAAAATGGAAAGTTGACAGCATATGTGTCAGTATGAAACTGTGTGCATAAGTGTATCTGGGTGTGTGTCTGCAGTGGAACACTGAAAAGTCTGCTTTTAGTGTCCTTTTTTGCAGAATTGTCCTCAGGGGCATTAAGCTCACTTTCTTAAAGCCTGATCTGGGACAGTGTTTACATCTGAAAGCCTAAGTGAGGGTTTGTATTTGGGTATTCTCTGTGTTCCTAGACTTAGATAAAACCAACAGGAGTAATCTGAAATAACTTTTTGAAAGACCTCTGATAAAGTAGGGTGCTGAATACAGATGTATTACCAGTTTACAGAAATATTACCGGTTTACATAGCCTTTGAAATGTTTTGATCTTTTCCTGATCCTAGATCCTGCTGGTTTAATATCTATTTATATATCTCCACTGGCCTGGGGCATCTCATTCATTTCCCACCTAATAAAGTTCTGTTCTTTATAATTGCATAAGGGTCCACAATTTTATTAAATCATGTAACAAAAACACTTGAGAAATTTTATTCACGATTTATTAGTAAAGACAGCATATACATTTGAACAGCTCCAAATGTTTACTCCAGTGACTAAATTAATGCTTGATTTCAGCTTAATTTGCAGTTCCATCATATGCTGCATGATATTGCCTTTCACTGCATGTTTATGTTTTAGTTTAATTTGTTCATTTCCTAATACATAGCTTTCCTTTCATTTAGAAAGCAGGAAAAAAACCCAATAAGTTTCTCTTTCAAGTTAAGAAGTCTATTAAAGAGGCAAAGCCGAAATAACAATGCTGTATTTCACCCTGTGGCTAAGTAATGCAATAACAAGAAAAAACTGCAAGCTAAATTATTTCGAAGGGATTTTTAAGGTAAAAAGTTCTGACACAAATATATCCTCTAAAAAAGAATGTAATCCTGACAGCATGATTTGCTGGGTATCAACAACATCATCTGTTAATATATCAAGGTGTAGACCCTTAATGATTTATAACTTGAGTGGGAGTTTTTCATAAAATTATGCTTATGAATCAGTGCTGGTTTCTTTTTAAGGTTATGGTAAGAATTCTAACAATTTTAACAAATGCAATTCTATTACTTTGAACTTATCACGTAGTTTGGGTCTTTATTTGATGCAGGCTTACACAGAAAAGTAATGCAGGTAGCATACTTTACCCTGAACACAAGTAGCATTTCTCAGTTTAAGGAATATGGCCTTTCTCACACACTACCTCATGAAGAAAAGGTGAAGATGAATTGATTAAAACAGTTCTGATCTCCTTAACATGAAATCTTTTCCAGCATCTTCTTCGTGCTAAGGCTCACCATCCTAAGGCAATATGGGAGAATTGTCTTGCCACAAAAAGTCAAGGTGGATTAAAAAAATATAAAATCACCACATTATCTCATTATCTCCCCTGTGAGTTTGGGGCAAAAAACTGCTAAGTGGTTTCAAGTTCTCCACACATCCAACCATACTCAAAGATTTTCTGGAATTGAGTCTCTACAGGGTGCTGGCTGACTTTTAATAGCCAATGGTTAAATGGTTAAATATGCTTTGCTGAAGTACTGCAGACATCAGATCCTGAGGTGTGTCAGCACGGTGCATTTCTTCTTCAGGATAAACAGATATTTAGTGATTTAGTGGAAAATTTGTGGCTTCTTCTGGTCCTTAGTGTTTAGTACCGTTTCTTTCCCAGCACTATCTTACCTTTAAAGCATGACAGATCTATGGACTACAATGATCTTAATTCCCAGTTTTGGTCTGTGGGATTGGTTATGTTTTGTATCTTCCTTGCTCCTAATTTGCCAAATCTGTGGTTTGCTGCTGCCTTACAAACAGTAAGGCCATGGTATTGCACTTCCAGCTGTAGCCCTGAATGAATTTAGCCATGGAGAACCTAAAGTCAGTTTTTGCATTTTGACCAATAACTTCATCATACTTTTTTATACTGTGGTGGAAGCCTTCTTCCTGACACAGAAATGGATCTTTAATTCTACTCCTAGGAAGCCTTAATTGTCCAATAAATAATATCTTGCTATTACTAACTAGGGGGGGGGAAAAAGTGAAGATAAATGCAGCAGAGTCCTGTTTTGCTAGTGGAATGTTGGAAACAGCATATGCCTCCCAGATCATAAAACTTCATTTAAATATATTTATTGTTAGTTTGTTTATTTAGGCTGAAGTCCTTTTGTTTAGAGAAAAGTGACATTTCCTTTAAAGTACTCTTATTCACATGCTTGGTTTTCTCAGAGTAAACTGATGAGATGTATGAAAAATGCCTATTGAGCAGCAGGGCTTCAGAACTTCAGTTATACTGAATGTTGCCTAATCTAGTCACGACTGCTCTGTGTAGTTGGCACCACATTCAACATTTATTCTCCACCTGCTCTGACTGCACTCATTACTTACAGAAATCTACACAGAGAACATGTGAAGAATCTGAGACAGAAAACCAAAAAAATAATTCCATGGAGTTTTTTTCTGAGTCTGGAAACAAATAATGCAAAGATTTATAGATTTGCTTTTGTGCATGTGTGCTATACGCTTGTGCCCATTCAGGGCTCAACTTTAATATCTAATGTGCACATTTTGTCACAATGGACACAAACTTTTAATTTTTAAAATGACACAACAAAATCAAAAGCTTTCATCTTGTTTCTAAAACATGTTGAAAGAGTTTGTGCCAAGTTAAGATCAAAAGCCTCTTGAATCTATTTTTCAGTTTTACTTGTGTCTCAGTGTTTGAAAAGCAAGTTGCTCCTGATTTCTTTTTACCTTTTTTCTTGGCAAACGGTAAAACAGCCAGGCCCCTAGAAAAGGAAACAAGCTCTTCCTGTGGTCCTCTGTGGTGCGATAAGAGGTCATGGTTTAGCTCTTCTTTTAAAACTCCCCTCTGTGAGAATGTAAAGGGGTGTCCTAGAAAGGTTCTGAGCCAGCATGACTTTAGTTGGTTAAGAGAAAACAATACATATGCATGAATATCAGAATATTTAGCAGCTGCCTTGCTGGGTCAGCTCAGAGATACTTTTAGTCAAATATGCATAACAAGAAGGGGTTTTTCTGGATAATTTATGAATAGTATATAAAAAAAACCAAACAAAAAACAACAAAATGTGATCACCATTCTAAATCCCATCAATTACTTGTTAGAGGACTGGAGGCTGGTGATGTAGGTATATCTCCTGCCAACAGTACTGAATCACACAAGCATCACATTGCATTTGTACTAGTGTGCCCTGAAACAAGTGTCAGATGATATTTCTCGATCATAGGGATATGAGGCATTCTTGAGCTGATAAGACAGACTGATGTTGTTTAAAATAAATCATTAAAGATATGCATAACTTTTTTAATTTTCCATTTTTAAATGCAACAACTATTTTCAGTTAATGCATATTTCTGATTATATTAAACAAATTATTATGAACTCTTTAGAAAACAGCTTTGATATGATGCAGTTAAACTAATAAAAGATGTGTGAATCCCCAGTAATTGGAACATGAAATACATAAGAATGAATGCACAGGAATAAATGATTGATATTTCTCTTTCAGAATCACTGCTTAAACATCTTTGCCTGCTCTGTTCTTTTTTTAATAGATAGGGAAAATAAATATTTTATTAAAATATTTATAATGCTACTATTTATTATTATGTGGCTTGTGTTCCATTTGACCATTTGAGGCTGGTTTCCATTGCTTATACATCCCAAGGCTGAAAGAAAACTTTAAAGTGCTTTTTGGACTGTAGCCCTAATTGTTTTGCACAGTTGCTACATTAGAAGAACCTAAAATTCCAATGGTATTTCTGTTTCACAGGTATAAAATAAGGCTTAGAAAGAAAAAAAGGCAAAGAAAGTTTTTTAAGTGCCCAGAAGATCAATGAAATATTTTCCTCTACACTAAAAATAAACAGATATTATTTCCAGTTTGTTTGCCAGAGCAGAGCAGACAGGGCTGTTCTGTCACCAAGTTTGTCCCAGATCAGCTCAGGCTCCTAGAAGGCCCAGCTTGCATTGACTCAGTTACCTGTGAACTTATGTGAATCATGGAGTTGGGCCATTTAACATATTTAACATTGTATTATAATTTCAGTGTTTCACTGTGCATTGTGCATCTTTACATGGACTTACTTGGTTTTGGTGTAATATTATTTTAAAGATGCAAAAGTATAATTTTTCAAACTTAATGAAAAATGTCCATGTCCTTGCATACTCAAACTTTGAATGGAAAACTAAACTTGTAAGAATAATCAGTGTTGTTATGGATGAATAAATAAAGAACTATTGAATCCTTAAAGACACAAAGCCATTTGTGCTGGGTTTTTTGGGGAGGAGAATTGTTCTATTTTGTTAGAACTATCACATGATAGTTTTATAGAGCAATTATAATACAACACAAGCAGTGTTTTGATGAGAGTGCAACAATGAAACATCATTTCTTTCATGTTTTGCAATGAGAATTCTTTTTGCCATTCTATTTGCAATTCATGTGTGTAATACATCTAAAGTAATCTGAATTTACAACATGCATTTATCACAAACTAAAAAAGATGAGCTAATGTCTAAGCTTTACATTTTCTGCTTTCTAAATATGTCAAGCAAAAATCATACTCTCCACACACAGTTGGATTATGAGTCAGTAGCTAATTCAAGGATTAACTATTGTTTATCAATACCTGCACAAGAAATTAAAACCTTAAATTTCATATTCTTAGTCTCTTTTTATAATTTTCTGTTCCTTTGGAAACATTCATGCTTTAATTCCCTTTATAATAAAAATACACTTTTCCCTTTGCCTTTTACAAAGTGATGCAGAAATATAACAGATTACAGAAAAGAAACACACAGCTGCTAACCTCAATTCCTTACATAGACTTCCCTATAGATTATTTCATGATAGTTTGAATCACAGCAGTTCACATCATGAGAGACATCCATTGCTAAAGATGTTTTTATTTAAGAAAAATGGTATTTTATGTCTTCTCTGAAACAATATACTTCATTGTTTTCTTTGTGTGTTTTCTGGTTTTCTTTCACTTCTTACAGAACCTGGATGACAAGTCCATTAGCTACTCAATACTATATTAAATCTGAAATATAACCCCTATTCATAATTTAGGGGCTTCAGTAATATGCAATGAAAAGTATGTCAGAAATTATGACGTGATATTAAAGAATGTATATTCTTTTTCCTTACAGCTGTCTACGTTTAATAAAAAAAGAAAGTATACCACTTTCAGTCTCATTGATGAAATCTTTGTTTGCATGACAGTGTGTGGGGATGTGGTGCTCTTCCTGCAACACCCCAAAGACATCTTGCAGTTCAGACATTTTCACAATATTTGCTCCTGTAGAACTCTTCCTGTTGAGTTGAAATTTTTATGGGTACATATTAAATGGAGGAAAAACACTAAGACAGGGTTGATAATATACTTAGCTTATTTAAAACTAATTTCAATTCATATTTGAAGGCTGTTAAACGGCATGGTTCACCATTTTTCATTGCATTTACAAAAATATGGCATTAGAGATCTTAAGTGAAGAATTTCACCATCATTTTGCAGAGGATCTCTGCCTCCTCTTTGTCAGGGCCCTGAGTGGTCCTTAATGGCTCTGTGGTCCTTGTATCTTCCCCGTCCCCTATCCAAGGCCAGGGGTCAATTCCAGCTCCCTGGGGCTGTCAGTGCCTGCCCCCGTGGCCCCACGGCAGGGAGTGTTCTGCTCCTCACACCCTGCCCTGCCCAGCTGTGGGCACACCAAGCCAGGCCCAGCCACACAGGGTGACAGCTTTGCCTGGGGTCTGGTCTGTCCCTGTCCCCAGGGAGGTGCAGGCTGGGGCTGCCCCGATGTCCCCGGCTGCCCTGTTCCTGGCTGGGATGTGGGATGGGCCCTGGCAGCTGAGCCCTGCCCTGCCCAGTGTCCGTGCTCTGCTGCCCCTCCCCGAGAGCAGCAGGCCTGCCTGGCACCATGGCACTGCCCGGGCAGCGAGGGTTCCTGGGAACACCTGGGGATCATTTCCCATTAGCTCACCGGGGCAGAGCATGGTGCTAATGCCATCAGGGGACTGGGTTCAATCCCTGCATGGGCCATTCTCATAATAGCTGGACTTGGTGATCCTGCTGGATCCCTTCCAACTCAGAATCTGTGATTCTATGTAACAGAGCATCGCCACGCTGGCTGGGCACTGATTCAAATCTGTCCAAAGCACCATCACAGCACCAATGTGATGTTGACTCTCCCGGGACCAGTGTAGCTGCTTTCCATATGTGTTGGTAGCACCAGGCTGCATGCTCTGCTTGGTTCTTCCAGAGGAACCTTAAACTGTTATGTAAACATCCTTTCATATTTACTTCCTTTTTTTTTTTTTTTTCCCCCCATGCAANTGATTCAAATCTGTCCAAAGCACCATCACAGCACCAATCTGCCATGTGATGTTGACTCTCCCAGGACCAGTGTAGCTGCTTTCCATATGTGTTGGTAGCACCAGGCTGCATGCTCTGCTTGGTTCTTCCAGAGGAACCTTAAACTGTTATGTAAACATCCTTTCATATTTACTTTTTTTTTTTTTTTCCCCCCATGCAATTTGCAGTCAACTCTTGTGTAGAAATGATTTCAAGTGATTTAAAAAGTGACTCTTGGGTTCATAAACAACTATCTGAAAAAGTGGCTGAGTTTTCTGTGAATTAAGTGCCTAATCCACCTATGTGAATTTTCCCATATATTAAAAGAGTTACTTAACGGCATATGTATCTTCCTTTTCTTTACAAATAAACAATTTTGAGAGTTTTCTTTGAAAGGCTTTCTCCCTTGATAACTCTTTTACCATCAGGTTTTTCTTTATCTTGTCCGTAGGAATTTGAATTTCCCCCACAAAATGGCTAGTGACTTTTGGAATGGCTGTTAGTATCCCACTTGGGCTTCAGTTACATGTCCAGACAGGAGTATATCTATCAAAGTTCCTTTGTTCACCAGCCAAAGCTGATAGATCAGATGACATAAAGTGCTCCAGATTACAGCAGCTGGCCGCTGAAAACAACTAAATAAATTCAGACCACTCTATCTTGTTATATACTTTCTTCCTTTTTCTTTACTTCTATCAAAACTCTCTCTACTGAAAGCATATTTTGAGATTAAGGTAATTAACTATACACCTTTACACATGAGAAAGATTTGGAATTTCATTTCAGACAATGAAGCCATGAATCTTTCAAAGTAATTCACCTGATTGACTGCTAAAGATATCTAGCCTTTGCATTCGATGTCATTTACCTGTTTTGAAACTGTGACATCTCTTTGCTGTTTTTTCAACAATCACAAGCTTGTAGTATCGAGTAATACACAAGAGCATTTTACTTTATTAGCAAATATTATTAGAATAACCAGACACTATACTTTAACCCAGATGATGATTATTTGTGTGTTCCTGACCTCAACAGGCAGGCCTGCTCTACACTACTTTAACTGGGGAGGTTCTTGCAGTGTTTTTCAGACTTTGGATACAATCTTGTTTGTTCATGTGCTTATTTTGTATTGGAGATTTTGCCTCCAGAAATCAATATCAGCTACATCCAATACACTCCATTTAATTTTTTTTTGTCATGAAAGAATGCAAGTAGAATATATCTACATTTATGATTCAATTTCTTCTCAGAGAAGTTCTTAGTCTGCCACACATTTCCTTCTGTCTGACACAGTATCAGTTGTGCTTATTTTACATTCTGTCATGTTTAACTCTTTGTGTAATAATATGCCATGCACAGCATTAGAGTACCTGACTTTTTCTTCAATTCTTATTCTAACTATGGGAGAGGTAAGAATGTGAATAAATGCAATACTTGACAAACCTGTTGGAGCAAGGCACAATCCATATATACAAAATGACTGCAGGCTCAAAGAAATAGTTATTTCTCTTACAATCCTCCATCTTAAGTAAGTCCTGTCTCATATCTGTCAGTCAGCTGCGTATCTTGCACACTGTAGCATCTAGTGTGGCAATAAGCCCCTGTGTTTAAAACTGGGTCTTACCTCAGGCATCTGTTTTAGGGAGAACTGAATAACAAGTATTTTGAATCATGATGTGAATCCCACCACTGGTGTTTATTCCTAAGAATTACATCTGTCTTTCTCTTTGCAAATAATCTAAAAAGCTGATGGTAGTGGCTAGTGATAGAATATTAGTAGGTAGAAATTCTGAGCATGCAAGAATCTGTTTGCTTTCAGACAAGGTGAATTAAAAAAACATGAGATAATATCTTGTTACCCTCCAATAATGCCTGCAAAGTTCTGACTGAATTTGAAGGATTTTTCCTACAGTCCCTGAGCTGACAATCATACAGACAGCATCTTAGTTCTGTCAGCAGCTAAGACCTCTAAACACAGCAAGGGAGAAATAGGGCACAAGCAGGTAATAGCAGAACCAATATCAGATACTCAGTCTTCCTTATTTTTCTTGGCCATTATGTAATGGTCAAAATATTTTTTTTTAAAGTAAGAAAGCTTAAGCAGAAAAAAAGTTACCTGAAACTATGGAGAAAATTATGCATTTAGTAGCACCAAAAATCTTTAATGAGCTACTTTTACTTTTTTATAGTACTTGTCACCATGGCAGCCAAATGTCTGTAACAGAAAGTGGCATATGTTGGATGTATTAGATAATGGATCTTCACAAATTGTAGTTACTAAAAAAAAAAAAAAAAAAAAAAAAGACAAAAAAAAAAAGACAAAAAAAGACAAGACTGCTTTCCTGTAAATCTTTTCTCCTAAAAAGGTAAATAGAGAGTTCTAGAATTTTTTAAAAGTAGAATGAATGCCAGTGGGTAGATTCTCAGTAAAAAAGATGCAACTTCTCTGAAATGCAGTAAAGACAAAATTTTTCCCTCTTCTTTTCAGAAGGCTTCTAGATGTCTGCTTGAGACCTCTATGTAAAACACTCTCCTCTGAAGTGGTCCGTAGAAATGAAGATGTAGTAAAATAGATCTCAAGATACTCATCAAGAAGGGAAAAAGAATACTTCTAGGTTTTGGAAAAGTAATTTGTAACTGCAGCTAAAATCAGCCAATTTAACTATTTCAACCTCTGCTGAACAATATTATAACTAGCAGCTGGATTTCAACAATTACCTCACAAAACATTTTTTATTCTGCATTTGAATCACACTAAAAATTGCACATTTATTTGAAAATTAAAAAGGTTTTTAGCAATAATTATCTTGAAAACTCCAAAGTTTTCTTCTGGAAAGATGATTTAAAGAGCCGCATAAAATTTTTCTCTAATATCTGACTGTAGAAACAATTAATTTGTACAGATGATGAAAAACTATTGGTTTCTGTTACAGATAATGAAAAACTGTTGCTCCAAATTCTTCCAGTAAAGAAAAATTCCAAGAGATATTTTTTTTCTCTTATCTGAAGTAAAATGTCATACCCAGGAAGCAGAAATGTTTAAAATACCGCATGAATGAATGCAATTTGAAACTTATCTCTTATTCTGAGCACCTGGTTGTCTCAGTTAAAGACAATATAAAGGGTGGACACTCCAGAACAAGTGTCCCTTTTTAGTTTTAACCATTCCCCTTTCACCAGTAACGAGAGACAAATGCAAGGATCCATAGCTGAAAATATGACAGTTTACGAAAAAATGAGCCCACAATAGGTAAAACAACAGTAAATAATCATTAGATACAAAGGTGCTGAATCCTGTGGACTGCTGACGCGCTGCAGTTTCCCCGGCCAGCTCTTGCGGTGGTCGGTCTCTCCACCCGGCCGCGCAGCGCGTCACGAGTGGGCACTTCAGGAGAGGCTGTGCCAGCTCAGTCCCGAATGCAGCCAAGGCTGCGGTGTCAGGGTCACGCCGTGCCCTNACATGGGAAGACAAGGGGGATAGGGCTTAGGAGATTGACATGTATTGAAGACAGAGCTAGGGGAATACCAGGATAGAACCAACTCAGTGAAACAGGGGACACTGGAACAAACCATACATAATACAAAGGGCGTAAAACTATAACAAATAAGTACAGTAAATATGTACATAGGGGGTAGGGGTAGGAGAGTCTAAATTACATAATAAAACACTTTACATAATAAAACACAGAATTCGCACTGCAACAGACTGTCCAGGAGCAAAGGAAAAAAAAAATAGTGGAAAAGCCCCTGTATGGCAGAGCTTCTAAAAGACAGCATGGTCCAAAGGACAAAGCCAACATGGCAGAGAAGACCTGCTCACGCTATCTTCCCCCTAGATAAAAACCAGGATGTTGGGAGCTTAGGAAGAAATTCTGGTAGCAGATAGGAGGTGCCAGTGCCTTCCAGAGCAGCTTCAAACCCACGGAATCAATTTCTCTGCTTCTCTTTGGACAGCTGGACACAGTTGGTGCCAGCTGCTGCATTAAGGGGGAAAGAAAAGGGGTGTTCCAGAGCTCAGGGAATAAAATGCCAAAGTAGAGTTTCTGCCTTGTGCTGCCTCAGCTTCTCAGTAGCTCAGCAAGAACAAAAGATTAAAAGGCTCTGTGTGAGTCTCCTCCAGCTCTCAAAGGGGCCCTGGCATCCCCACCTCACTAAGCCAGGGCCCGTCACCAAGCTCCACTACTGGCCCTCAGGTCTAAAAGAGGCTGTAACAGTGTCGGGCGGGACTACAACACACGTTTTTTGGGTTACCCAGGATGCTAGCCTGTAACTGAAGCTAGAGATTTAAGTAATTTTTACAAGTTTGAGTTACAGACTCTAATAGACAAGTGGTCTCGGAAATACTCCTGTAAAATAAATACCCTAGATAGCTGATAGTATAACTCCCTATGAGAAACTGAATTCTGGGAATAAAACTGGATTTTAAATGCCTGGATGAGCAGAAGTGGGAAACAGCAGAAAGTTAATAGGCAGTTTGAGAAGAAAATGAACAGGTTAACTACCATCAGTAGCTGATGACATACATTTCCTTCAGTACAATGAGTTGTAAAGGTTTCTGAAATATGACATTTCTACTCCTGCTCCTCCTTTTTTAAATTTTTTTTGTCTCATTGGGTGAAATAGACTCACTAAGATAAAAGTAAAAAGGAATGCTTTTATCTAATGGAAACACCCTCCCCCCCCACACACACATATTGAACTGTATTTTATCAGTGCGGAAAATTCATTCTTCCTTTCAGGTCAGTACTTTTGTCTCAGTATATTCCCATGGTAGAATGAGTAGAGAAGTATTTTTTCCCTAAATCCACCAGAATATGATGGGTGTTTGTGATTATCAAGTAAATAACACTGAAGAAAATATTTGATCACATACTTAGAAGAGAGTTGATTTGCATTGTCCTACAACAAAGTATATGCATAAGGAATTCATGTCTTTGCACAGTACCCAGTATAGTCATGCCTATCTCATCTTTACCAACTATTTTCTACAGGCCTTTGTATTTCAGGAAATGTGCACACTGCCTAATAACCAAAGCATAATGAATCCAAGACACATTTCAGTAAAGTAAGAAGCTGTAAATGGAATAGCTTCAACAATGGTAGGGAGTTTTGCTCAGTTTTTCAAATGAAAGGTACATATCTATTTATCTAAAGGGCAGCTCCTTAGGGAATAACAGTGGAATCCAGAAATTTTATGTGGGCTGAGAGATGCCTGTATTCTACCTATATCAAACATAGTCAGAAGCAACTTAAACTAGGAAAGGAAAAAATATTTATTTAATTAATTGATATATTTTACCCTATACCTTGTTTCCGGGTAGTTTTTTTCATTTTCTTTCAATTCAGATGTATCCATTTAACCTTTTTTCCTCCATTGGTGTCTTTTCCCAGTGAGCCTCTTTTTATAATGAATTAATATTAAGACAAGAAGGTGGCTTGTCTGGAGTTTCTGCAACAGGGACTAGCTCAAAGTGTAAACATGTGCTATGATGTGCTGCAAAACTGTAGCTGAAATTTGTAACACAGAATGAACCAAGAAAGGGCTTTTCCCTTGTGTTGGTTTTGGACAGGGTGGAGTTAGCTTTCTTCACAGTGGCTGGTATGGGGCTGTGTTTTGGACTTTTAATGAACAACAGGTTGATATTACAGAGACCTTTGTGTAATTGCTGAACAGGGCTTGCACAGAGCCAAGGTCTTTGCTGTTTTTTGTACCGCCAGGTTGGCAAGGAAATTGGGGATTCTTAGAAGGCTGGAAGAGACACAGCTGGGACAGGTGAGCCAAGCTGACCAAGGTGACCAAGGGATATTCAAGACATTATGGCATCATGCTTGGACTACAGAGATGGAGGAAGAAGGAGGAAGGAAGGACATTTGGAGTGATGGCATTTGTCTTTCCAAGTCACTGCTACCTGTGACAGGGCTCTGTTCTCCTGGAGATGGTTGAACACTCGCCTGCCAATGGGAAGTGGTGAATGAATAACTCGTTTTCCTTTGTTTCTGTGCACAGCTTTTTTTGTCTTTTAAACTGTCTTTATCTCAACCCATGAGTTCTATGCCTTTTACCCTTTTGATTCTCTTCCCAATCCTACTGGTGGGGTAGTGGGGTGGGCTGATGTGTGGGCTTGGCTTCTGGCTGGGGTTAAAGCTCAACAACATAATGTAAAAAAAGAAGCAAATAGAACTAAAATGGATTTAAATATCTGAATATGACTGCCAATATAACGCTTAAATATTATCAAAATTCTCATCCACAATCAATTTTGGAATATTTTTTTTATTTATTAGGCTTCTAACACTAAAAATTCTTAAACCATGTCTCTGGGATAGGTGCATGAAGTTACATATCTATCAGCATCCAACAGTTCAGAGAGAATAGAGTGGTCCTTGTCCTCCCACCTTGCTTCTTTGTAAGGTGTGTGTAAGTGTGTGCTGACTATCTAACCCGCAGCTAGGAGAGGAGCCATGCAATATCTAATATTATTATGAGTACAGTGATTGATGTGACAGCAGAACAAAATCATATTCTTCTGCCACCTGACTTATCACACCATCATAGGTCCAATTCCTGGTCACCTATGCAAGAGAATCAGATATTAACAACTCTGCCAGTGCTGATCCAGTGTGTTCTTTGCATACAAACTTGAAGTATTCATCACGGCATGCAGTGAGATGCCAGACACAAAGTCTGAACGTCATGAACCCACAAGTCAAAAGGCTACTGCCTGTTTCTCTGGAATTAAAAAAAAATTCAATTACATTGTGTTAATTTCAATGAGAGTTCACTGCTATCTCTAGAGATATAGTTCTATATACTATCTGTTAAACTTTTCACCTTGCTCATGGGATTTAGTAGCCTAAATTCTTCTGAGGAACAGTTTTTACTCTTTCTGTGCTTACCAATGAGAGGTGATATTGCAGCAATGCAAATTGTATGCAATACAGTACTTTATGAAGGCATTAAGAAATTAATTTAATATTCAATTTTTGTTTTTATTGTTGGTTCTAGATTTTGATTTTTACTTATTGATTCAATAGACAAAACTTCTGTGGCTGAGTCACCAGTATGAACAATATTAATTTTAATACTTATAGAAAAGGAAAGAAAATGAAATTGTGTTTAATTCAAGCCAAGATAAATTCACTCTTATTCATATCTAGTTAAAGTGTTATGTTTGTATTGCCAGACAGAAAATATCTAGCCCTAAAACAAGAGAGAACTGACCTCACCGTTGGTATATTTTCAACAATGGAACAATCAGGAAAGAGAAAGTATTTAGAAGAACTGATGTTTTCCATGACTTGCTGTACCAATGAAGCAAATTCAAAAAAATACAATGATTTTTTTCTGAATACATTCAGAAAACGCTGAAAGCACTCATAGTCCCTTAATTGTTTTTATTTTACACTTTACTTTCTGATCTTGTGTACCAGCCTTCATATATGCTTTTTTTAATGTGATACCAACTATTTTCATATATTTTTAAATAATGTTTTTGAAAGTTATACCTCCAAGACTAAATCAGAATAATATTTTTCTACAGGTCTGGATTTATTCTCAAAAAATGAAATATAAAACTTCAATTTATGGGGTCAGTTTAAAGCATTTTGATCATTATAGGAATTATTCTTTAAGCAACGGTCTGAGTTTTATAAGCATCATTATACAGGACCTTTCTCATTATTTCCTGTTCCTTTGTGGTTATCAGATCTCCATAAAAGTTTATTAGCTGCAGTGTGTTACAGAAAATGTTAGAGAAAGAGAAACTCAGTGCTGCAGTAACACGCTAGTAACTTCTTGTATATTTCTATGTCTCAGTGAAGAGTCAGGAACAACAGGAACTGTTGCTTCAAAATTGATATAAAGAAAGAGAAGAGGTCCTTTACAAAATAGTTTTTTGTAAAAACTTGGCTAGACTAATTGCTTAGGCCAGAAATTAGTTTCTCAGAATAAAATCGCCCTTCTTTTTCTTCCTTCTCAAAAAGTGATGTTTCATTCTATCTTTGTTATGACATGAGGTCTATGCAATTCTCATGTCTCTTAATCCAAAAATAAGTCTCATAACAACAATGTGGATAAGGGCAAATAAAAAGTCTCCGAATCCTGGTAACAGCAAGATGGGATTAATTTCTGCCAACCTGATTCAGAGTTGCAAAGGGTTTTACAGGGGCTGTCTTTCTGACCCTTCTATTATCCTATACTTTAATTTAATTTAATTTTTTTTTTTTTTTTTTTTTTTTTTTTTTGTTGCCTTCTT
>VYXF01002179.1:178146-304337 GCA_013397295.1 Polioptila caerulea | reverse complement strand
TTGGTGCAGCTCTTGCACATTTTTTTCCGTGAATAAAATAGTGCTGGGGATGCATGATGATTAGCTTACTAAAGTGTCACTTCTGGTCACATGTGATTCAAGATACCATTCATAAAATAACAATACATTAGTACAGAAGGATTACTCAAACTTTATGACAATGGTGACAAACTTATGGAAGAGCAGAAGAGTACACAGGGACTTTAATTCCATCTGTTGTAGCAGTTGTCTGAAGTGAGAAGTCCTTCATCAGCCAGAATCTTGTTGCTGAAAAACATGTTTTCTGACATAGGCTTCAACATTTCACTCTGGTGAAGTACAAAGCACTCTAATTATTCTAGTTCAGTACATGCAGAAGATGACAAGCTACTAGACCCAACAGTTATTTGTTTATTATGCACACTAGCGTGGAATTTTTTTGTTGTTGTTCAATAGTCTGCTACAATGTGAAGTACTGAAAAATGCCTACTCTGTTTCCCACTTCTTTCTTAAGCTGAAAAATCAATGATGGCATGTCGAAAAATCAATTTTTGGAGCATATTCTTCTACTTACAGTTTCTTTCTCTTTCATGCGTATGTTTTCTTTGTACCATCAAAACTCCCAATAAAAAAGATGCTTAGTGTTTATCATTTGTGACAGAAGACACAAAAACCCCCAAATTCCTGAACTAATTCTGGCTGCAAAGCTCTTGAGTATTTGGGCAGTGAATTGTCAGGAGGAATAGGTTGTATGATCTTGGCATTTGTTGAGTTATGGACAGTTGTCTGAAATTTCAAGTAACTGAGTATACATAAGCTTCCTGACAAGGCTGCTCTTCAGTGACAAGTTTTTCAGTGACTATTTCAGACACTTCACATAGACTGGAATTATGTTTTCTTGAGTCAGCAAGATTGAAGAATTACTTTGCCAGGGCAGTACTCATTCCAACCTTTAGTTCCTGAGCTTTGACTCAAACACTTCAGGAAACCTTTTAATGAAAGCTATTAAGTAACAGGGCAACTTGCATTTCTGTCTGGTTCCTAATGTAAATTTGGGGGATTTATTCATGCAGTATTAAATCACTGCAAGATTATATCCCAAAAATGCCCCAGCCATGAAAGCTATCTCAAAAAATTCCTCTGCTGTTTGACAAGCCCTGCCAGAATTATCAGTTATTTTGACTTCACACCTACCAGTTTTTACAAAACAATTTTTTGTGAGATTTTACTTAAATGAGCTCTAACGGGAAGCGTCAACTTGCTCCATATAGTCCACTCAGTAAATATGTCTGAACTTAATTATAACGTAATCCATCCATGACTAAATGTCATTGAACCAAGTGATCAGTGACTGAGTGAAAAAGTTGGATTGATATGTTTAAGAAATAAAAGAATCTAAAGTAACCCTTTGATTTCCCAGCTGAAAATTATGTTGAAACTTTTGGCCAGAATTTTTAATAACAATCTTTAAAACTGAAAAACTATCATGACTACTGAAACATACAGTTAGAAGGTTATGGCATATGGATTCTATTCCCAGCTCTGACATTTAGTTTCTTGATGATTTTAAAGAAGATATTTGAGTGTCCAATTTTCAAGATACTCTACTTGTTTTGTTAAATCTTAAGTGCTAAGTTAAAACTTATATGCTTTCTTTTATTTTCAGAAGAATTTCTCTGATTTCCTTTAGTGTTTTGTGGGTGTATGACTCCTCAAATCAACCTCAACAGATATGCCTTTGGCTTTTTGAGGAATATCCCAACATTACCCTCAAAATCAATTTCTCTGACTGACTAGACAATAAATTTGGTAGCATGGCTCAAGGTTCAGCTAGAGACCAATGTCTGGAGTGAAGAGGACTTTGTGTGAAAAAACAGCCAGAAACGTCCTGTGGCATTTGAAGGGTTGGTGCACTGCCACAGTACAGTGCAGGCTGCCGATAATGGGCTTTTCTGGGGGCAAAAATGAAGGCTGTCTGTGAAGTCTTTGTGTTTTCACAAGGTGGATAGATTGGAAAACTGTTACCCATCTCAGAGGTGCTAAGACTGTTTAGACAAGGAGACAGAGGTTAGATACCTGCTAAATTCCAAAGCAATGTCCTTACTATTTGCAGTCCATATCTATTTCATGTCTCACTTTTCTTACTCATCAAATAAGAATTATTCTGAACTCAGGAGGGCATAAAGAGCTTAAATGGATTTACGCTCTTATTTCAGTATTAATAATCTTGTTTTCACTTTTACATATTCAGGTTTTTTAAGCATGAATTTTGCATTATTTGATTTGTTCATATGAATGCACACAAATTTTATGTATTTTGTGTATTTATTACGTGTGTATCTTCCAATACAGGTTGGACAGTTCTAGGACTTGGTTCTGTGATGCTTGCAAAGCAAAGTTAGTTTTCCTTTAGAAAACAAGCAAATTGTAGTTGCTGATAGGACTAATACATTGCCTTCTCTTGCACTGCCTGCCATGTTTGTGGAACAAATGCTAGATATTAGTTTATGCAGATAAAATCAGATCACTGATTTTAAAATTCCCTGACTCCAGAAAAGCATTGCATGTCATCTTCTTTTTATCTCTATCCATCGCTATGATAAAGTAGACTTCTTTGGAAAATTAAGATTATTTAATGATGATGACCATGCCTGTGTTGTTCTCCTACACCTGTTCACTTTCATATTTCTCATCCCATCAGTAATAATTTCATTTCCTTTGGGAAACGCACACTACCACTGTACAGTGGTTGTATATTATCTTTCTACCAAGCAATGTGTGAAACTTAATGCCTCAAGACAATAAAATCCCATTTGCTCAAACTGAGTTCATGTATGTGAGAAAGAGGGACAGAAACAGAGTGAAAACAAATGATGTGGGTATTTTAAATACAATGTGAAACCAAAATAAAATACCAAATATATGGATGTAGCTCTTGCACTAATATTTTAGTTTGAAAATGAATAACTCATTTAGAGGGAACTGAACAGGCTACTATAAACATGACATCTAGAATTCTACTTCAATAGATATTACAGGCAGCTTTGCCCCTTGAAGGCTGTATCACTTGTCATCAAGACTACTTGGGAAGCTGAAGTAGTTCTCATTTAGGGCTTAGTTGCATTCTTCCCCCAGAGGAGTGATAAAACAAGTACTGCAAGTAAAAGAAGGTTGTTCAAAATTGTCCTTATCCTTGACAGAGTTTCCCCAACTGGATTCTCTCTGACTAACTACTCATTCTTAACTGATAGATCTTAACAAGAGTTCAGAACACTGCTGCCACCAGTGTTTGTTCACTATGGCCTTGGATCTCAACAGCAGTTCAGACAATCTTTTCCACAGATGTGTCTCTTCTCACCAGTCTCCTGAAATACAGCTGGAAATGTTCCTGTATACAGAGGAGGAAAGGCCCTACATGGTGATATTGTTGTGTTTTTCACACACATTTGATCCATCACTCCTAACTTCAAAGAAGTAATGTTGCTAAAAGAGGGGCTAAACACTGAAGCACAAATACCAGAGTTCTGCATTCACCCAAAGTGCCTTTTGCACTCCAGCATGTTATAACCTCAGGAAGTTTCTCTGTCTTTTCATTCCTAACTATGGGGGGGTGGTTTGTTCTAGCTTTCTAATGGAATGATTTTGTGAATTATTTTGTCTGGTTTATATAGCTGCTTTCTCCTGGCTAAAAGTTTTCTACAGGACTTTTAATGTTTGGGTTTTTTTCAAAATCAGAATTCCCTGCAAAAAGGCCAGACTTCAGGAGGCAAATATATTTCTACTTAATCAGATTAGGAAGTTTGATCTAGGTTGCAGTTTTCAGAGACTGAGGTATAGAATACTTTCTGTATATAGAGACATACACATATTTGTATATAATTAGTATATAGAAAAGTTCTAAAAAGTGAAAGTGAGTTAAGAATCCTGATTGAAACAGGATGGTAAAATTTGTTGTCTTTATTTAATCTTTTTAATGCAAGAACCCCTGAGGAATTTTGCTTAAGCCTCAGAAGGGTCTTCTGAAGGGTTTGTGAGGTTTTCTTTACATGAAGTAAAACAGAGGGTTAATGCATTACAGAGAATTTACTTATATCAAAAGGCAATTCAGAGGAAGATAGAATAATCAAACCTTGATATTACCTCTGCTTTATCTGAATATTCAATAACTTTAAATTCTGTGTTTTAATGGTACTCAGCAAATTGTGTGTAGATTTATTTTCCCTCTCCCTCTTTTGAAAATTGTGCTAATGTAACTGTAAACTGTTGTGGATTAATCAAGTCTGATGGAATTGCCTGAGTATATGACCTGGTGAAAGTATCTGATCCTCTACATGTAGATAAAGCAAAGGGGCAGTTTGTAAAACTGGCATCAAATTTTATTATATTTTGGACAATCAGATACCGTTTATGTGAAATCAGAAATCAGAATCAGTCACTTATCAAAAAGAACAGTGGTCTGATTTTTAAACTTGTTAATGTGCAGCCTTATTGGTCTTGTAACAGCACAGAAGAGATCACATTAACCTCTAAAGGTCTGCTACAAGGTGAAAACCCTAATAGTAATAAAAAAGATAGATGTTAACAATGAATTAAAATGAAAATAACTTATATCAAAACCACTAATTCCCTGAAAGAGATATTCTAAATTAATAAGAATTGAATTAAAAATCTATTTAAAGTTTTGGTAGTTTCTTTGGTTTTTAAATTCACCAATACAAGAATGTATTTTTTTTCTCTCCTGCTGAAATTTTTTGTGTATTGAAAGGGTTTTCAAAGAGCTTAGAGAAAGTTTGGAAATATTACATGGCAGAAGTTGGCAGCATCTCATTTCCTCCCAGACTCTAGGGGTGAGAGTTAGTTTCATAGTTCTGTTTAGTGTATGAGTAGAGATGCTAAAAATTCTTGGTTTGTGGTAGTAGGTCAGTTCCTTTAGCCAGCGAAGCACAAACATTTTCTAATACTAGTTCCAGGTAATTCTATGTTTCCTATCCTCAAGGAACTGAGCAGCTGAAGCTATTGGAAGGAGAAGGAGGGGTGCAGGACTCATAGGATGATAACACAAAAGCAGACAGAAAATATCTTTTAAGAAAGCAGTGAATTAAGTCACAGGGAACATGGGGAGAAGTTTAGTAATTATTCTGAAATGTCAGAATCACTAATGTAGATAAAGAAAGACTGTTAAATGCCAGACTTGAGAGAAAAGATTATTTACATTAAACATACTGTCTCAGCATAAAATTTGAGCTCTGCAGCACACCAGTCCTGCTAGATTAAGATTTTAAATTAATGCAGAAAAATAATGTCTTCCTCTTAGGTAGTTATTTTATGAGTTAATTAAATTTTTATAAATAATTGAGAAAAGCAAAATCACTATCATTCTGTGGATAACGTTGGAAGTTATCCAAGTTAACCATGGCAGATGTTATCTCTAATGCAGGAGGGAAAAAATGGTCAAAGGGTGGTGGCAGCTGGAAGATTACAGTGGGAAATTATTATTGTATGCTTTCGTGGAAAAGCTGTTTTACTCTTATCTAATTATGTACTTTTCCATGTTCTTTCATACTTTCATATGTATTTTTGCATTTTTTTATGGGAAAGGGTTTATTATTGTGGAATTTATTTGACTTCTCTAATTTATTTATCTATACCAAAGACATAAAGATGAGAGAGGACTAATGAAGAATTTTTTTATTTTCAATTTTTTTCCTCATGCTTTGTAAAGACTGTCTTGCAGCACCTACAAAATAGCAGCCCTCAAAATAACAAAGCCTACCTGGATGTAAAATTCCATGTATTCAAAAGGAATTCAGAGTAAAACTTGGATCTGTTATATCCAAGCCAAGTGCAGAGAAAGAGCCACGTGGTGTAAACAGCTGTGCAGTGAGCCTGGGACTTCTGTGGGTTAGTTAGGGAGTCACCAGAGGAGCGGCTATCAGCAGAACTCTGCAGGAAGGCAGGGTCTGTCCTGGGGTTCTTCCAGGCAACAAATAACCATAAACTGGAGAGCACCTCAGGTAGTTTAAATGTGCAGTAGTGATGAACTCACTGTCCTCTCCAGAAAGGTCTCTGAGCTGTGATTTCTGTTGTGTGTTTGTGTCATGGAGTTCTTAATGTTTTTTTTAAACCATTTACCGTTAATGATGCACTACTTTGCAAGTGCCTAGTTACATATCCATTCACAGTTATGGTAGAAATGTTAAAAGCTGATGGTATTTGAAATGGAGAAGGCGGCAAAAATGTCAAAGTTTTGTTCCAAAACTCAGTGTCATGGCCCTCTCTGCATCAGTGCTGACAGACCAGTTCTCACCCCTCCAAGACGTGCAGTCCAGAGGCCATCAGCACCAAGGGTAGCTGAGTCCAGCGGGCAGCAGAACTGGCTCCACACGTGCCAGCGCTTCTCACCTGCAGCTAGAACTGCTCTGCGAGCTCCCACCTCCCCAGAGGGTTTGCCACTGCCCTTCCCCTTTGCCTCCCAGACCCTGGGCTGCCTTCAAAGCTGACATGCTGAAGGGAGAGCCAGACGCCATGGTCCCGCTGCCTCCCCACACAGAAAGGGGATTTCTGGCTTTTGGGAGTCTCTTGCTTCTGATTTTGTGAGATTTAACAATTTTGTATCTACTGATTATATGCTGCTTTCTTTTGTCTGTTACAGTTTTGTTTGTTAGTAAACTGTTATTTTTTCACATACATCTACTCCTATTTCATTTCCCCTTATTAGTGGAAGGGATTGGATAAAACATAGGGAGAGAACCCATTTTAGAGTGTTCCCCTTTAAACTGTCTTAAGCCAAGCCATCCTTAACCCATATGGGGCTTAAGGATTTACAGAAGAGATGTTCAAGTGAAGTGAGCAATATTTTAAAGATTTTAGGCTGTTTGCTAGTTCACAAGAGATGGTCACTCAAGATAAATCCATGAGCTTGTCGTGGATGTTGATTTTCACTGGCTGAATTGCTCTGCTTTATTGGATTTGTGCTGGTTTAATATTGCCTTAGTATACCAGAATGGTAATGCAGTTTGTGTTTTGTTTTTTTTTTTTTTTTTGAACCATTTCAGTTAGCATTTTAAGCACTCTGTTTTCACAGATGGTTTAAGCTTGTAAAAGCAATTATGTTTTTACTGTATGCTTCTGTTCACAATCTGCTTGTTGTCAAGGACCACAGACGGTGAATGCTACTTATTTTTCACTGCTTTGGAATCCAGGCTTTTTCAGCTTTTTTTCCACATAATTTGAAAATCCTCAATTAAATTTTGTTGGTGAGTCTTCAGTGATCACTCAATGTATCATTTAAAGAATGCATTTGTGTTCTCAAGCTTGTCTGACATTTTTGAATGGAAGACTATTTGCCATATTTTGCTATATGTGAGTGCAACTGGAACAGACCTGTTGCCACAAGCTCTTGGGAATGAGTCACTAATGCTTTAAGATATGCATAGATATTTGTCTCAGAGGGACTAAAAGTTATGCTGAAATGAAATTCTGTTTGGAATTTGAATAAATGGAACTTGTTCATTTGAGCATCTTCTCTGCAAGGTAGTCCAATTTTGCTATGAATAACATTAAATAAGAGTTGTTCTCAGTATCCTGGTGCTGAAAATTTTTGCTTAAAGAAGGAGCTAACCTTAAATCAATATTGTCATGCACAGAGAAATGCTCTGATGTTCAAAACTACTAATTCCCTGGAAAACCAGACTGCTTTTAAATGCTAACATATAGATTTTTTTTGCAGCTTTCAAGATAACTTTAAGCACTTTAACAAATGGCCTTTATTTACATATTGCTGAATTCTGAATACTGTTCAGAAGTGTTTACTTCTTTGCTATTTGCAAGTGACATGGGACAGATTTTCACTTTCTCAAGAAAAAAAGTGGGAAGATTTATCTACCTTACGCAGTGTTGCCTAACCTAATTAGATGACTTAATGTATGGCCAGTCATCTCTTTTAGAAGAATTTCTTTTCTGAGTCTAAAGGGATCAGAGTACTGCATGATAATTTATAACATAACTTTTTGGCACAACAAAAAGTGAACAAAACACAATTTTTTTTGCCTCAGCTGCTTTGCATGCTTCAATAAATTAACTATGAATATGTGATATACAGATCAAAACTAAATATCAGTGTAGAAATTATGTTGCTTTCTTGGCACTCCCTAGTGCCTACCAAAGACAAAGCATTGAGCACTGGTGCATGCAGCTTTCACATCTTGAAGCCAAGCCAATTTTATTGCATTGTCTTGAAAGATAAGCTTATGTGTTGCAATTTTCTACATTAAAAAATGATACTATTCTTTGTCACACTTGTAAGCAGAAGTAATAGCTCTGAAAAATCCAAATTTAGAAAAGATTGTCTCTTTTAATCACGTACCGGACTTGAAGCTCCTGCGTTTTTAAATTCAGAGATTATTTTATAAGGAATTTTAAAATTTTCAGCAGCTCCAGTTCAGTTTCCAAGTGGTCCAAGAAGTAATATATTTCTCCAGCAGATGGGCAGTTCTATTCCATTTCTTTCCTATCCTCTTTCTTTTTTGTGTGTGGAGTTTTTCACAGAGCACTCTTTTCTTGAAACCATACAGCTTATTTCTTGCATATTCTTTAAAAGACAAAAGACATTACTTACAAATTAATAATAAAAAAGTGTTTCTTAAACAGAATTATCTTACATTGTATACTAATTGTTATAATTTCCATCACTTCTGCTTTGATTTCTTTCCCAAATTATAATAATTAAAGGCAAACAGTGATTGAAGTTATTGTACATTTTTTCTTTGTATTTTTATATCATTCTTCCTGAAACAAATAGTGGGATTTCAGGTAGCTGGAATTAATTCTGCAACTGCAGAAGTGAGAGTAAATAAAGAATCTTATATCCTTAAGAACTACAAACACTTTATGTAACGAGAAATCCTTCTATGAAAATGTACAGTGCAGAGCTGAACATTATCAGTTAAAAAAATGAAACATGAAAGTTGGCACCCAGGTTCTAAATGATATTTCATTCTCCTACATCATAAAAAAAAGTGTAAAATAATCCCCACCCATTGACACAAAGTGCATGTATGAAATGCAGAGAGAATAATGAGCATTTTGCTAGTGACTGGGACTCATATGGGGTGAGCTGCAGCAATCATTACAGCTGCACATGGCAGAATCTTTCTAAAGGCCACAGGAGTTTTTTACAGTTTTGACAGTTAGGAATCCATTCCATTATATCAAAATGTAGTCATTACTGATAATCTCTTCTCATTACCAAAGCTTCCAATTCTCACAGTGAAAAAATGTTCTCTTAAAATAATTATTTCTGCAGTGAAATTTAGAAATCACTAAGATTTACTGCTTGGGAGGAAAACATGGAATATTTTTCAAGGCATAGTATTTAGCAAGCCAATGGTCTAGCATTTCCTGAAGTAAAAATCTGTACTCCTAGCCATTGGTCTCTGGTGCTACTCTACCTAGCAAAGGCAAATATTTATCTGAAATTACCAAAGCCTAACAACTCACTATATTTTTCAGCTACTACTTCTCTTAAGTAGGAAGACAAGGCTATTTTGACCACATTTCATGTCTAAAGATTTAGAGGAAACTGTTTTGTTTGGTGGTCAGTGACCCATGCTGTTCATTACCTTAGGCCTGAGCTGTAAAACAACACACCCTGAGTGCTAAGAAAATATGCAGGTCTTCATCTGTCTGCATGCCACTCCTGCTGGCTGATTATCTGTTGCCATTGAACATAATTCCAGTGAATGGGAGACCATGTGAACTAGTATGTACATACATGTGTCAAGAAAACATGAATCTGACAGATCTCTGAATTCAGGATCCCAGGTTTGAGTCCAGACGGGGAAAAAAAACCAAAATCCAAACCAACAAAGTAAGGCTTCTAGAGGAATAAAAGCTATTTCTGTCATTGCTATGTAATTTGTGTATATACTTTTACAGTGTGTGACAGGACCCAAAGTTACATTGGTGTTTAAACCTCAAAATTGTTGACTATAAACATTAATTATACAAGGGATGGTGAATGCATGTTAAATTAAGTAGAGAATTTATGCACAGAGTGATATCAACAGCCATATATATCATGCAGTGTTAATGACTCACTTGGTAAGATTTAACCCTTTGAGTCCAGACGGGGAACTGTTTAGATACATTAAACTGTGTCACATACACATCTTAATTTAAAATAGATCAAATTACTCTGTCAAATGTGCACAAGTTAAAGTGATAAGTAGTATTTCATTGTTGTCTTATAAGATTGCTGACAAGTTAAGGGAATGCTGTTTGGCTAGATGAGTTTTGATCAAAGATCAATATATAGCAATATGGTTGAGATTCTTTAGAATGGGGATTTGTTGTCCGCTGTTGAAGTATTATGAGGAATTTTATATCTTCCTCATGGATCTTCTTCTGATGTTTTAAGGATGGTATCATTGAATACTCACTTTGCTATGGTTACAGTCCAATCATAGATACAATAGCTTAGCTTCTGATTGGTTCACTGAAGCCTTAGATAGTTTAAGGGTGCAATTCAAATTTTCTCGTATGGAAAGGAAGAAATTTATGAAAAAAAATTCTATAAAATAAAGAGAAAAGCTGTATAAACTGTCAGAGGAGGAGACAAGGCTTATGACCTTTCCCATGAGCCAGCCATTCCTTGCAGTTTGCCTTGTGGTACATTTGGCAAAGCTCCCTAGGTCTCCATTTTCATATTGTAGTGCATACAAACAGCTTTTCAATGGCTTCCTCTGAAGCCACTGCAAGAGAGGTTAAGCTGTAACGTCAAAAGAAATCATGCATGGACAAGACAATGAATTAATCATTAGAACTCTCTATTGTGCTGTAGAAGTGATTGCTTTCTCGTTGCTCTGCATTGTAAACACACGGATAGCAAGATGACTGTTCTTAATGTGACATCATAATACTTTGAAGATTTCTTTGGAAAAATCTATTCAATTATTTCCAATGGCAAGTAGGAATGAAGTGTTAGTATTACTACATTAAATTAGTCGTTAAAAAAAAAAAAGCAGCATAGGTACTAAGATGCTACACTAACCATACATGGCTGGTTTTGAATTTCTCTTATTATTGTGGTGTTTCACTAAAAATGTCTTAACATGGAAAAAAACCCTCAAAATCCTCCATGATAAGTTTTCTTATAAAGAAACGACAAAGGGGGGATTCATGCAATATGGCTTTGCTGTGAAGCTAGTATATTATGCATGTAGAAAGAGAAGCACCCCAGCAGAATCACTGTCTCCTGATATTCTAGAACTTCCTTTAATATAATTGTCTAGTCACTGCCTGTGAAGAGAGTGCAGAGGCTCTCACTGAAGTTATTTTAGATGTCTGTAGTTCTTTATGTGAGCTAGTGGTGATCCTGTGAATTCAAACACTTAGGGAAACACTTAAATCTAGGTGTCATGACCTGGAACTGATTTCTAGCAAGAGGTCATATTTACATTTCTAAACCACAGATGATTAGGGAGAGAGACCATAATAAAAGATCCAAGAGAGAATTAATCTGCAGCTTCCTGAATAATTACCACATTATACACAGGCTTGAAATTTAATATTTCAGAGTCTCTCTCTAACCAAGACAAGAAGTTTTAGTTTTTCTCAAAAAGAGAAGACTCATAAGAAAACTTGACTGTATACTGTTCAATATCTTTGTCAAATTTTTTGAGAGTAAACTGAAAATTACTACATGTCTTGTGATTGTGGTAGCAGAATAATTTAGAATCATTTTGGTTGGATGAATGAATGAAGCATATAAAAAAGTGAACTTTGTAACGTTGCAAGGAATAGCTAGATTGTACTTAGAAACCAGAAAAGAAATTAAGGTGACCATATCTGGAAACTGATTCCTCCAATGAAGAATGTAGTCTCAGTTCCCAATGTGATGCTGTGGTAGAAGAGAGAAGGCAGAACTTTAAGCAATAGAAAGAGGTTTAAAAGGGATGACACATTAAGATGATTTTAGCTGACTGCAATATTTTTCTGATACAGGAAGACTCAAATTTAACTGGGGTTTTGAACTATTTTTGAAATAAAAGTTGTAGGTTAAGAACAATAAAACAATTTAAAAAATTGAAGAAGAATCAAAAATTTCATAAAAAGGTTTAAAAAGCTGAACTCATGAGATTTAAATAGCTTGATTTTACAATGCATCAAAAAGAAGATACATCATTCTTCTTTTACAATTTTTCTGTATCTTCATGGATGGAAAACGTCAGTTACTAAGTTTGTAAAGTCATAGTAAGAACCAGTGACTGGATCGTGAAAACAGACACATTTGAATTTGAAAATTAAATTATCCTCATTAATTTAAAAGGTAATTAAGCTCTGGAATGAACTGTCAAATTAATTGGTAGAGTGTCCATCTATTAGTACCTTGGGTTTGAGAATGAGTGATATACAGGACGATATGCTTTACTCCTGTGCAAGTTATGCTGTAATTAGGACATAAATCACCAGGCTCGATATAAAGATAACTGAGTGAAATACAGCACCAGCCAAAAAATAAGAAGTCACAGTAGCTATCTAGTTTTTTTCTCCTGTCTTTAATTTCTAAGAAATTGTTATATAGTATTTTAGCGGGTCAGATTCACAGCTGTCAAAAACTGGAAATAGAGCTCCAGATTTGAACTGTTTCTGAAATATTAATTTTTTTTTTTTTGTTAAATACACTGTGTATATTACCACAGCTACCATTTATAAAGAGTTCATTGGATATCTCTTCAGGTTTAAAGTGTAATGATAAATTTATTTTCAGTTATTAAAACAAAGGATACTATACTTTTGCAACATTCTTACACTTAAGAAACACTGACCTGTCATGAAGACTCTATCCCGAATCTACTTGTTTCTATATTCTTCTAAAATAGCTTCTTGAATAGAACCTGCCTTGATATATTTAACATTAGTAACTAAAACTAGAGGGAATGCAATCATGCCATTAAGTCAAATGATACAGCTCTAGTCCTTCTGAAATTTTTCACATGATGCTTGCAATCCCTCCCTATATCCCTAACTGTTTTTTAAAAATTTAAATACGTATGAGACAAACTTGGAAGTCAAAGGTCTCTGTCTTATTTCAGTAACAGAGTTAAATTAATTTTGCATAAGAAAGAATATTGGCTTTACATCCAGAGCAGGAACCAAGTGGGTTTTAATTCATGTCTCACTCATACTGTGCTCTTGGCATCTAATCATGATGCAATAGAGAAATAAGAGTTCGGCTCCAGTGACATAAGCTGGTTAAAGGAAGTTTTATAGAATTTGATCTAAAAGAAGCAACTATGTACTCAATATACTCATAAAGGATCTGTCTGAATTCTGAGATGTGGATTGAACATTTTAAAGATTAAATTACTGTTTCATAATCTACAGAGTTGTACAGAACCTGGCAGACTCTAGTGGAAGCTCTGTTCATTGTAGGGACTCTAGAGGGTCCTCCAGCAAAGGAGGCTACACAAAAAACTAAAAGAGGACCAGGTCATATAAATGACTGAACTCCTTCCTTGTGAGGATGAAAATCACATTCTTGTCATCTGTTGCAGCAGACCTCTCATTAGGGGGAGAAATGAGCCAAGACACAGACATTTAATAACATGAAAAGGGTCCTGGTTTATTCTTCTTAACAGTTTAGCCAGCCTGACTCTGATTACAGTAAGCTCCTACTGTAGGGTCCAGTTGCAGACTCTGACTGCTGGTTATCTTCTACTGAACTATGTCAGAAAGTATTAGTTTGCAGACTCTGAACACAGGCTTCTACCTAACTCAACCATGACTGCAGGCTCTAACTCCATCAGACCCAGACTGACCTCACAGCTGATCTTCTATAGCAGCAACTCTCTTCCTTGTTTCATTCTTTTTTGTGTCTCTCTGGATCCTTCTCTTCTTCCTCAAGGCTCCTCTACTGCTCCCGGGTCCTCTTCATCAAAGGTTTTCTTCCTCAAGGTCCCCCCCAACCAGCCAACCCACCCCTTTTATCACACCTATCTTTATTAATCACAGCTCTGACCCATTAAGAGCAAGGCTGTTCCTCTTCTTTGGTAATTAGTACAATTGTGACTTATCGGGGCGAGGTTGACTGTAATCCCTTCTTCTACACCTACAATCATCCAGCATATTCACCTTATACTGAGCTCAAATTCATATCTGCTCTCAAGTATAGACTCCACATTTGCCTAAGGCACAAATTTGAGAATAGACAGTTTGGGTTTTCAGAGTCTTTTAGCTATGGGATCAAGTGACTATCTATTTACAGTAGAGATAAATCTCTTATTTGATATTTATTATAGCAAACACCTCCATCCACTGCCCTTCCGAGAAGGCTGCCCGTGTTGCCTGTGGTGAGATCCCATATAGATCCCAAGGCTTCCTGAGTGGGCTGCTTCAGACTGGAGTGGACCTGGCAGCTGAGGGTAGTGGTAACCTATGGGAAACATTTGTCAGACTGTTAGGGAATGCAGCAAGAGTTGGGTCTGCCACAGAGTGAATATCACACAACTGATGTCTTCTTTTAAAGTAGTATAAAGAGTGCCCTGATGTATTTATATGTCAGGAGAGAATTAGATGAAAAAACAGACTCATTTGTCCTAAATCAAAGCACATCAACTTTGTAACCTCTAAATCTATGTTGAAATGCCTTTTGAGAAAACCCAAAACCTAAACCACTTCCTGTTCTTCACAGATGTTTTGTGAGGAAAGATGTATATAGGAGCTTCACATAGTCTTTAAGGAAGAACCAAGTTCTGTTCACCTTCGCAAACATCTCAAAAATCATGGATTTGCTTGATGTTAAAGTGAAATGTGTGAGGTATAAGCAAACCAAAACTGAGTGATGATTCTGGAGAAAGTCTCACTTCAATTGAAATTGCCTATTTCATCAGAATTCTGACTATGACCATTGCTTTTATAAGAATAATTGATGGACTACATAAAAGAAATTGTTGACCTTATTCCAGTTTCTATTAAACACACATACAAAACTCTGCCAAGCTCTCATCTTTGTAGGCACTTTCAAAGATAAGGTCAAGAGCTGAAAGTGCAAAGGCATTGAATTACCCAAAGCAAATATAAATAGGCATATGCTCAGACAAGTGGCAAACAATTTTATACAGAAACTTGCCTGAAGCACAAAAATATCCCAGGAACATTAGTCTTCCAGATCTCAGTGAAGAGCAGTGAAAAAATTTTATCTAGTCTGGAATAGCGGTAGAGTTAGATGCTGTTTTCTTAGCAAAGATTTATGTTACTGTCAGCAAGATAGAATTGTTAAATTTCTATCATTTTCTTCAAAGAGAACTGGTGTTTTGAACTATTTTTGAAATAAAAGTTGTGGGTTAAAAACAATAAAAAATATAGGGGAGAAGCTCTTGGCCTGTGCTGAGAAGGGCCCTAAACAAATCAGCTAACTAGAAATAAGACGTATTTCTATAGTTACCATTATTGGTGAGACAACAAGCTTTTAAAGTCAGTTAAGAAGAATGTTACATGAGTGTAAGCACTACATGTTCTTTGTAGTCAACAAAGAAACTGAATAATGAAATATTCCATGAAAATAATATGAATTATAACCCTCAAATTGGCTCAGGAACCAGGTGATACAAATGCTCAGAGCCCAATTTTTACCTTAGGTGTAATTTCTCCTTTTCAGCGTTCTCTTGTTTTTATTCTGGTTGGTCTCTGAAAAACAAAACAAAATAAAACAAAATAAGTACCAGCCCCCCGAACATTAAAGATCACCCTAGGCTTTTAAAAACAAGACCAGCATAATTTTCAGAAAAGAAACTTAAATTATCATATCAAATGTAACACCTCTATAAATCAGAATAATTCCTTTCTGCATAAGTCTGAAATAGGAAACTGCAAAAGCCTCTGCTTTGACCTTATCAAGGTTTTCCTTTCCTTTGACACACGTGTCAATGCTGCATGATTACAAGGAATCCTGGATACAACAAAGTGCTTCCCACTGTAAGTAAAAATCAGGTTCTCAACCACCTGAGGGATCTGAATGTACATCAGTCTATTTGGCATTGCGAGAAGCATCCCAGAATCCTGAGAGAATTGGCTGTGTGTAGATGTCAAATCACTCTCCATGATATTTGAAAAGCCATGTCAGTAAGGCACAGCCCTTACTGAGAAGAGGCTGGTGGATGCTGGTGGATGAGGGTGCCAGTTGGTGGTAGGCCAGACATGACCTGGAAATGTGCACTTGCAGCCCAAAAAGCCAACTGCATCCTGGGCT
Source organism: Polioptila caerulea (assembly GCA_013397295.1). Lineage (NCBI taxonomy): Eukaryota > Metazoa > Chordata > Aves > Passeriformes > Certhiidae > Polioptila > Polioptila caerulea. The sequence continues at coordinate 288,109 of VYXF01002179.1, read as the reverse complement.
GCATCAAAAGCAGCGTGGCCAGCAGGGCAAAGGAAGTGATTCTGTCCCTCTGCTCTGGTGACACCCCACCTGCAGTGCTGCATCCAGTTCTGGGGCCCCCAGCACAGGAAGGACATGGACCTGTTGGACCGAGCCCAGAGGAGGTCACCAAGATCTTTAGAAGGATGGGAAACCTCTACTGTGTGGAAAGGTTGAGACAATTGGTATTGTTTCGCCTGGAAAAAGGAAGGCTTGAGGGTGAACTAATTGCAGCCTTCCAGTACCTGAAGGGATCTTATAGGAAAGATGGACAGAAACTTTATCCAAGAGCATGTAGTGATGGGACAACAGGGAATGGCTTCAAACTGAAGGAGAGTAAGTTAAAATTATGTATAAGGAAGAGATTCTTTACTGTGCGAATGGAAAGTCACTGGAACATTTCCCAAAGAAGTTGTGGATGCCCCACCTCTGGGAGTGTTCAAGGCCAGGATGGATAGGGCTTTGAGCAATCTGGTTTAGGGGAAATTGTCCCTGCCCATGGCAGGGGGATTGAAACTATATGGTTTTTAAGATCTCTTCCAACCCAAGCCGTTCTGTGATCCTAGTATCTTTTGCTGCTCTGTGCCCTACCCATTCTTTCTTCCTTTCCACCTTTCTTGCAACAAATATTGGTACTAATGTGACTCAGATGCTTCATTCTCAATCTTTGCCTTTCTTTCAAAGGCAGGGCACTAACATCTTGGGAGATTTCTTCTATAAAACATTACAGTTGAAAAAGTTTTCCTTCCTAATTTGGACTTTAGAACACGGTTGCCCAGCTCTATCCAGCCACAGGGAGTCACCTAATTTTTGCATACAGCCACACTAATTTTTTTGCATGATGGAAGGGCATCAACCTCATTGCAATAATTTTTTTTTGTTTTCATTTATTATTAAATGAAATTTGAATGCTTAGAATAACTTATCTACTTAGCACTCCCCCAATCCTTGTTTCAAATCAAACTTATTTAACGATGAGTTGGTGTTTTCTTATATACTATTGCTAAAAGTATCAGAGAGCATAAGTCCCAAAACCAATTCCTGAACAATTCGCTGAGTACATACATCAAATCGGGTTCACAATTGCATTTTCTCATGCATTATAATAGCTAGTATGGTTTAATGTACTTAAAATTTGTATTGGCTTATATGTTGTATGGGACTCAGTAAACTTGCAGAAAAAGCTAAACATATTAGCACAATACTGTGACATTTATGATTCATTTTGCTTTTCAAAATTGGATTCCCTTAATAGCTGAATAGATAGTTTCCATTTTGAGCATGTAACTCATGCTTATCATTTAAATATATTGTTCTATTATCTGAACGAAATAAAATAGGTGTTTCCCATCAGGACAAAACACATCCTCAGGAGACTTCTGAGTCTTTATTCTCAATACAAGAATATGTTATGGACCTAGACTGCCTAAATTTTTTGTAACAGAATCACTCACATTTACCCCCTCCCTACTCATAGTGAGAGGACACATTGATGTATGATAGAAATAGATATAAACACATCTAACCAGAGTGATACATTGGCAATGAAAATTGGTGAATAATTGCAGAGCACTGATGCTGTTATCTCTTATACAATACTTGCAATAGCTTTCAGTTTCCCAGCATTTTTTCTGAGCAAAATGGTTTGTGTTTCCCAGAAAGTAGTATAGGGTTTTTTGAGATATAATTATGTCTCATCATTCACTGTTCTAGGGAGAAAACTGTAACATACTAAAATCTGACTAGTAACTCTGTAGCCTTTATCATGTTAGTTCTGTTGAATAATTTCTCTTACATTTTACCAAGGAAATACATTATCATTTGATATCTCATGTGAGAGTAATGGAGAAGGAAGTAAGTATCTCAATACTTTAAAAGTATTTGGGTAACCAAATAGTATTTTAAAAAATAAGTAAATTCTGGGAAATGTTGGATAACCAATAAGATATGGTGACAGGGATGATACTGGTCAGTAACGATACTTAAAAATAATTAAAATAATATTTTTAATAGCATTTTTTTCCTTATGAATATATCCACATATTCTTTTCAATGTCACACATAAAGAAATACTTTTCATTTTGTTCTGAAAATAATTTAATGTTTGTAAAGGGTCACAGGGCTACCAGATAAACCAGATAAACTAAGTGAAGGATTGGTCACCTCTTCAGCAGCCTAGAGGATGCAAAGGGCTTTCAGAAAGGACAGCAATACTCCCAGACATTTTTTCTTAGATCAGGATGTTCACTTAGCAGAAATCTTTGCAAATTTTGCCACAGATAGAAATCTGTGAAAGTCCTTATCTGAGAAAGTCCTTATCTGAGAATTTTTATTTTCTACTATAATTGGTGGAAATTTTGCATACCTAATTAATTGACCTATTGTGTCACTGAATTGCATTTGGAAAAGATTAGATTAGTCGACATTTTTCATTCTGATCACTCATTTTCTATAACCTGTTGTTTTCTTCTTATTGTTTTAAATGTTGAAAAAGTTAATGAGTAGCATTATATTAATCAGCTCATTATATTAATCAGGAAAAGAGATCCCCATATCTCAGATATTTGTGTTGATGGGCCTTGCTCTGTAGGTCATGTTCAGCATGGAATTAGTGTAAACATGGACATGTACAGGAGGCACAAAACAATTCTGAAGAGTGACATCCAACCAAGATTACCGTTGTTTTTTTTTTACGTACATATATTCAGCTGCGTTTCTACTGGGGATTAGTTGTACAAGTATATTAAGTACTAACCTATTCAGGAACACCACCCCAGTATTTCTTCACTCATAAGCCTCTATGATTCATAGCACCTACAAAAAAGAAGCTAAGGAATCATAAATTTCTAGCTGGGATTTGAGCCAAGGCAAAAACAGAAGGCTTAGTTGATGAGAAAAAGGATTTAGGATTCTTGTCCTACAATAATTAATTATGAGTTTCTTTTAGTTCAGTAGGCAGTGGATCAGGACATGTCAGACAGAAGGGAATTATTTTAACTCTGCCAGTCAATGACAGAATCTTAATAAGGAGTTTTCACAATAAAGAAAAAACTTTGATCATCATTCAAGAGAAAAGCATCACAGACCAAGAATTTTCCGCCTGTTATCTTCCTTCTGCCAACTTCTAACAGGAAAGCACTGTACTTTGTTACAAAGAAATTTGTGGCTTAAGTTACTTTAAATCAGTCATTTTTACTGCCTTCAGACTTACAATAAAGAAAAATGAGTAAAGACAAATTGAAAAACAGAATAAGCAGAGAGAAATAACTGATGACACTAATGAAGTTATCTTATAAATCTGTCTCCTGAAGTTAGATTTCCTGGAAATATGTGAGCTCTGGACTAAAGCTTGTATTATGTGTGGAATGTTCATGAACATGTTTTGTGGTGAGGAGTCTATGGTTTGCACTACGAACCCTGGTAGGGTTCAAGGCCATGTTGGATGAGATTTGGAGCAGCCTGCTCTAGTGAAAATTGTTTCCTGCCCGCGGCAGTGCAGTTGGAACTGGATGAACTTTAAGGTCCCTTCCAAATCCCACCATTCTATGACATCAACATCTAAATTCAGATAATTTATAATTCAGATAACTGTCATATAATTTCAGATCATAATATTTCTAGTTAATCCAAATTGCCTGTATTGCAGAATATACATCCTTGAAATATATCCAACTAGAAAGTAATAGAATTGGGCTTAGATCAGAGCCATGTGTCTGATTTATGGACCAGATGCTAAGATAATAAGAAAGGGAAGTAAACATATCTGTCAAAAATTATAAAACCTTTTCTATGCTATTGATATTTTTTTCAATATGTTTTGAAAATAAAATAGTTCATAATGGTGATGCTAGAAAACACTCCTTTCATTCTAACAAAGGGCCTGCAGAAAAGATAGGCAAAAACTATACCAGTGTTCTTGGCAACCCACTATGCCACACGTATTCTGAAGCAGATTTAATTTAAATTAAATAGAAATAAAAATTATTTACAATTGCACTCTAATGACTGTAATTTTCACACAAGCTGTTACTTACAGACACAGTATGCTGCACCTTGTAATAATATCTTTCCTTTTTTTCTGTCTTGAGGAAAAAGCTTGCCGCATATGTTTTTAATCACTAGACAAAAAACTCTGGACTCTACTGGGAAGTTTAATACAAAAGTAAAACAGGAAAATAAATTTTTTTCTGTTATGATGGAGTTGATGTATTTTCAACTGGCTCATGAACCAATACTTACATTTAACAAAATGTTGCTACCCTGTGTCTCTTATCCCAGGGTACTTAATTCCACCAGGATATTAACCATTTAACTCACCAATTAGCTATTATCCTGCTCATTTAGTGTTGAAGCCAAAATATCTCCATTATAACTGCAAATAGCTAAACTCTTCAGTGCCAGATGGTTTACAAATTGGTCTCATCACAGAGTGACAGATTTCATCATACTCACAATTTCTTAAAATTACAAATCCCCCTCATCCTGTGAACTTAGTATGACAGAGTTCTCTAATTTTTCTCCAGTTTAGAAATTGATATGTATTAAAACCTATTATCAAATAAAAATGTAATAATTGGCAGAATATCAACATTTCCGCATTGTCAGCAAATACCCAACTTGAGAGTCAGTGGAAATCAGTGCACTGTGAAAATCAGAGAGGTTTTGCAAGTGCAATTTTAGAGCCTGTTAGATGAATAATCCAAAGTGGCTTTGTTTAGCTTCTCATCAAATACTGTAAACTTTTGTTTGCCATGTAGGAGCATTCAACTATTCATGCCAAATGAACGCAAATAAATCACAGCCTACCCTATACCATGAAAGTTCCTCCCTGAAAAAGATTTATAACTTAGTCTTCATGTTCTTGTACTTTACAATTTCAGTAAATTACTTCAGGGAATTTCAAGACTAATGCATGATAACAGAACAAGTTTTATCTTTAGAAAACAGCTAAATGCAATTTTGTGTCATCTTCTATTTGACTGGGAAAACTTAACTGAGAGGACTTCAAAATAGTTAAAAAGGTTTTATGGCTTTAGGAGTTTATTCCAAAATCTCAAATTTATCTTAGGCTGCAAATGGTTTTCATACATTCAGGTGGGTAAATGATACACCTTCAATACTTTTTTACTTTTGAAAATGCAGGTGCAACTACCATTTCAGAACATTCAATAATGTGGCCCAAATTTATAATGACATTCACATAAAAAAATCAATTGCTTGAAAGTTACCAAAGATGTTTTTTATTATTTTTGAAAAAGAAATTATACTTAGAAGGGGATTAACTTCTTCTTAACTTAAAGTGTAGAGTGTAATTCAAGGCATTGCCTGCCTGTGCCACTGCTGTCTTTGCAGGACAATAGAGTGCTAATATATGCACCTGTTCTTGAAATCATGAATAGTCTTGCCTTTACTGAATGAAGGCGCGTCTTTATGGTGGTTTTCAAAAATTATTGAGTAACCATGGACTACTGCTGCAACAAGTACCAAATCCACTGAGCTGATCTGCTAACTAGAGCTCCACTGGCAATTTGGGAGCACATTGTCTCAGTAAGACCCAAGCCTTTGCTTTATTGCTGCAATTCAAACTTTCTTCTGCTGGGACACATCCCAGAGCTCTTGGCAGCACAATTGTAAAGACAGCACATGCAAGGTATCTGTAACACCCTGCTTTTGAAGGGTGCAGTCCAGAGCCCCTTCTAATCTGTATTATTCTGTGATTATATGGCCTATATGTAATTGCAAGAGGTTTATTTTAATAGTTCTTGAGCTGGATTTCCCTGTATTGATTAATGTATGCCCTTAGCTTATGCTTTCCAAAACTGTTCAATGGTCTATACAAGTTTTACTTGGTTTTATTTATGGTTTGGACATGTAAATATATCAAAGCCAGATAACACAAAACTTCCTGTGACATTTTTCAATTTTCAGTCATTCAGATCACTTCCTTTCTGATTTCAGATGAGTTACACTTAACACAGGTCAGTCTCTTAGTATATATTTTTCTGGTTACTGGCTTTCGTCATGTTCTGTCTCAGACTTTTTACTTATTTATTGATTACCCTTTTCTCCAAGTGAGACTAAGGCCACAGAACTGATACTTTCTAGGAAGTGAAAGTCATTCCGTAATACTATTAAAGTCCTAAACCAAGTTGGTTTTTCATGCTTGCCTTGCTAAACAATTTTTCAACAATTTTGACAGTTTCTTTTTCCAGTGGTTAGGGCTTCTTTTCATTCTATTTTCTTCCCCTGTATTATGCAAAATTTTTAACAAAGATGAATTAAAAACAGCATGCATTTTTACTGTATTTCTGCAATACCACAGTGGTGGAATGGGTTTGTAATGATCTATAAGATCATTACACACTCCTGCATGAAAGTGAAGTTGTCTATTTTCTTCTCAGACATTTTTCAAGGACTGATAGTCCTTGAAAACCAAACTTCTAGTCTTTGTTCTCTTGAGCTCTGAGAGAAGGCCACACATGCTTCTTTATGATAGCAGACTTTATGCGTAATGTCCAAACACAGAAACTGAGGAAGAAGATATAAGCTGGATGCCTCCAAGTCCCCAGTCAAACTGGACAGGAAACAAACTTCTTATTCTTAAAAAAGATTTTCAGAGTTACAAAAGAACATGAACTGTGCTTACAGATGAAGATGCATCTGTGCCTGTGTATTCATCATGCCTGAACACAAAGGTTAATTCTTTCTCTCATGTAGCTAATACTTACATGACAGAACTGCAGACTGAATATTAGACTCAGCATCTCTGGCAGTGAAGGATCATTGTTTCTGTGTTCATGGCTTTCTGCACTTCTTTATCTGAAAAAAAAAAAATCCCTTGGTTTCTTTTATGGCACCTGATATATTCACTCAGGAAAATCTTTTCTTTAAGCGTTCCGATACTTTCTAAGTTAAAAAAATTCAACATAAATACCACAAAGTGAAAAAAATATATCCCTGATTTTTATTCACAGCTTCATTCCTGTGAAATTATCTCAATGTGCATATTTACAGCACAAGGTATATATCTAAAGATGGGAAGATAATTTTCAATCAACAAAGAGATTTTAAAATTTGCAACAGAAGTTTTGTGTTTTCTCCTCTGGGTAAACAGGGAAAACATCTCAAAGTAGATGAAGATGCTGAATATAAATATCAGAAATGCATCAAAGAAAGAAGGTTTGAGTAACGGCTTATAACAAAACTCTAGGGATGAGAAATTATCTGTTTTCCTGTAGTATTTGCCACCTAAGCAAAACAAGCACCAATTTTATCACACTGAAGGAAATATTTTTCATCATATTAAAGACTTGTGAGCTGTTTTTGTGGCACTGGTAAACAATCAAAGAGTAGTTTGGGCTTCTGTAAGCTCATAGTTTCTCATTAAAAATGTAAATAAATGGCTTACCTTAAAGTAAGGAAAGAAGATCAATGCTCACCATAGTTGGTACAGCAACATTTGCTTATGCAGGATAATGAAATATTTTAAATGACAGTAAGAGAAGCTTATGTCAGTATGTAGGCATACATTGAAAACTTGCAAGATCTTTTACCTAACTTGATAAATGCAACTCTTTTTGAGGAACAAAAATGACCACAAAAAACACAAGTGCTGGGAAAAAGTGTTTATGATAACATGTTTATAAAGGCTTTGCTGTATTTCTCTTAGTTAATGTCTATTGTCATGTTTTAGAAATCTATGCAATTTATTTTATCCTTAGGCAGTGCTTGGAGTCTGAATTTTCAATGTTTGTTGGCTAGGATTGTTATCACTTCTTGCTTATACATCGTGAAGTCTGAAATAACTGAAGTCAGTAGGTAAAGAAAAATAAGGAAATACCCAGAATTTTATCTTCTTTTTTTTTTTTTTTTTCCTCTAGCATGCGTTTAGAGATTATCCACTCTTCTCTGTTTCCACTGAAAAGCTTATGTATATTTCTGTTTGACTGTTTACATTTCTTCCTTTCTATCTCATTTTACTTTAACCTATTATAAATAATACTATTAAATAACTTCCTGTGTCAATAGCCTTGACCAAGCCCTACTCCTTAGACTAATTTTTGTTCTCCCTTTTCCCTCTGTGAACAGAAAGTTCACACTTGTATTTTCACACTGGCATTTACTTAATTTTTGGTTTCTCTCATTTCTGTTCTTTCCCAATCTAGCTCTCCTCTCTGGTAGTTGTGAAAAAAGTACATGGGAGAAAATTTCTGGGTGTTTTTTCCTAACTTTGTGTTTATGCTTGAGAATTTTTATCTTTTTTGTGGTTGGTTTTTGTTCCATTGAAGATCTCCCCCACATTCCTCTCTCATGAAGTTTCTTATGGATACCTGTACTTCTTCAGCACAAGGTCCATGTACCTCTGTCTCAGTGCCTTTCAAGTATTCTTTTCAAAGTCTTTTTTCCAGGACTCCTCTTAAGAGAGGTGGTAGGGAGAAAGAAAAGGAGGAAGAGTACACAAGGACAAGTATTCACCATGAACAATTTTTGTCCTTTTTTTTCAAAGAGTTGCTTGAATTTCTTTACTTTTTTCAACAAGATGACTGATTTCAAACAAAGGAGAGAAATACATATAAGATGGAAAATAGTAGATTTCCTCTAAAAAGCTCTGTAGAAATAACAAAATGGGTAGTAAAGTTCATACCGGATTTGATTACAAGTTCAAATTCTTGCTCATATTTCCATATTACTGCTAAAATTGTGAAGTCCTGTATGTAGGTATCTCATCCTAGCACCCCTGTAAAGCTTGCAAAGCTCTTAGGGCACTGTGGTGTTTGAGGCAGATTGGCATATGCTCTATTCATTTTCAACCTGCAGCTGTGCTTCAGAGATTGTGCCTGAGCTTTGGTTTGGTTTAGGCTTTTGCTTTTTTTACTGCAGAGGAACCAGCAGAATAAATATACAGGTTAGACTTGTTAGAGGAGGAGGACAAAAGAGACATTGGAGGAATGCATTTTGTGAAATGAGTATTGATTTGGTAATAACCTGTTTTAATTGCATGGTAGAAGGAAAATGAACACAATTATTGTTCTGTGGGTAAAGAAATGTCTTTTTCTTGTTTAGAAACGATTCCTAACACAGAAAAAAAATTATAAAATTTTATGAGGCTCTCTTCAAGAGATTTAAATGCAAATTAACCCTGATGTATTCTACGTATACTTCATGCCACATAACAAAATCTACCATCAGAAAAAAATAAAATACACTAAAAAGAGCTGCTTTATCCTTCAAAACTAGTTAATCAGGTATCACAGCAGTGGAGATTAATCAAAGATTTCTTAATTGTTAGTTAACTGGAGTTTTTTGAAATATACTGTCTTACTCAGTTGCAGTAAGCTGATTGAAAAAAAAAGACCACTGTGGTTTAGCAGAAAACAGATTTTGTAAATGAGGTTAAAATGAGGTGTTAAAAAAAATAATTCTGTGGGCTGTGGTTTCAGTAGAAAGTAATCTACCTCACTTCTTTCTTTTCCCTACTCTTTTCTTCTTTTATCCTGGAAGTTCACACCAGCAGAGTTGCTGTGTGGATACAGAATAAGGCAATTGGTTTAAGTTAAAGTTCTTCAGTGCTTCTTAAAAGCTGCATTTCAACCAAAGACATAACAATGCCAGCAAACATTAGCATGTGTTTCAGAACTACACAGGGATTATAGCTCTGCAAATTAGAACCCACTCAGTTTGGGCTTAGGTACTACAGAGTTAAGCAGTTCTTTTGGATATGATGTGGTATCTTTTAGATATTGCACTTTATTTTGGATTACAATGTGTTTTAAGAGAGCTGCACGACTGTCTTTTTCCTTCCTCTGCTAATGGGATGTTGCTCTCCGTGAAACTAGAAAGACAGAAACCCAAATTCAGAGGTGAAATATGGTGCACATATTAATGCACCTTGTTGAATTTTGGCTTCCCTCTAATACCTAGGAGCTGTGAGCTCAGCAAAGAATCCAAAGGGGTTGTGTGCTATAATTTCTTTCTTCTTTCCCTATTTAATTAGAAAGAAAGAGGCCTAATTTATAGTCAATGTGGACTACCACTACAGCTCTGTAATTCATGCAAAATGAACTTCTGCTACAATGGTTTCTCTGAACGCTATCTTGCAATAATTGTTCAAATTGCTTTTGTGTAGGAGTAATGTGGAAACGTTACCATTATGTTTTAATTGCTTTAATATAGGGAAGGCAGAAAAACCATAGTCAATTTCATATATTTTGTAACTCTTACTATTAATGCAATTTTTACTGTAGAACTGCACTCAAAATGAGTGTAACACGTAGACCACATAGCAGTGATACATATCACTTGAGTATCACTTTGAAGAACATCTGTTTCCTTCCCATCTAAGTGCTGTAGCTTGTTAAGTTTCTTTAAATATTTCTCACCCTAAACCCTCTTTTATTGTAAGATCCACGGTACTGGTTTTGCCTTTTATAAAAACCCTCAAAACACTTTGTAATGAAAAATAATGTCAATTGGTTTTCTTCCAAGTTTACCAAATTTTTGAACTTTCCCAAGTTACACTTCTGGATCTCAGGCAAGTGCTAAAATGCAACCCACAGTTAAAATGTACAAAATTCATGCCTGTATCAACATTTCCTACCAGCTAACTAAGCAGTCCCATTACCGAATATGAATTTTACAGGGGAATTAGATAATGAAATCATTGTCCAGTTAATAATTTGAGAGCTTCAGTTTCCTTTATGAGTGTGTGCCTGAAACTCTAAAGGTTTTATACAAACTATCAATGTGGTAACGAGCACATCCAGACAACGTCCAGTTTATGCTGGAGAACTAAAAATATAAGCATGGAAAAATTGTAAACAGAAAGAAAAGGTTCTGGCTGGGGCTTCTGTTATGAACTGCCCCAAAGGCAAGGGTAGCTGAGGTTCTTGTTAATAGGTCCCTTGGGGCAGATTAGAGGCAAACAACACTGAATGACCAGCATTTATAAATATATGTATCTGCAACAGGCTTATTTTTTTAAAAAATGGTTGCAGCAGAAAGGAGTTGTGTAACCATTTTGGTTATTGTCTGTAGAAATGGAACAATATGTCCAAAGTGATCTTTATCCCTTGCTGGAGGGGGAAGCCCATGAGACACAAGGTTAATTGGGTAAATTTGGTTCAGGTACTACCCCTGGGTGGGGGAGTTTTACGCTGTCTGATGTAAGGCCCCAGTAATTAGTCTGGGAACACTTAGGGGTTTGTTTGCTGCTTTATGACCCCTTCTAAGACATGCCAGTGAAGTTCAGCCAGTTATGCCCCATCAGGAGAGGCATGAAGAGTTTCAGGCCCTTTTGTGAATATGAATGTCCTAATACCTTCCCCAGGATATGGGGGTGGGGAATCTTTTCATGTGAGCCAGTTGTGTAAAGGAGGACGCAGGCATGATACAAAGCACTACCCCACCTATCAGGATGTGCTGCTNCATGCCAGTGAAGTTCAGCCAGTTATGCCCCATCAGGAGAGGCATGAAGAGTTTCAGGCCCTTTTGTGAATATGAATGTCCTAATACCTTCCCCAGGATATGGGGGTGGGGAATCTTTTCATGTGAGCCAGTTGTGTAAGGGAGGACGCAGGCATGATACAAAGCACTATCCCACCTATCAGGATGTGCTGCTTATCAGCCTTTTCCCTTATCTGGTGCAAAAATAGCAGCTTGCTGCTTAGCACATGTTGGTTTGTTGTAGTCATTCTGTGGTGGATGCTCAATCCCTCTGCACCTGAGTAATTCTTCTGAAGATCAGATTTTTTGCCACCAAACATTCAAAATCTCTCCTCTTGCCCTGCTTCTATTGGGGGTGCAAACCTGGCCTCAGCAAGGCACCTGCTGCTCTTGCAAGTGGCCAATTTTTGGGGTCACTGACCTTCAGCATTTCAGTCTCTCACAGTTTCTAAGAGAGTTGTGCTGAGGAAAAAGATGGGAAAATACATTATTTGGTTTTTGCTCCTTAAAAATCAAGAATCTAGTTAGTAAATATTCACCCATTAAGTTTTACAAATTTGTTAAAAGCAGGCATTAACTTCCTAGAATGAGAAGCACTGCACATAGACAGCTGGATCTAGTGAATAGATGTCTGCTCTCAGTTTCTAAGGAAAGCAAGAGAAATTTATAGCACTCTACATTTCCCAGGGTGAATGTGGAAATGTCTTGTGAGTTCATACACAATTTCCTGGCTATACTCAAACCAAATTAAAATGTAGAAATTAAGGAAACTAAGTGGTTTCTTAGGAATTCTTAGGAATCTTGCCTTTGTCAAAATATTGTTCATTCAGGATTTCCTATTTATGATAAATATCACTCCAGTTTAATTATGTTCAAGAGCAGTTTAAAAGTAACTTGCATATGTCTCAAACACCCTCGAGACATTATCAAAATTCTCACACAGATCACGTTTTCTCTTATCTCAGTTTCTTAATCTTTATTTCTATTCATACCGACTAGTCCACAAGTAATATATTATCAATATGTAGACACATCCTGGAAAGTTAATATATATTACTAGATTTTTTTTTTAAGCTTATTTATGCTGCATAACAAAGTGAGTATTTTTGTAAATACACCAACAGGACATTTAATGTTTTCTGCAGAAATAAAACAGAGCCCATTAGCTAATCTAATGCACTTTGCCTGATGGAAAAGGCATTTTCTGTTTATAAAGCCAAATTAAATTGCTGAAGTTGTTTCAGCACCTAAGAGGAATTCACCTTCAAATTTTTCTTTTATGAGGGTCCAGAAAAATATGAAAAGTTTGGAAATAATTTAAATTAAATATAATAAATAATAAATAACAATAATAACAAATAAAATAAAATTCGGAGGACAAGGATGTTATTTTACAATAACATCCTTTAACAAGGCACAATAACAAGTGCTTGTGTGTTATCTAATGAGTGTTTGATTATTTTATTTTTAAACCAAGGATACAATAATTTTCTTTTGTGTTCAGTTTTAGAAAATCAGTATTTTAATGTGGAAAAATATTTCATTGCAGAATTCATAGATAACTAACTGCAAAACACTTTTATCATATTTGAAGAAAGTTGTTTGCTGTATGGGGACAATCTAGCTCTCCCCTCTGGTAGTTGTGAAAAAAGTACATGGGAGAAAATTTCTGGGTGTTTTTTCCTAACTTTGTGTTTATGCTTGAGAATTTTTATCTTTTTGGGGTTGGTTTTTTTTGTTTGTTTTTTGTTTTATGTTTTGTTTGTTTGTTTGTTTTTGTTTACTTATATATGTTGTTTACTGCTATAACTCAACCTGAGGTTTTCAAGGGAGAAATTCCTTCCTTCCAAGGAGGAAAACTAATATATGGGTTGAGAAATCATGTCAGAGCAATAATTGATATCAGGCAAGCAACTCAGATCCTAAGATTACTGTACAATTCACAATGAAATAAAAATATTCTTATAACTTTAAGGAGATAAGTTTTTAATGTTGTGATGCACTGCATGGAAGCAAGACAAGTAAATGTAGCACTAAAAGGGACACAGCAGTATTTTATTCAAGTTTCAGTGTAATAGTGACTATGAAAGTAAAAAGTTGAAATAAATCTACAGAATTTTCTTCATGAGCTTTGAATCAAGTTCATTCTTCACGGTAAAATTTCAGAGTATCTCTTGACTTGAAAAATAAACAGTTATTTCACTGTACATAATTAAGAAGTGGAGACATAATGAAGAAAGTAAGATTATTTGCTTTTCACACTGTTAATTTTGTGGAATTGCACTTTGAAATATGCTTCTGAAAATCCATTAGAAATGGATCAGGTCCTTAATTTTCACTTCCAAATCCCTGGCCCGTGATTTCCAGAGCAGTAGATTTTCCCCAGCTGTCAAACATGGCTATGAGTCTGGCATTTCCAGTTATAAAATCTGCGATCAGTAGAGGCTCTCACTGGGAGCTGAGGGCAGCTGTACAGCCAAGTCATTAACCAGTGACAATGGTAAGACAGCAGTCTGTTGCTCCTGCTAGGCATGCACAGTACACATCTTGCCTGCTGGTCTATTACTTTCCCAATGACTCCTTATGTGTTTGCTTCCCATACTTTATTGATAGCATCCTTTGAATTCTCGAGTTTGTTTTCATGGCTAGAGCTTTAAGCCCTCTTCCCCTCCCCTCTTTTATAGCCTGCTATGCAAGACTGCTAGCAGACATTTTTCTCCCTGTATTTTCTGACTCTATTCAGCATTTTTAGAATCCTCAGTCCAACTGTCACTCATTTTCTTTTTCATCTCTTTGCTTTTTGAATTTGGGAATCTGGATCACTTTATTGCAAAATTTTCTAGATCTTCCTCCCATAAGAAGTCATACATGTTTTCCCTCTCCCTTTCCTAAGATCTCTCATTCTTCCAGCCCTGGAAAAAACTCTTAATTTATTCTTTTTTGCCCCTTCTCTTTCAGGACCTGTCACAACCTCTATGAGAACTTCGTTTCCCCTATTCTAGTATTCTTTAAGCAGAGAGTTATCCAGGATACCAGTGTATTAAATTTCATTGAGACAATGATGTGCCATTAGAAATCTCTATGATCTACTGGGAATTACAAGTTTCCCTGCTAGGATGCAAAATCCTTAGCAGCCATGTCCATTGATTTTTCATTTCTGATTTTTTTCTACAGTCCTTCAAAACTATCCATCACTTATTTTTCCATATTTTTGGAGCACTCCTTCACTGATCATTAAACACCTTGCTCTGCTAAACACTGACAATAATCTATTCTTTTCTGTTCCTCACCCTTTTCTTCACCTGTTTTCTTTAAGCTGACGTTTTTCATTTCAACAATACTAGCACAATGAGCTGGGACAATGCAGACAGAGTTTTCTACAATAAAATATTCGTGCATTCCACTGGTGTTAGTGGAAATACTGTGCCAACAAAGCAGCATTCCACTTCACTTTGTTCTGTATTTGTTCTGTTGAGCACAACTTCACTTAAGTAAAAGCAGTAACTTTATGCTCAGTTGCAGAATATTTCTTGAAAAGCTTTCATACATTAGTGCTTTTGCTGTTTCTGGAGGTACAGAACCACCACATTTCTCAGCCATGGAAGATCAGCAACCTCTATAACAGAGGGAATATTTTTGACAGGTAGGAAACACTGAGTGATCTTGTTTGCATACTGGAAGCATAGCACAGCTAGTCTGGGTTATCAAAGCCCCCTGGTTATTATTATTATTAAGGTTATATACTTAACTTATCATCATCTTATGTCTTTTTTCAATTTATACCGTGTGAACAAAAGTTGCCTTTGGTTATGTATCTGAGAAATAACTGCAGTCAGCACCGTCTCAACAATACTCGTGTCCATAGTTTGGAGTCTTTTGCTTTCAGAGCTCCAACCAATGACTGAGAGCTTTCAACCCTCACATTACTTCCTGTGTTCTCTATCTTGATGATTGGCATAGACACCAGGCTGGATGGGGCTTTGAGAGATCTGGTCATTCTACTGGAAGGTGTCCCTGCCCATGGCAGAGGGTTAGGACTAGGCAATCTTTAAGGTGATTCTAGCCCAAAACATTCTGTGATTCTGTAATAGAGCATAATAAAAAACCAACCACATCAATGGACATATTTTTACTACATAAGATTAAAGCCAAAACATAGTCAAATCTAATTTAAAAATGTTTTCAAATTAGTTCTATTTCTTTTTTCCACCACAGTTCTTCTGTAATTAAAATTGCATTATACTTGATACTCTGATTACTTTATGGTTCTATTTTTCTCCAAGCATTGCTGCAAACTTCTAAAGGCAATAAGATACTGGAGAACAAAAAGACCCTCCTAAAGCACTTAAAAAAACCCCACAACAAGCCACCTTGGCTATTAAAACACTATTACCCAATGTTCTGTCATTAAGAGATAGTATAAATCCCTATTTCTTTCCATCAGAACAGGAGCTGTAAGCACTGTCTGATGGAAAAACAAGATGTGGGTGTTTTGGTGAGCTGTGTTTGTGGGAGTTACAAATTGAGTAGATTTCTGATTTTTTAGAACATTATTTTAAAGTTGAAAAGTTCACCCAACATATGCTTAACAACTTGAAATATAGCCATCACATTTTCTCAAACTTTCTTGCTTTTACTACAGAAGCTTTAAAAGTATAAGAGCTTCAAATAACTTTTTTTCCTTTTGCAACATTCCTCATTCCTTCAACATGGGAGATGAATTTACTTTCTGCCTCACAAGTTTTCTCACATTTAAAAGGTTCCCATCTGTCACACATACATTTTTTTCTGAAGATTAACTTCTTCCTTTTCTTTCTGTCCTTCATGTGCCTCCTCTGTCTTAAACAGGAAAATATTGAATTGCTTTCTTTTGAAAATCCTGCTTTAGCCATTCCTGCTGTTCTATTGCTGAATTATAGATAGTTTATGGATGTTTTTTCAGCATCATCATAGGCCATTGTTTTGTTTCATCTCACATGCTAAATGGCATAGAGATTTATTACTTTACTTACTAACTCCTCAAAATGTCCTCATTTGCAGTATTTGGGTGGTAGATCTCAAGCAACAATGCATGTACAGCACCCACTGGAAGGAGATATCACATTAAAAACTAATTTAGTGCTCATGAAAAAAATTAACATGTTTTATTTATATGGTTAATTGAGAAATATGGTTTACAATGAAGTAATTTTTATGTCTTTTTGTTTGCCATTTCAGACTTTGTATTGTTGCCATTTTTAGATTAGAAATGTAATTGAGATATTGAGTATCCAGATAAGTACAAGTCATCCAGAACTTCAGGGGAACAGGATCATTCACCCTTCTTTAATGAACACAATCCTTTGTCTGTTTGAATGTAAATTTCAATGTTGTTTATGGATCCTCCATTTTCATGTTACTATTAAATATTGCCTATTATATAGCTGTGTCTTGAATGTTCTCAGCTTTGAATAACAGATGATGATTTTAAAATTAATAAAATAATTCTAAAGACAAGAGCTTTTTCGTTAAACTTCATGCATTGAAAAGAGTAAAGGGTTAAACTGTATGTTTTTCAGTCTCAAGAATGACCTTTGCTTTATCATTTAGTTCTTATGTCATCTCATGAAGCTGTGTATTTTATTTGCTTAAGGCCTTACAGCAGTATTCACTAAAAGTTTCTTATTTAAGGGAAAAATCTGTTAGTCTTCTGATAGATGAATCTCCTTTTCAAAATGCTAGTAGGCAGTTTAGCTAGAAAAAATCCTTTTAAAAATCTAGTATACATTCTCGTGAGGAATAACCTTGGACAATATTTTTTGAAATTATGCCACAGTAAGCCATGCAATTCAATAGTTTGTATATTTTAAAAGTTATATGTTGATAACTTTTGCCTAAGGTTGTAAGATTTTGCATATGTTAGCAAGACTCAGTTGTGAATCCCTGTCTAATAATAATAGTCTTTGACACTTGTCGAGTCTTGTTCGACAATGCTTGCTATGTTTGCTAACATTACAGTGGAATTTGCATGATTTTTTAGTATTGTTATGCATCCTTGTTAGATGACTGCAGATGTATCAAATTGGCAACAACAGTGTCTTGAAATTCTTTTCTCATTTAGAAAATGTTTATGACAATGATTTTACTGGGCATAAAAACTATTTATGCAAAGATAAAAATTCCAGTTTGATCTATGTATAAATATTATTTGTTTCCATTTTACCTGAGAAAATTTTAAATGCATTCTATTTCTAGTGTTGTATTATTTTGAATGGAAGCCTGACACTAATGCCTGCGATTTTGGCCATCACTTGTATAAAGATGTTCAGAGATCATGCACAAGACAGACTGAGACCTAGAGCTATGGTCTCTGTCACACAAATATTATAAGTTGCCCAGGCTGACTGTTTCAGGTAACAGTAATCTCATGAAGCCAGATGGAAACAACATGCTAATAGCTTTTGGGGATGATCACTGTGACAGGTTTGCTGGTTTTTTGTACCAATGTTGTGAAACAACCTCAGGCTCTTATTATGATCCTTCTGCCTCTTTTGAAACCACTTTTAATAGACATTTAATGATGAGACTACCTGCAGTTGTTATGAGAGTTTTGACATAATTTTGGATGTGAATTATTTATCTTCAGAAGTATTTTAAAAAGACTATAGTTGAGCTGCATTTGTAAGTCATCTGAATCATATCAGAGTTTATGTATTTTGTTTTTTATGTTGTCACTTTCATGGGATAATGGCATTTTTTATATATATATTATATTTAGAGAAGACTTCTGGTCATTTTTAAGGATTTTTTAAGGTAGCTCATTTAATCTAAGTTATGTCATTCTGATTCCCCATGTAGTGGCCAGAAGATATTTCTGATAGCATAGAGATGACCTTATAGTACTGTATTGAGCATAACAATTTGAGATTATGGGAAAGCCAGGGAATATTTCTGCATTTTTATGGTGAATGCTGCTCACTCAACAAGCATGGTAATTGAACCAAAGAGGATCTTATTTTTAAGGATCCTGTTCCTGCTTTAGCTTTTCAAAGTAAAATCCATTCCCACTAGATATGTTTTTCTGTGGCATATTTACCTTTCCTGATCCATCAATAGAAAGAGGCAGTGACTTTTGCAAGTGAGTATCATTGCCTGGGGCCAGGTGGACTCACTGATGACATGGCTTCCCATTAAGTTTTCAAAACAAACAGGAGGCATTCCATGAGCTCACATCTATACTTCAGAAATACCTTTGAGCTTAACAGCAGTATGATAATTTTACAAGCAAATTTTCTATTAGTGTCTGAAGGCCTTTTGGTCAATAGAGATTAAATATAGTTTGACAGAGCAGCTAAAAAAAAAGAGAGCTTTTTTCATTATCATTGATGTTGTATGGATGAGAGAAATCTTGGAAAGTATAGTGAACTTGACAGTCATGATGGACAGAACAGAGATATTTTGCAAAGTTTTAAAAGCTTTATGGGGATTTTTTTTATAAACATCTTATACTATTTTTATTGTCAATTGCTGTCAAGAGCAGTCAGATAGTAAGCCAGATTAATTGAATGAAATGTCTCTCACCAGCTTAGCTTGTTTTGACTAATATCTTTATATTTGCTGATGAAATACATTTTATGTCATTCTAGTGTAGTATCTTGAGAGTCAAGGCTCATCTTTAAATAATTTTCCAGAGAGAAAAGTGATATATATTTCTATCTTACAGCATCTCATGCCTGGAGCACCGAGAGGAGCAGGGCAATGAAAGAAATTAGTTTTTGAAGTTTTCTTTTAGAAGAAAACTTTCCACTTCTCAAAGGCAATTGAGTCTTTTTTGGTGGTCATTAGCAGACCCTCTCCTTTTTAAAAGACACACAAAGAATATATCTTCTGTGTGGTTAAAATATTGGATTCTGCAGAGCATGGGGATAAGTGGACTGACTGCTGCACTGTATCTTGTGGGAGATTGACTTTTTTAGTGACTAAAGTAAAGTCTGAAAGACAGCAGAAAGTTAAGAAATGTCAGCATTTGGTCCTTCTGCCATTCACAGTTTAATTGTTGTAAGACCAGAAAGCCGAAGCAAGAATTTGCAATTCCTGAGTAATATCCCGGTAACCACAGAGCCCAAGAGTTGTGTTCCTCTTATTCCACCTGCTGATGTCCCTATGGCTCTTCTTCCCACAGCTGCAGGATTACTGTAACAGGCAGAAAGGGGTATACACAGGATTATGAATTCTTCTTTACCTTGCATGCAAAACCATCTCATTTGTTTTGTCATCTTTATCAACTATCATTAAATAATTGTACAACAGAAAAAGTAAATGTTCAGCATCAGACCTATAGTAAGACATTTTGGTCTTAATAAAGGAGAGTAATCTCATTTTTTCCTTTTGAGTCATAATCTGTTTCTGTGTCTTATTCTTCTGACAGTGCTGACGGGATCGGCAGCCTCTTGGTCTCAGCAGCAAGGGCTGGGAACTTAAAGGTCTTTCTGCATCCACCTGGAGTTCACCTCAGGCTGATGCTTGTACAGCCATGCCTTCTCTGCTCTCTGCATTGTAATTCATTTTGGAAAGCCAATGTGTCTGTGAGAGGACATTAACTGTAGCTTACTGTGGCTGCTATTAGGAAGGTAAATCCCATATCAATTAATAACTTTTGTGCTTAGTTAACTATAGTGACAGTATGCTTGAATACCTGGCATTATCTGAAGATAAAATATTGAAAAGGGCTGTGATTGAGTAAAAAACCCTCTAGCTATTAGTATGTGGGAGTAGAATATTGATCAAATAAGTGGAGTAAATGTTCTGGCAACCTTGAAGAGTGTCATATTAAAGAAGGGAATGCAAGTAGGGGCTCAGAGGTAGCTAAAGAAATATTTATAACAGGAATGTAAAACATTTAAGTTCTTTTTCTATTTTTTTTAAACCTTTTTGCCTGTTAAATTATATCACAACCTTCTTGGATTTGTGCAGCTCTTCATATTTTAATATTTAGAAGATGCACAGAGTTAATGCAATAAAAGATTAATTTAAGAAGATAATTTTAATATTAAACTTAGACATGAGATATTGTTGCTTTTATTACGCTTGTCAGTATTTACTTCTGAGATAGAATTTACAGACTCAAGTTAGTAACAAATCAAAACAAAGTTGAATTGAAAATTTTAGAAATAAAATGCAATGTCTCCTATTAATAATGTTGGATTTAACTTTTACTGTAAAGCTGCTTATGATATTTTTTGAATTTTATGGGGAAGTAATGGAGTGGGTTTCTGTTATTCTATTGAAAAATAGATTTCTATTTTCAAGCACTAATTTTCATATGAGATATACAACAATTCTCAGAAAAGTCAAACTTCCAGAGAAGTCTACTTACTACCTGAGAAATGAACCGGGTTATTTTGCATAAGCAAGATTTAGATTTTTCTATATACGGCTCTAAGAGTGCTTAGGTAAATATAAGGTCATTTTACTAAGAAGAATTAATTATGAATGAGTGATAACTAGCCTAAGATCTCCAGCTTTCTAGGAAACAGGTCACAGGAAATGTCTCACAGGAGATAAATGTCTGAATTTTTGACACATGGGAATCAAGAATTTTACCCTCTGGAAAAATGTCTTTAAAGAGCTGTCAGGTCTCTGCTAAATTGCTCTGTTATTGACCACTCATAACCGTTCTAAATAAGCCAAAAACAAATAAAAACCATAGACTCTCAAAAATTATTTCAGCTCCAGAGAATTCTGAAAATGTAAAAAAATCAGTACATGCCATTTCAGACTAAACCCCAGGCTACCTTCAATTATATCAAATTAAAGGTTTGTCTATATAGTTTACAGATGATTTTTGGAGCTTTAGGTAATTTTACATAGTTTCTCTCCTGAATTCTGACTGCATTGCTTGGTAACATACAGATACTCTCCATTTATGTTTGTCAATTTTGGTAATCTCCTAGGATATGATGAGGATACCTCACTGAAAAAAATGTTAATTTTCTGGAGATTTCCAGTCAAAGACATCAAGTGTTGGTGAGAGGATTGAAAATAAATCACCTTAACTGAATTTCTCTATTAATACAAGTTTCCAGGGGTTTGTAACATTTGACTTCCAAAATTATCATTACTATATACTATTGTGGCCAAAGAAATAGGAATTTCTTTTTATCAGATATATGTTGGTGATAAAATTAGTAATGCAACATGTTGAAAGGTATATACTGCCTTCAAGAACACTAAATAAACAGCTTCTGGATTAGTTTCGAGATGTCTCAGGGAAAAACTCTGGGGCCTGTGTGAAGCCAGAGTGCACAGATTCTGTAGGGTTGTTTATCATAACTGGAGAAAAAAAATGTGAGGACAAAGTTTTACAGTCACACTAGCAAACAGTCTTTTATTAAAATACTCATTAATATTCTGCTTCTGATAGTGTTTTTAGATTTTACAGTAACATCTGTACAGACCATCATGCTCAAAGCCCAGTCTTGTCTCTTAGCCAGAGTTACCTTTGAGGCACAGGCAGAAAAATGGCAGCATTTCCACTGATGCAGTATTTCCTGGGCCATTCCCAGAATTTATATCTTCTTCCACATGTCCTAGGGCGATTGAGCACTGGGGAAGTGAGTGGAGTGAGCTGTTGGAAGGAAAGTAGAAAGAAACCTCCATTGAGAGTCTCTGTTATCCCTGTTTCTTCCTCATGTCCTTTTGTCTTGCTGACACCTCTCTGTCCTCCCCCACCCTACCCCCACTTGTTTGTCCCAAAGCCAGTGGGGCCAGGGTATAGGAAATAAGCTCTCCTAAATGGATTTCAACTACAGACAGCTGCTTCTCTCTCCTGAGATGTATAACTGCAGTGAAATAGAAATCTCAGCCTCCCTTAAACTCTGAAAGAATTTTGACAAGCTTCTCATGAATTCAGTTTAAAGAAGTGAAGTCCAGTTTTAGCCCATGGTCTGCATAGATAAGATGAATGAGAATTGCTGAAGAGAACAGCATACAAGTACTTCACATTCATGCTGCACACAGAACAGACAACGGTAATACAAAAGGCTATTTAACAATTCAGTATTATGTAATTAAAAGTATGGATAGTAGTAAAAGTTTACATCCTGATGTTCTCTCAGTCATTGCTGAAGTTTTTGATGCAGAAAGAAAACAAAAAAAATTGAAAAGAACACAGAGACAATTTTGGTTTTGAACCCAGTTTTACACAGATGAATAAAGGTACATGGAAGCAGTCTTCTGATCTATGAGATTATACTTTCTCTTAATTTGGCGATCAGAATTCCTTTTGTACTATTGCCCTTAACATGACCTCCAAGGTTCTATCAAGCACACACTGAAATTTATTTTAATCAGTACAACATAATATGGTACAGAGGAGAACATTTTGATGAACTGTGGATAATTCTTCTTTGTTCCCATGAAAGAATTTTATAGTCTGCTTCATTTAATACACTCTGCTTTTCCATAACAGTCTTTTTAAGGAATGTAATTAAGATTAGTGACTAGCTTTTGCCAAGGAAGAAAAAGTAAAATGCACATACATTTACAGAAAGACGCAACAAAAAGGGATTTTATTGCCTGGTCTTTTTCTAATTGCAACATTTTATGAGGTTTTATGTCTTTATATATTGTGTGCTTTCTGTTTCTTCATCATTAACCATTTTAGCATCTTGCCACAGGAATAGCTGTTACAGAAAATGGTAGCATGGCAAATAAAATAAGTACTATTTTTTTTTTTTTTAGTTCTGAAAAAAGATAATGATATAAATAAAATATAAAAATCCCTTGGGTCCACCCTAAAGCTTTTCTTTCTTACATGTACCTCAAATCTAGAGATTTCACTAGGTATAAACTGCAACAGTCTTATGAGTAAGAATCTTTTTAAAGAGTTCATTTCCAGGTGAGTCATAGCTCTGAATCACACAAAAGCATATTATCAAATAGCTTTCCTCCTACAAGTTACATTGGAAATAAAAAAAAAAAATTAAAAAAAAAGAAAGAAAAGGACTAAAGAAAGAAAACCAATCTTCTCATTTCACTGTATTTGCATATGAGGAAAACATTAATATCCTATTATAGTCTTCCTCCCTGTGAGCCTGAAGAAAACCCATAAATTAGATTACTGCTTTTAATCTATGTTAGCAGAAGGCCTAAGGAAAAAAGATAAAGGAGGAATCCTTCAAGAAAATTTTGGGTTCTGTCCTGAGTATTTAAGGGAAATGCTCCCCAAACAGCAGTTAGCTGTGAGGAAGCCCAAAGATCAAACAGAAACCCAAAGATAAAATTTAAGGGGCTGCTTAACTGACGTATGATAGTCACAGGGATGCTGGAATATCTAAATATCTCAGATGTGCTTAAAAAACCCACACAGGCAACATGAAAAAAGCTCTCAATTCTGACAGAAAATATAGGAATTAGACACACTAAGATTTCAGTTCGGCCTCCATTACTTAGTTCACAATTATTAATACACTGTGTTCATACTGTGCTGCAGGATGTATCTTAAACACTTGTGATCACACCTAGTGTCTTTTGCAATAATTTAAAAATTCCTAAGTAATATATGCACCATGTTTTTCCTTTTTGTTAAATGCTAAATTTTGTTAAATGATGCCTCTTTCAAAAAAAAAAAATCTATATAAATGGAGAGATAAAACAAAAAAATTTAAAACATTAATTATCCTGTCATATCCTCTTTGAACACATTTGTACAAAAACTGCTGATATTTGCTGATATACTGTTGATTTCCTAAAAAAAAATAGCTTTTAGGACAAGATAAACATATTTTGTTCTATGAGAAAGCATATGTAATGGGAATAAAAAAGAGATTAAGTTTCTGGGAATTATGTTAACAGTTAAAAATTTTTAAATTTACCTGGTTGGCATTAGATACCTTCTAAAAGAAAAATCAATTTTTTCTTGGATCTAAACTCTTCAATAACACAACCAAATTTTTTTAATTTCTCAGCTGGCATTCTCAATATGGAATAGTTATTTTCTTCAGGGAGTAAGACTTGGAGACCATTTTTGGATACTTGAACTGATATTACTATGTGTTGTTTTCAATATTGTCATTAGTGTTGCTCTAAATAAGGGCTGATATAACTAACAGCATAGCATTCAAAGACAAATGAGAAGACAATGTGTACTACACCCTATTTATTTCTGATCCATCAAAGTACTATCCTTGAACTTGTTGTTGTTGTTGTTGGCAGTGTGGTGAACTAGCTGAAGGGACGGAAGAAAAGTTCGATTTTATATTTTTATTTCATTGTTTAAAATAGTGGCATTTTCATGCATAAAAGTTTTTCTGGGTGAGGTCCCTAAATGGGTGCCTCAGGACCCTGGCTGGCAGCAGCTGAGCAGCATTTTCCATCGTCTTGGTTGCTGCGTAGAAGGAGTCTGAAATTTTGGCTTGGGATGGCAGTTTAATGTTGCATATAACTGAGTGTAACTGGAAGCTGCTGCTGAGAATGGGATTTGTGTGGTCACATCTCAACACAGCATATCAACTGACATCCATTATACTCAACATATCAAATTCTGCTTCTTGCCCAGAACTGTCTGTACACATCAGTGATGCTGTATGGAGTTAAAAGCTCC
This sequence comes from Polioptila caerulea, assembly GCA_013397295.1. NCBI lineage: Eukaryota > Metazoa > Chordata > Aves > Passeriformes > Certhiidae > Polioptila > Polioptila caerulea. The sequence goes on along the minus strand of VYXF01002179.1, from coordinate 263,067 downwards.
ACTGCAGGGCTCCTTTCAAGGGCCAAATGAGTCCATTACATCCATTTTAGCTGTTGTTTACAAGAACAAGTGATCTGTAGAAAGTAAAGCTTAGAGCTGGGGTGTGAGGCGAAATTTTTTGAGAAAACCAATCAAATTTTGATGAGATTAACATATTTAACTGAACTCAATGAGAACATGTAAAAACAACTGAAGTCAGATGTAGATTTTTTTACATGGTAATCAGGAACAAACCGTGTCCAAAATTATCTGAATCCTGTCAGGTCTTCAAAGACATTGATTTAAGTCCACCAGAAGATGGAGGAAAAATCATCTTCAGTGCTTAAAATTTCCTCATTTCTCCAAGTGGGAAGAAAGAAATGAATGTCATCTTACTTTTGCTTCGCTACCTCACAGAACAAGAAATGAGAGATTTTAGTGATCAAAAATGAGGGAGAAAGACAGACTGTTGAAGTTACAGAAAATATTTCCTACCTCACCTAGAGTATCTGAAAGTGAGGGTTAGGCTGAGACAGTCAATCAATTATGTCTATCTTCCTGAGCTGTCAGAAACATTCATAGCAAGCTGACAGAGGTATCTGATTAAAATATCTGTAAAGACAGCAGTGGAGCAAGTGTACCTGATGAATGGTTTGAAATTTTCCTCCCTTGCCATGCCTATTTGCTAGTTCTATAGCAATATATGATTTGTAAAATTGCATATCATTTTCAAATTATCCTATAAAGAATAAGAACTGTAACACATTAATGTCATAGAATCTTCTGAAAAAAGTTGCATTACTCAACCTCACAAATTTTGTATTTGACCACTTACCTTTTAGTAGACTCCACTGAAGTATCTTTGCTTTGTCATTTAAATATGACTAGGCATTCTTCAAAGGCATATAAAAAAATCTTCTTTACTAAACATTGTTCAAAGTATAGAAAGCCACCAATCTCAGGAAAGTTTTTGGGTTTTGGGTTTTTTGCTTGTTTTCATTTTTGTTTTGTTTTTGTTTGGTTTGATGTTTTGTTTTCTGTGGGTTTTTAAAAAAATATTTCTGTTATTAAAAACCAACAAAATTCGCATTTTTTAACATTTTCAACTATTTTATTTTTTCCCTTTTGCACAATATGGTTTTTTTTCTAAAACCTTACAGATTTTTAAGTATATATGATCTTCTATTTTTTAGCTGAAAGCATCTGATATAACATTTCATATGCTGCATTGAAAACAAGATTTTATAAAAAAAAAATAGAAGAAAGAGAAAAGAAAATCAGTAGATGCACACATGCAAACATACATACATACATACATACATATACTCAACACTCAAGAGTGTAACCTTTTAAAATCCTTTTTCCCAAGGAGCTGTGTTGGAAGAAGAAGGCTTTGAAGTTGTTGAAGAGAGATTATCCCAGCCTCTTTTTCTCTGAGAGGTAATAAACAATGTTTGTAGGTAGGTATGAAACCAAAGCTGTCTTTTTGTAACTGTGGCTCTTATAGGTAGGACTCAGTGAACCCATGACAAGACTGCAAGGTGCTTGAGGATGTAGATAATTTATGTTCATAGGGAGAAAAAGAAGTTAAAGGCCATGCCAGGGTTAACAAATGCAATTTTAAGTACATGATAATTTCAGCTGGAATTTATGAAAGTATTCAAAAAAAGGGAAGATGAGATTCTTTTAAATACTCTTCCTGAAGACTTCAATATTTATTTTTTTTTTTTACAGATGACTTTCCAGACAGAATGATTTGACAACCTGAGACCCTTCAGTTTCCATGCAACTGTATCCCAAATGCTAGTTTGACACTTCCCTAAAATTCTTTGAATGTGATCTGAATGCAATTGTATTTAATGAAAGTCTCATATTGACACTGATTTTGAGTCATTGCCAGACCTATTAGTTTTAATGTAACCAAAAGCATGTGATGTCTTTGCCATCATTTACTGGGAGATGTTAAGGCCTTGATTCCATAAAGTATTGAGAGACATGAGCTTGAGATCTTAAGCCAAGTTAAATAAGAAAGGAGACCTGCATGATTAAAATCAATTACATGTTTAAATGCTCTCTAGGATCAGAGCCAGCACAGTTAGCACTCAGCATCATCCTACAGATAACCAGTTTTGTATAATCTTTATTTATCTTGTGTTTTCCTGAAAGACATATCTGACAGCTCTTTATTTCTCAATTTGAAGAAGGTTAGCAAGTAACTGGGGCCTCTTTCCAGGTCATTCAACAGCTCACATACTCTTGTATAGTTAGTCACAAAAACATCTTGGGTTTTTTTCTGAGCTGGCATTAGAAGCTTCTCTGACATTGACTTCCTTGCTAGAAGCTTCCTTGCCGAGCTTCTTTTTCCTTTGCCTTCCCTCTCATCTCCCTCCTTATATCTCATTGCTGATTAGAAAATAAGCTTAACTGTTAGTACTAAATGTAATGCTTCAAGTTATACTACATAACTTGAAAGTACCTGATTTTCTAGAAAAAAAGCTGTGTCTACTTTTTAAAAAAAAAATATTTTCAGTGTGTGGTAGGTCCCTTATTAAACTTAAGAGAACTCATTTTATTGGATAGTTTTCTACCCTTGTCTACAAAAAAATAATTTCTACATTTTTCTCTTTAGCTCATTGTTTGCTTCTAAAGGGATTGATAGATTTTTAAACTTTCATTGAAATTAAATACAAAATTACAATATTCTGGAGAAAATGCTGTTTAGTATAGGAATATTCTTAGAATACAAATAATACACATCAGACTTGTCGAAGTTTGGGTTTCTAATGTAAGCTAGATTTCACAACTTCTTTTCTAATGATTTTATAAGTGGTGTTCTACCACTGTGCAATTCATTTCAACTCTTTTTTTTGGGAGTATGAGATAGCTTTCAGATTATACACTAGATTCCTGTAAACATAGTCACATCTAAGGTCTTAAATACATCTAACTTATTCCCCACTTCTCACTTTCTGAAGTGACAGCTACTGAATAGCAATCATTGTTTCCTAAATAACCTCAGTCTTATAAGAAGTTTGAAACTTTTTCCCTTTCTATTTTTCAGATTGCCTCATGTCACGGGTTAGGACTTCTTCCCTTCAAACCACTCACATTCTAGTGAAATAAAATAATTATTTACATAATAGTGGTCTTATTTTCCACATGTTAATCTTTCTAATTTCTCCAGGAATTATATATAAATCTTTTTTTTTGACAAGGCTGCTTTCCTTCTCATCTATGGCACCTCAAATTGCTCAGTGTTCCCTTAGACATTGATTGTTTCAATTTACAGTGTGTGTCTCAGATCACAGTGCAGCCTGGGTAGGGAGAAGGGCATGCACCACCACAATATGATACAGCAAAACTCTTGAGGACTTTGAGAAAATTCACCTGATAAATCCCTTCTGTACAACCAGTTTACTAAACAATTACTTTTCTAGACTGAGAAGTTAAATCACAAGAGTTATTTTAAAGCATTGAAAGGTAATTGTGTGCCTGATTTGATGCTCCACTATATATAGTCTTGAGCGCATACGTAAATCTATTACTTTATATCAAATGACATACTTATATGTTATTCCATATTTTTAACACCTTTTGTGAAATACTTATTATAACACATTACATATTATTGATGTAAGTATCTTCCTGGCATAAATATACTAAGTATTTACTCAAGTATTTTATTTTAAATTTCTTCTCATTATGGAATAAGATAGTCAAGTTCATCTGACAATGACAAGAAGTGACAGATAAGCAATTTTGAAACATAAAGCATTTTCTATACTTGAAAATCTAGCCTTAAACTCTGGCCTTCTTTTTTTTTCAGTATATTAGATTATACGATATCTATTTTCCTACCCACAGTTTCCTTAAAGAATTATCTGCTTTATTGGTCTACAAAAATGTTATTTCCTTCTACTCAATACTTTCATCTGGTATTTTTTTGTCTGTGGCACATCAGCTTATAGTTACAATGATTGAAAGAATCTGTTTGTTACCTGCAGACATCTTAAAATTAAAAACTCTCCTGTCACTTTGTTGTCTTTTTTCTCTTTATCCTAATATCTGTAATGCCTCCCACTTTTGCACTGTTTTAGAAGTGAACCTGTTTGCATTTGGCTTTTAAATCAGATAATTAATTAAAATAACAACTTATGTCAAATAGACAGAAGATGTTCAAAGACCACCAAAATCAGAGAGTATTTTCCTTCCCTATTTGCGACATTAAGCATCGTATCTTATTTTCTGGTGTCTTCACTGCTGAATTTCCTCAGGTTTTTTGGGTAAAACTGAAATATAAATGGCCAAGTAACCAAAGATGTTTATCAAGGTTATTTATCCAGGTTTAAGCCACAGAATCAGGAGGTCTGTCACAATTACAGCCATGATGGAGTTTTGTGTTTCAGTCTTAAAATAATTACCTGAACAGAACAGAGAAAAATTCCTAGGGACATGTCATGGTTTAACTTCAGCTAGCAGCAAAGCTCCAGGCAGCTGCTCTTTCATTCCCCCATCACTGGGACCAGGGAGAGAAGTGGAAATGTAGGAGCTAGAGAATTCATGGGTTGAGATAAAGACAGTTTAACAGGGAAAGCAAAAGCTGGGCACAAAAGCAAAACAGAGCAAGGAGTTCATTCACTGCTTCCTATGGGCAGGCAGGAGCTCAGCCATCCCTAGGAGAGCAGAACCCCATTAGGTGTGATGGTGGCTTGATTTCATGAGAAGAACCTCTGATCACCTCATGAGACAAAGCAGAGGGCTTTGCATGGAAGGATACTTTAATAAGTATCCCTTGATATCATATCTTGGTCCAAGATTTCTCTTGATTGAGAAATCTCAGAATAAATTCATATGAGAAGAATCAGCATACTTCTATAGCAGAAATTAATAATTAATAATGAATAAGGAATTGTTGTAGGTGTGCATCACGCAGCTACAGAGAGGTCACTGACAAGAAGGCTTGAATGGTCCAACGGAACTGGGGGCAGGAGGGGTAGCTCAAGGAATTCATGCTGTATTTGACTGCAAGTGCATATTCTTAGCACAGCTTTTCTGCCACTATAATAATGATTTATCACCTATGCACAAGACTGTGTTTGATTTCAGTGGTATCACAACATGTTGATGAAATTGTTGGTCTTGCCCAGCTGAAAAAAACTTTCCAGAAGAATTCACTCACTTGAGTATATTTGTACTGCACTTCATAAGAGCCTGAGTGGGCTGCAGACCAAAAGCCTGTCAGTGCAGCCACAGGACATTCTGTGGTCTCCAGGACTTGTAAAACCTTGACTGCCTGAGCACAGCATTTCCGCCTGCGAGGGCTGTCTGGCAACTGTCCCTGAGATGTTGTATCACACACACAGAGGAGGCAAGCTCTGGGAGAGGCAGCTCAGAGTAGTGCATGGACAGTAATAGTGGGAAAATACAATTAATCATGTATGGGGACAGAAGTAGCCAGGCTGGTCCTTTCTGGGAAGGCAGAGCACCACGTCATCCCGTGGGCATGGAAACAAAACTGAGAGGTTAGGTAGTGTCTAGCAGGAGGTGATATTTACACCATGGCAAGACAGAAACCAGCAGTTTCATCAAAGCGTGCATAAAAGAGATATTTTTACAATACACTGCAATTGTTAAAAAGAAAAAGCTGTCTGAAAAATCTTCAGAGTAACTTAGCAACACTTTCCTTTATCTTTGCTCTATTCCTTCAATACAATATTTCCTTGAAGAAATACTTTTAGTTAAACTTTCTCCTATCAGCTCTGTTACTATCCCTAACTGAGGCCATCAGTCATTTAGCTCATCTGCTCCTACGGATGAAATTGACCCCAGAAATAACATCTGAAGTCTCTTAAATTTTGGGGCATATGGCATCTAAATCCAATTTGTACAGCTCAAAGCAATCACTACTGCTATCTCATCTGAGTTATTTACTGCCCAAATACCTTGTATTTGTACATATATACTTAAGTCCATGAATACTTCCTTTGGAAAAAATTTTATCTACCTTATTCCTTTAAGGCACACTCTTTCTTATTTATCATCACTCTGCCCTTGAAGACATCTCTGTCTCTAAGAACCAAGGACTCTTCAAGCTACCTTAATGTGAATGTGTAGTACTATGAAATCCAGGACTTCTTTTCAGCCGTAACTCTGAAGTTACTTTTGTTTTGTTACAGGCCATAGAAGAACCCAAAGACAAATTTTGTGATTTTATATTATAATTAGATCAGAATTCCTTAACTTTATTTGGCATGAATCTTCTTAAATTTTCCAATTTTGCAGCACATTTCAACAATAGATTGGTCCCAAAGGCATTTTAAATCTTTGGGTTACCTACTTCAGGCAAAAATTAAAACACACTATTATGTGTCTACCAAATAGAGTGCAGTGCTTCAGGCATTCCAGCTTGTTGGAAAGTGATACAAACAATATCTGTTTTGTAAGTGCCTTTTTAAATGGTGTGCTGAACTGTGTGTGTAAATGTTAACATAAAGGAATATAAGGCATATGGAGAATAATGAGAAATATACATGTGGGTTCATAATAGGTATTTTTGCAAAGGATTCACTCTTAGAACTGGGAAATGGAACATAAACCCCCATATTTTTTCTCTTCTTCTGCATTAAGTTTTGCTTCTTTTCAGAACCACTGAATTTTTCTGTCTTGTTTTTAAGATGGTTATTCTTCTCATATAATCATATTGCAATATTATCATTTTGGGGGTGTCAGTGGGTGCTTTATTTCTTTCCTTGGCTGGAAAAAATTATCCTCCTGTCCCCTGCAGCCAACTATGGTAATTTCCAGTGAATGCAGTAATGAGGGCAGAACTGATTAAATGTAGGCTTCCCTCCTGTTAAATTCAGCCAACAAACTGCCTGTCAGTACCTACAGAGTTTTTCTAGTTTGGTTTTGTTTTGGTTTGTTTTTGTTTTTTTTTTAATGGAGGTAAAGGAGCACATTCTGATCAGTTGTTTGTTAGTTTTTTTCTTCCAGGAATAAATACATTAATAGACAAGCACAGCTTTGCTAAATTGCACAGTTGGGTTTGAACATAGGGTTGTGTCATTGGTCGCATACCAGCAAAGTTTGCTTCCCTGGTCATTTGCTCTATCAAATTTACCCTGTTCTGGTGGCCAGCTGCTCTTTATAAAAAGGTTGCTGCAACGCATTGTCCCAGCTTTTACAACTGGAACACTTTAGCACAAGAGGAACTATGTCTTATTGTTATAGAAATAGTAGAATTAATATGTTATACTGTGCAGAAGAATGATTAAAGAATAGGAAATATTAGCTTATGCAAGCAGTCATTTCCTCTGTGTGATGTGGTATAAGTTCTTCCCTCTTCCCTATTGTTTAGAAAAAAAGGTTCGGAAATGTCTGGAAAAGCTTGACCAGAAAAAAGACTAGCAGTGTTAAAATGCTAGTCAAACAGGATATATTCTTTGGTAGAAAAATTAGAGTACTTTCAAAGATATTGTGGTGTCTATGGAGCTACCGCTACTAAACGGTTCTGCCCAGGGAATATCAGTATTGCATTAAATAAAGCCAGCCTAACTCTTCTGAATAATTCTTGATCCCATTCATCAAATTTAATTGAATAAAATATGGCTCAAAAGAATGTTCCAGGATTGAAGAATTTCTGTCACCATAACATACAGAACAATCATGGCAGAACCCTTCTGAGAAATGTTTGCATGAATAGCCCTTTGTACTTTTTCCAAGATAGAACAACCATCAAAGGATCGCTGTGACCATGTATTTATACATAACTTTTCTAATATTCTCCAACCTTCTGCATGAATCAACAGGGACTTTTCACAGAGTCCATCTTTGTGTAAAAAATACATCCTCTTTCCTTGGCAGAAGTCATCCTTGAGAAGCTGCAACACGATATTTCACTATGGCCTTTGTTATGAAACTGTACATAGCACTGGCATGACACTGACCCTTTTGGCAAGTCCTTGCTAGTCATTCCTCGTGGATACCAACATGAAAATTTAGTTAAGAGAGTTTATATATGGGTAGATGACTATGGATACATATATATACGTTTGTAGCACTGGATATGTATATTTAAACACTCACATGTCGATGTGTACCTTAGTGTGCACATATAAATTCTAAATAACATAGACATATTAATTACTACGCTAGAAAATTTTTTGTTGTTAAATTTAAGGTAAATTGGCATCTACATGCTACTTTAGCAGTTTGAAGTAACAGATCTTAAGATTATGAGAAAAGGATAGATAAACCATCAATGAGTTTTCCCCTAATTTTAATGTTGTAGTTTCAATTTCTTTTGAAAGAAACAACACCTCTTGGTAAGACTACCCAAAAATACCAGCAGTACCAGCATTGAAATATTGCTAGTAGAACAATTGCTTGTTTAGCTTAACATAACAGTGACAGTAAAAAGGATTTCTCCGTATAAATACATCAGATAGGGAAACTCCAGTGAAGCAAAAGGGGCATATAATCTTAAAAAGATGTACAAATATGTACCCAGAATACTAAATGGCTGAAAATTATAAGAAAATATATGTTTTGTAGGAATGAGATATTCCAAAAGGATACTAAGGGGAAATAACCTTACCAGTCTTGAAAAGTAATATGATATGGGTGTGTAGAAAAAGATTTATATCCTCTAGTCACGTGAGATAGAAGAAAAATAGGACTTTATGACACAGAATATCTTTTCCACAGCTGATTCCAGAAGGCCTTTTCCATCTCCATTCTGTTTAATATTGCTAATAACTCTCACTATAGGAACAAACAAATAAACAAACGAATCTATAATGTCTTATAAAGATTAACATTCCTGTGGAAATGCTAAAAATTGTCCTCTCTTTGACTAAAATTATTTCCTGCTTCCAGTGGCACCTCCCTAGGTTGCACACATACTGGAAAATGACTTGGTAAGCAGCACTTCCCAGAGGAACATACCTGCAGTATCAATTAGTTCTGCTCATGTTCTTTGAAGCTTGTCATGCCTTTAAGGACTGGCTTTGGTAGTCTCATGCTTCAGGCACAAGGGTTTTGTGGTAAGGTTTGCTCTCTCCCATTTTACAGAAGTGCCGCTCTCCAATATCGATGTGTTGTCAATGTTTGTATCGTTGTACTGTTAGGAATGTAGAAACATATTTTGCTTAATTACTTTCACACAATGGGTTTGAAAATTACACTCAGATCCTGCCATTTATGCTGCATTTAGGAGTGCTATGGATAATGAAGCAGAAAATAAAAAATTATCTGGAAAACAAACAAATAAACACGAGATGTAAAATGAAATAGCAGAATGGCAAAACAGTATAACTTGGAGATGGATGACAGTGCAATACGAAATGAGCTAAAAGGCAGCTGCAGTATTTTACGCTTAAATTTTGCTACCTTGATTTTTTTTAAGATATGGTTAAAATCTCTCCTAGTTTTTCCTTTAGAATAAAAGTATTCTTCTTCCAGTATAGCACACCTAAATTTTCAGATTTCTAAGACCTGAAATTCTAAAATTATTAGCAAACCCTTTTTGTGTGTCTGTACATGAATTCTAAAAATTCTCATGGCTCTGAGTGTTCTCTTTCATGAGTATGATTTGTGACATCCTGAGGTTTGAAACTGCATCCTCAAACAGCAGCAAAGTGGCATACAGGCATGTAAAACGTGCCTCAACTAGGTTGTAGAAACAAAAGGAAAGGTCAACTTTCTTGCCCTTGTTATGTCTGGTTCACATGGCACTTGATCTTTTGTGTTATGTGTCAGAGGGACAGATTGCTTGTTCTGGGCATAGTAATGCCTCTTTAGAAAGTTTTTGTGAGCATCTGAGCCTCCTTTCAGAACCATCGCTTTGTTCCCTTTTTTGTCTTGTAATTCCTGAAGTGGAAAAAATCCTGTGAATGCTTGCAGCCAAGACATTTCTGCTGATGATTTAAATGCTGCTGAAGAGAAGGACTATTATAAAGCAATATGTATGCTCATGAAGCGTGACTGGTGTAGGATCAAACTCTGAAGATTTTGTGTGGGTGTTCTGCTGGGGACGTGTATTGCTCCAGGTTATATACATAGAGAAGCACATCACAGCACCTCTTATTCTCTCTGGATAAGGGCGACAGGAAGATGCAGCTCTCAGACTTCATGTCTGATACTTAAATTGTATAGATAATGAGAAGGTCCCTTTTCATTTGAATAACATTGGCTCACATAGGCAACACTTGCATTTAATGTTAGACTTCAATTGACAAAAGAGCAAAAGGCAGCAGGGATCATCAGAAACCCTAAACTTGTACACAGGAAGACTGGTGAGCTCTGTAACCCTTTTTTCCGTGTCAGAGAGATTCGTACAAAGGGAGATGGTTTGATTTTAAATGACACAGAATAGACATATGAAAAAAAGAGCCCAAATGTTACAGTTAAATTAAGCCACACACATGCACAGACACGCCAAAATATTTGGCATGGTATTTTGAGGCAGACAGACCATATGGCCTCCTTAGCAATGCACAATGCTTTTTGCTGTGTCCCACTTAGGGCAAAAGAAACTGTTGTAGTTCTGGGTGTGCCAGATGTCTTGTCAGTCAGCCAGTTTCACATTTAACAGTGTTCTCTGCCTAAACCTGACATAAACACAGTGGTACTGCTCACTGAGTAGCCAGCTCCTTACTCTGAGGGAAAACATCATTAGAACAGAATATATGAAATTATAGGCAACCATAGATCATTCTTAGTGAGCAAGGGTTTTTTGAAGAAAAACTACCATTCTGTAATTACAGAAGAAAAATGAAGGCTAACACCCAAAGCATTGAAGAGGAGAGAAACAGATAGGACAAGTATATTAATATTTTTGCCTATTTACCAGTGAATTTCATGGTGCATTTCTCAAGCACTGTGGACACTTCCTGGGATTTGTAGTGCTGGAGTAATTTAATATACCTAAGAAAAGGCTTTGCAGGTGAGCAGAATGACAGCTCTGGGTCTAAGGGCTGGTATAACACCTCTGTAATGATCTTCACTCCTTATGAATCTTCTCTGCAAGATGACCAGTGCTGATTACTGGTTTTGGAAAGCTGATTGTCTAAATAGAGAAATGTCAAACATCTGCAGAAGTTTTGCATTTCACTAACTTGGTAATCAAACCTCTGACTTCCAAGATGACAACAAATATATGTTGAAAACAAAGTCAAACCTCACTCATGAAGTATTCTGGTAGATTTCAAGAATTCACTTATTTTTCAAGTTTCTAGTGCTTTCTGTATTTATATTGAGCTAGTACAGTCAGTTCTAATGGAAAAAATGGCTTAGGGAGACCCACTTTCTTTAAAATTATGGTCATAGCTACAGTTACAGACAGACACACCATATTTCCTTTTTTCACTGAAGGCATCAGTTATGCTCCAGTTTGATGGATAAATATAAATAATCATTAAATTTTTAAACAGAAGGCATGACAGCTCAAAACTTAGTGTTCTGAATGTTCTGCACCCTGAATGATGTGAATGAATTTGTAGTTTGAAACATATTAGTTTCTGAGTATTCTGGTTAAAAAAGTGACTGAGAAAGAGTGAAGAACATTTTCAAAGCAATTCATAAATCAAGGCAAGCATTTTTTTTCTTCTGTTCTCAACTTTTTAGCGAGATTTTCCCTACATCGTCTTCTAAGAAGAGATGAGAAACCAAATAAAAAAATCACATTTTTCCTTTTTCTACTCAAGATAATTTCTCATTCAAGGTTTTCAATGTCTTCATTTACCCAGATGATAAACAGAAATGAAGAATATTACCTTATGTCTTTTCATGGCATGTGTGGCATTTTGTTAAGGAAAATATTTTCAGATTTGCCATGCCATGTATCTCCTTCAGCATTTAGGTTCTCTTTGGTAGAATATTTTTTAATGTCTTTTTCTTCTGCTACTACTAAAATATAATTTTTTCTGAAGCTAATTAAAAATATGTCTGTTTACTATATATAAGAGTAACAGTCCTTTCTATCTATTTGCATTATTCTTAATCTTTCCTTCTGATGTACTCATGTAGAACCCCATGTAGGATGATGTTTCTACAGAAGGTAGACAAACATTTGAAGAACTTACCTGGAGAGGTTGTGAAATCTGTGTTTCTGGACATAATCCAACCTTGACTGGAGATGGTCCTGAGCAGCCTTATCCAACTGGCCTTACCTTGAGCAGGGTGCTGAACTAGGCGACCTCTAGAGGTCTCCTCCAAGCTAAATTTTATCGTTCTGTGGTTTATTCCTTTCAAGTAATATCAATTAGTATAATGCCATTTGAATACAACTTCATGCTTTAATTTTCGGGCATATCTGCTACATAATATGCTGAATGCACTATATATCTCTCTGTATGTGTATGCATCTGTCTGTCTATTTATAATATACAAATTAATTTTAAATTAATTGCCATAGTACTGGAAAACCTTACATTTATATCTTTATAGGTAAAATATTTGTTTATGATATATTGAACCTTAAAATTATTTAGCTGATTCTAAAGTTTTTTAAATTAGTTTTTCCAGACTTGGAAAACCTCACATAAAACTCTGAAATTTTCAAATTATTCTGAGAATATAAAAATGGTTTCTTGGTATGGTTTTTGTTTTGTCAAGTATATAAAGAAAATCAGCCTATTCAAAGCAGTGTCATATCCATTATCTTCCATGAGTACCCCCCATTGTGCTCCACAGTCATGTTGAACATAGTGACATAATTCAGAACGGTTGAGGAGTTAAAAATTACACGTTTTGTTTCAGTCACCTTGGTTTTTTAGCTCTCCCATGCAATTATACTACCACTAACAAAATGGAGATGTTGTCATTTTTGCTGGGAAGCACATTATGTACAAGGTGCTTCACTGAGCCACTGAATAAGTAGATGCCATGATATCTGATTTAAATGCAATAGTGTTTGCAAGTACGGTTTTTAGAGTGTAGCTTGTTTATTTTTATTAATAAACTGGATAATTCCTGTTATTTGTTACTGTAAGGCTACTATTTCAGGAGCACTTCAAAGAGAAAGATGAGATGTAATGCTATGGTGTAATGTTAGGGAGAGATAAACCCAGGGAATGTCCCCCACTATTCAGATTGTGATTGAGGTCCTCTGAAAGTAATAGAGAATTATTTAATTCAGGCTGGAGAGCTGAAAACTATAGCTCATTCTGAAAAATTCTAAATATATATAAATAAAATTAATAAATATACTTTTTAATAAAAATAATTTATAGACAAAAATAAAATATAGTAATCATATGGAACTATGGTATAATACAAAGCTATTAATTAATAAAAAATAATAGCAAATAAATAAATAGAAACTTATAAATAGAATTCAGCTGTTACCCTTCACAAAAGGGTCAAATCAATTTCCTAGCTGTGCAATTTACTATCCCAAAAAGAAGGAGTCTTTTAGCTACCTAAAATCCACTGTGGGAAGAGGATATTGCCACCTACATTTCGTGCTCTGCTCAAAGAGAAGTACATCTGGTAATTGGCATTTCTTAGATAAAACAGCATATGGTGAAATACTGACACCTTGAAAACAGTGAGGAATTACTGCATAGGCTACTGGGAAGAAGTGATTTGAGCTGTTTTGAGGGAGAAATAAAAAGTGGAAAGGGAGATCTGAACATAAGCATTTTCTTTATGTGTGGGAATTTATGGTAGAATTTTCATTTTTCAGACCTTGATAATGTGCTTCCCTTTGGATTATGGCATTAGGAATTCACTGGCAAAATAACTGCCTCAGAATCTCTGCATCTTCTTTCCTCAATATATTTTCATGCAGTGGCCGTATCAGGAAAGCTGCTGTAACAAATTATATAAGATGTCAGAAATCTGGGAAACTTCAAATTTTGTCCTCTTTCAGGGAGAAATAAATTAATTTTTATATTTCTTACATAATATTCATTAAGTAATACTAACAAGTGTATTATTTTCCATAGTTAGATATAAATTTAGCTTTCTCTTTTTCCTTTGAAAGTGAGTTTGCTGCCTCTTCCTCCTGAAACATTGCTTTGCCTACCAAGAACTGAAATCTTACTTCATTATAAGGCACTGTTTTTTAGATGTTTTTGTTCCCAGTGTTTACAGGAATTAGTAAAATAAAATAATGTTTAGTAAGGAAGAAGTTATTAAAATGTGTAAAATTAATGATTTATCAGCTGACAAAACCTAACCCAAAAGTCATTTCAGTGGGAACTCCAGCTGTGCAAATAACTTCATCCTCTCTCAGTGCTCCTTATTAATCGGTGTAGATGTCCCACTGCTCATCATGTCAGCTGCTATGCTGTGCTATGCTATAACTTTGCTTGTAAACAACATGGGCTCAGGTCTACTCTTTGACCTTGAGAAAAATATACAATAGTATACAATTTGCCAAGAATGGCCTCAATTATACTCCCTGTTGGAAACAATCTCTGGATTGTGGCTGAGCAATGTCTGGGAGAGCACTAATTGGCACAGTTTGGAAACATGCCAGACTCCAACAGCTAATGTAAATGTTTATGTGCAGTGCTGGAGACCAAGAATAGTGCTGTTTACTTTATTAATGTCACTGCGACACCTGTGCCTCCTGACAGACATCTGAATTCTACACACTTTGTTTGTGGGTATAGATTCCGATAATGAAGCCCCTACTCATTCACTAATGATTAACAGCACAAAGACTCATGGAAGATTTGCAACCTAATATTTGGTGTCCTATACCTGAAATGCTCCTAAGGTTATAGTGATCTCTGGTAAGCATAGTAACTCATTTTCATTCCATCCTCAGGCAGTGTTTTAAGTGACAATTATTTAATCCTGATGTTGCTTGAAATTATTTATCTCTTGTCTATGGTGAAGGTGGGTAAGATCACATGTAGCTGCATAGCTGTGTTAACTCTGCATCAGTATTGTGCTTGGAACATCCATAAACCTAACACTATCCACCAGTAAACTGTGTTCCCAAGCACCACATTTAAGCATCTCTTAAGCACTTCCAGAGATGGTTACTCAACTGCTTCCCATGGCTGCCTCTTTCTATGTTTGACAACCCTTTCCAAGAAGAAAATTCTCCTAGTATCCACTCTAAACCTTTGCTGATCAACTTGCAGCCATTTTCTCTCAACCTGGCAATTGTTACTTGGGAGCAGAGACCAATGTCCACTTTGCCACAACCTCCTTCTAGGCAGTTGTAGACAGTGAGCCGAGTTCAGATGATGATCTCAACTCAAATTAAAACCTGGCCTATATTAAACACTTATTTAGAAGGGGGGGTTTTGTAATAAGCAATTACATCAACATTTGTACTGTTCATGTGGTGAAGAGATAGAAGCCAGTTTTTAGCAATCTGATAGTGTTTCCATTTTTCAGATAGAGATATAAATACAAATTTAATAAGCTAGCATGGTAGGCCTACATATATCTGTATAACTACAGTCAGGTATAAAGGAAAAGGAATTAGAATAATAACAGGATATAGATTTCATCTGCTTTTGCCCAGACTAGACAACAGATGAAAGAAGCACAAGATTGAAGGATATCTTTAGGGAAAGATGTAGGTGTCAATATTTTAGTGCTCCATTAGTTTTCAACAAGACCTCAAGAGCAGAAAGAAATCCTTGGAAAAAAAAAAGTTACAATACCTTTTACTCATCTGTAATTAAAAAAAAAACTAAGCATAAAAGCAACATAAAGAAAAATTTTTGTACAATTGCTAAAAAAAGATGAAAAAGTAGTTGATCCATTAATTTTCTCACCTCCATAGTAGTCAAGCTACAATGGACACTGAGAAAACAACTTTTCTGTATTTAAAGACCGTGCTCATTCTTTTTCCTTCAGCAAAAAACATGTGCGAGAGATATCTCAAGAAGACAGAAGTTCTTCAAAGTTTGCATAGTATCAACTGATCAATGCCATATTATAAATTCCAAGCCTTTATGTCAGTTGCTAAAAAATACTTCCTACACTGTTGTTAAGTAGTCCCTGTGAAGCACAAGAATGACTTACAGAGAAGAATTAATGTCTTTATGCTTTATTGCACCTAAAACCAGTGCATAGGCTCCTGCCTTTTCAATCACTACTGCTGTCTGAATTCTCACTATGTATAAGGTGGTAGGAAAAACAAGATTTGATGTAATGCTAATAAGGACTCCCAAGATTTGTCTTAGTAGAAAAAGATGTTTTTCTCCTTTAATAAAAACCTACATTTGCAGGATGTAAATTTCATCATCCATTCATAGAAATGTTTATTTTTGTTCCAGAAAAGACCCCTGAAGAGGTGAGAGGAGGCTGGAGATAATCTGAAATATTGTGTATAATATGATTTTAAACAGCTCAATATTTGTGTGGTGGTCTAGGTACACATTTGAAACCACTAATGCATAGAGTTTGGTTCCTTAGTACTCTAAATGCAAGGAGCATAAGAACTAAGAATAAGAGAAACACAGCATATTCATTAATCAGATTCTAAAATGTGCATAAATATTGTTCCTCCCTAATTATTTGTGGTTTACCTTGCAATCTACTGACTTTCAGCCTGCAGACACTGATTGCTTCTCGCTGGTGCCCAGTGACAGGACTCAAGTGAGGGGCCTGAAGTTGTGTCAGGGAGGTTTAGGTTGGGTATTAGAAAAAGGTTCTTCACCCAGAGGGTGGCTGGGCACTGGAACAGCTCCCCAGGGCAGTGATCACAGCACCAGCCTGATGAGAAGTGTTTGGACAGTGCTCTCAGGCACAGCGTGTGACTCCTGGGAATGCTGCTGTGCAGAGCAGGAACTGGATGATACCTACTGGTGTATTCCAGCTCAGTATATTCTGTGAATCTGTGATTCAGCAATGTACTTTACAGCATATTCACATCAGTGATTCAGTATACATAGATTCATGTGNAATGCTGCTGTGCAGAGCAGGAACTGGATGATACCTACTGGTGTACTGTAATTAAGTATATTCTGTGATTCTGTGATTCAGCAATGTACTTTACACATTCACATTTACATATTCACATCAGTGATTCAGTATACATAGATTCATGTGCCACATAGAGTTCAACATATGTATACTATATGATATTAATGTTTTCCATATTACCAAGATTTACGCAATATAATTTCAGGCATCAAAAACTAAATTTTTAGTGCAAGCCTCCAAATGCAATGGAGGGAAGGCAATACATGTTGTAAAAACTGATTTGCTCCACCTTAATATAGACAGAGACAGATGGTGTCTGTCTCTGTTGACTACAGCTAAAGGCTACCCTAAACTCTGTACCTATATGACTAAACACTATATCAGACCATGTTTTATTCACACATCTTGATTAATTTCAACTAAACAGTGGCTAATAAGTAATGTTCAAGCTTGGTGAAGTTAATCTAGCTTTAAAGTACACAAAAACTGTATTACAGAAGAAGTTTTGGGGGAAAGTTTTTATTTTCATAAAAGCTTTGAAACACATCAGGTCAGAGTCTTTGCTGGTGTAAATCAGTGGAATTGAATTCACTGCCAGCATCACTATTTACACCAGCTGAATCTCTATCCCACAAACTTTACTAATGTGACATCTTTATGTATATGCACGGTAATTGCAACTAGAGCACAATTCTAGAAAGTCTTCTATGCATGACATTGCCAATGAACCCCAAATCATCTCTGTATGAGTAAGGCTTCCCGTATGTGAGGCTTAATTACTATTTTAACTAATCTATTTATTTTTAATTACTGCATAATTTTTGTAAGGACAACTAATATTGAGAACAAGCATGTTGCCATTTGTTTTCACAGTTGATTTTTCTCCAGATAGCAATCAAAATATGTTTGGATGAAAATGGAAAAAAATTATATAGCTTAATATTTTCTAGGTACAGCTGGTCATGCAGAGATATTAATATATCTTATTGAAGCTGCTACACCAGGGTTAATCTGATAAAGCTCTCAAGATGAGCATGCTGTTTATCCTGTTGACACAAAGCATTAAGTCTGTCACCACATCCTGCTTTTGCCAGCTATGTGGGAGCTATTGTTGAGGCTCAGAGCACCAGAAAGGAAGACATCACTAAAGGATCTAGCTGTGCTAGTCAGCCGAACAAGAGACTAACCTAAAGAAAGGAAACTAAGTAAAGATAATGTGCTAATCAGAAGGAGGAGTTTCCGTGTCCTGAGGGGAAAAAAAAAAAAAACCCACAACAAACCAGCAACTGACTTTACCCCCTTCCTTCTTTCTTTTGTAAGGGTGGTGGCTGTAAATGTTAGCATAAAGGTAAGCATAATTTGACACTACAAGAATTGATTAAATGAGAAGTGGTACCAAATAGTGCCTGTGATTATTCATAGAATATCTAGTGGTCTCCAGAACACAACAGTTTAGCAAGTATTTAACTGATATTTGTTACTGTATGATGTTTAAATCTTATCTTTGAGTCCCATGGAGAAATTAACACTGAAAGATGACTATTCTGCAAAGAATCAAAGAAAAAGAGATTTATTTCTGACTCTTTATTACTATTTCCCACAAATTTACATTTAATATTTTCACAGAATAAACAAAACTTTAACTAAATTTAACTTGGTTAAACTTTAGGATTTGTATTGGTGCTTAAATTTGTTCTTTATGAAGAAGAAAAAAAGCATAACATTATGGTATAATCATATTACCATATATACCATAATCATATAATCATATTACCATGTATACCATAACATTATGGTATAATCATATTCCCATGTGAAGTCTGTGGAGATTTTTTCCTATTGACTGCAGTGTTGAAGTATCCAGCATATAGAATTCATAATAAGTTTATAACAGTGATGTTGCATTTTTAGGTCTTGAACTTGTCTTAGAGAATGATTGATTATCAGTGTTCAAAGTAAAATAAAAATATTCTTTCTTGAATAATTCTTGTAACTTCAATAATAATTCCTAATCTTTACCAATTAATGTAAATTTATGAATACCAACCTGAATATACATATATATTTTCATCAACATAAGGCAGATATATAATAAATTTAGATAGAAGTAAAATAAAAGTATTCATTGAATGGAAAAATTACCTGTGATGCAACTAACTTCTGTGATAGGGAAGGCCACTGAGTGGCACAATGCTTACGTAGTGGCACAGAATTAAATATTGACCAACTAAGGCTGTGTATCAAATGTCACTCTAGGTTTTTTATTATTTATGCAAACATTTACTTTTATTCTCATTAGGATTTTCCTTCCATGGTAGATTTTGGAAGAAATTTACAAAATTTAATCATATGGAGTATAAAATAGTTCTTCCTGTAAGCAAATTTAAGAAACTTGTCTGTCAGCTTCACTGGATGTAATACAATGAGAAAGATTGACACCAGAACATATCTTATCTACAACATGCATTGTTTTGTTTATTCTGCCAAGTTCTTTGTCTAAGCTGATCATGAAGCCTTTTCTATCTCTTACCATGCTTCAATCTCTTAGCACATCTTGACATTGTTTAATCACTGTATACAATGAACTTGAGTTTGTAGTTTAGGTGATGCTTAAGTAGCCCTCCTGCTTGCACAACATCTGAGGGCTGCTGCCACTCACCAGTGGTATTTGCCCATGGACTGAATTCTTTCTCCAGCTGGTGGGGGTGTGGAGGGAGGAAATATTGGAAAGATCACACTTGGGCCAAATTCCTGTTCTTGTTGTTTGGTGCTGAAGTGTGAAATAATGCACCATACAATGAGTCTCTCTGCAACAGGAAGGGGCAGAAATCAATAAAGATTTTTGGGGTCTTTATGTTCAGTGGGCAGATGCTTTTTTTTTTGAGATCTCAGAGTCAGAACTGTCCATTGACTAGAAAGCAAACTAGTGGCTTAACTCAAAATCAAGTCTGCAGTAACAACGGAGATGTAAGTCAGTGGGTGTTTTAGATGAGTGAAATCCCACGTCATGCTTTATTCTTCTCATTCTTGCTGATATTTTCCTGAAGGTTGTTTCCTCACCATCACCTACTGAAGCTATGCAACATCATTATATTGTTCAAGAAAAGGTATTACTAAGAATAAATTAAATTTCTGTGGTGCCTAGACTCCACTAATAATCAAGGTGCATCATATAAAACATTGGACAATTAAACTCCACAAACAAATTATCTTAAAGTGACATGAAATTAAAATTAGATAACAGAAATACCAAGCCATTTTATTCTATTAGATAACCTGAAGTCACAAATAAAGGTGAGCCATCTAATTAAACAGAGTTTTTATTCAGTTTTAAAAGTTAGGAAAGAAAAGATGCAGTTGAATAAATGTTTTAGTCCTGAAAATACAAGGCTGATGACAAGGACATGTAGCTTGGTTTTTATTTCACCTTGTAGATGGCTTTGTTCCTCTCTATTGACTTTGAACGGACCATGAGTGATCTGGTGTTAAAGACGGAAAATATGAGTATATAATTTCAAGAAAAAAACATATATTTTTCATATTTTTTTAACATTTTCCTTAAAATATATTGTCTAATTGAAACATATAAATATTCAAGATAAAAACCATATTTTCTGCTGGAGAACAACCATATTTCTCCATGGATGTAGGCAGAAGGTCTGGTAGCCAGAGTGATCATCCTGACCATTTTGTTATTTTGAGCTTCATGTGCTGTTTTTCTCCTAACTGGCAAAATCCTTGAGTCATACTTGTTATCATGATTTTCATGACAGCAGTCCAGGAGCCTCAAATTAAATCTAGGATCAGTTGTGAAGGGCAGAGTATAAGATAATAAAAAAAAATCCTCAGGTCCTTGTATATAAATTTAAATTGAACATTTGAAATGAATGACACCAAGAGAAAATGGGAAACGAATAAAGAACCTTTTTTTGGCACAATTTACTTGCATCTCACTTTAGATGTTTCATTAGAATAACATCTTTATTTACGTTTATTTACCTAAAGGTACATTTATACTCCAGACAGTGAGGGAGAAAGGGAGAGGGAGGGAGAGAGGAATTTCACAGGGGTAAGTGATCCCATTCAAGAATGAGGGAACATTTCCTTCATTAGGATCCCCTTACCTGCTTTTCAGCATGCCTGTTACTTTATATTTTGGACCAACACCTATTTATGTCAATGATAATAGTGATCCCTGCCCAATCACACACCTGAATTTCTTTTATGTGAAAGAACCAGGCAGCTGATAGCGAAATTTTGTTCTGGTTTCTTCTGATCCATGCGTATCTAATCAGACAGGATGCACATCCAGAGGCAGTGGGTGATATGGCAAGGTAGAAGAGAAGCAAGGTGAAGTGAATTAGGACTTAGATTTCATGTGAATAAAAATAGATTTAATGTTTCCCTCTAATTTTTATAAAGCCCTTTTTGGATTATCTGCACCATAATTAACAGTGACTTAATGAACCTGAAGCTGTATTTCTTTTTCCCATTATTGCCTTGTCATCCTAAACTTTAAGAGATGAACATATAGAAATGAAAAAAAAAAAAAAAAAGAGAGAACACATGTAATGTATGAATGAACTCTGTATATCTTTGTGAGATGAAGATGCAAATATGTATTATTACTGGTGGTAACCCCGATATAAGAGAAACACCTCTCCCTTCAAGAAATTGAATATATCTGTTTAATTCTTATGAAAATGTTAACATTAGAACACTTGGTAAAGATACAAAAGTCTATGGAACTCATCAATAGATCACAAAATTGGCAGCAAATAATACAATACAAACAGAATATTTATAATTTAACAATTTGAAAAATAACTTGGAAATTGAATTTTCTCTATAAATTATTCTTTTTATTTGATTTTAAGGAGCTATATATTGACTCTGTAAGAAAGTAAAGTTGTACCTTGGTCACTTGATTTTAACACAGATTTTGTGAGCTAAAATGAAGAAACAGAAGGGAGGGAGATTAAAGGTAAAAGAAAGTCCATTTGTCTGTAAATTATTAAATACAGATGGGAAACTCCTGCACCAAAACAGATGGCTGGCAACTACAAAAAAATTAGCATATAGACAGCCATAGCTGAATTCAATTAAATGGGAATCTAGATATTAATTAGTATTTAAAAGCAATATAATAAGCAGAAAAAAATTACATATTTCTAGAGCATAGAGAAGTCATTACAGGGGAGGATCTGTTGACATTTACATTATAATTTCACGTACTAATAATGATAAGTCACATGGAACTCTACAGTGGAAAGTATTATATTTTGTAAATGCTTTGCATGGAGATCAGTTCCAACCTACTACCTCAGAGTGGGAATTGGCCTAAGAGATGAAAAAATAAAGATTTTTCTATTCCCTAGATACTACTACTTAGTTTTTCAAATGTATTTCTAAGGTCATTTTGAGTGCATTGGTAAATATTCTAAAATTCAAATGTAATTCTAAAAATAGATATATTTTCTGCCTAAAAAAGGGTTGCCTCAGTAAACAAAAGGGCCATTGCTATCACATCCTATTACATTTTAAGATTACTTCCTCTCTGCAGAAAATGTGACAGTATGATTGAAAAAGCCTCTGTGAAGACTGTAGACACTTAGACTAGGGTCAAGAATAAGCAGTCGTGTTTCTGTAAATTAAAATGGAAAATAATTTTTCAAGATCGGAAATGTAAGACCAAATTCCAAAGCAGAAGTTAGGTTTGGCCTTTATAAATTTTCTGTAGTTTAAGTTGAATTAAGTTCTTTAGTTAATTTTCCCTATCATTTTGTACTAGAAATTGTAACTCCAAGATACTGTAATATATTATTACAACTGTCCATAAGATTTGTATTGAGTTTGTGACTCCTCAGTTAAAGCTTCTCAGGTCTGTTTTGCCTGAACTTTGTTTTACTGGACTCAGGTAAGAGAACAATCTAATCAACCAAGTGCCTATATCTGACCAGCTCTGTTTGGTTTTGTTTGTGTCTGGGGTTTTTTTGTTGTGTTTTTTTGGTGTTTTTTTTTTTTTTTTAATCCTTGTGTGGTGACGAATGTCGCTTCATTTTTAGCAACCTAAGTGAAAAGGTTTTACTGTCCTTTTATGTTATCAGATCTGAGTAAGAGAATGGTGCTGGAGCCGAATAACCATTTCCATTTCTTAAGCCTTTCACACTCCCACTCTTGGTCCTTAGTGTAGAGACAATACAGAGGTCATTCCCAGAGTAACTTGTTTTCTCTCCCTATTTCTTCTGAGCAAAACCAAATTTATTTGATTATTTAACTAAGTATAGTCTTAATCAAGCCACGTTTTGTGATTTTCAAACAGAATATTTGTAACTGGTTTTACTCATTTTACAGACCCCAAATAGACCCACTGTATCCATATTCTATATTTATTTCCAACATTTTGCATTTGTTTAAAAAATCTGTTGGAGGAGCAAGTGTCAATGTGGAGTTAGCAGCAGGAAAAGTAGGGCAACATGCTTTGCCCTGGATCTGTATAAAGGCTAAGCTGGGAAAAAAGTGTTGTCTTTGCTGAGTTTGAGTGGCACATGAAAGGCACTGGTGAAAAGAGGGAGAATCCTTCTTTATATACCAGCAGCCTTCATATATATACATATACATCTATATGTATGTGTGTACATATATATAAAGAAAAATTTGAAAATGGAATATAAAATAAATGTCTGGGAACATGAGTTTAGCCACATTTTTACAAATATGGGACAAAACCCCCCATATTTTTACATTTCACATAAACCTTTCCTCAAATTACCTTGCTTACCAAAATATGTTACTCTGCAGCAATCCTAGTGCAGTTATAAGAAACTGCTGCCCACATATATTTGTTTGTTTCTTTGTGCACTAGCTATAAAGTAGAAAAATTGTCATATATTTCTACATCAGCAAGTATGGAAGTCCATAGAATATGAATATATAATTTGTTTAAAATATATTTTTATTTTTGATTTAGAGGTAAAATCCAAATCAGAAGGAAATGAGAAAAAAAAGCATCTATGAAAAAGTGTAATGTCTTTTAAGGTCATATTCCATGTGACATATTGTGCACACAAAGGGCCCTGTTCTTAATATCTTCAAAAGGCCAAATAAGAAGAGTAACATTATCTTTCTCGGATTTTTTGTGAGGAATTTTTTACTACTTCTCTGTAAGACATCTTTTTAAAAATATTTAGTAATGATCTTTCTTGAACACTGGTTTTGTAATAATTGCTTTTAAAAAAAGTTTTAAGATGGTTATCCTCTCAGAAATTATGATTTAGATACACATATAGATGTTTTTAAAATCACATATTTCTATGCTTTCATTTTTAATGTCATTTATTTTGGCCACACTCTTTCTAAAATTACCTTTAATTTGCTGTAAATTGCATTCTAACCTGGACTGTCTGAGCCCATTTGAATTCATTTCTATATTCCTTTGAAATGGGAATTTTCCTTTCAGAAAATATCTGAATACATTTAAAGACCTTATTTGAATACAGTAATTTTGATAGTAGAAAGATGTAATAGGAATCAGAAAAGAAATGGACCATGAAATTCTAAGGGGGAGAGGGGGGAAGGGGGAAAAATGGTGTTAGGATTTTTCTTTAAAAATAAGAAAAAGTATAAGTTGTTATTTTTTTTGCCACCTCAGTAAATTATACTACTTTCATAGAAAAAACTCCAACATTTAGTTTTTAATGAGTGTCTGGGCAATTTTATGGTCCAGGTTGAAATATTAATGCATTGAAATGTTAATTATTACAGCTGTAGAAGACAGATAGATCGTGTCTTCTTAAAGCTAAAGTATGCCTATTATAAAAGATTGACTTAGCAATAGGGAATTATGATGCTAGGAAAGCTTTCAGATAAATTTGCTTGTATTCTCTGATTTTATTTTTATATTCATATATGTAGAAAATACAATAAAAAATATATATATCATTCAGCTAGCAAAAATTCAAAATATTTAAGTAATAGTCAGTGGACCCTCCCACCGGAGGTAAAAAGATCATAAATAAAGAAAGATAAACTTGGAACTGTAGATCACTCTGAGTAATCACAGGAAAGGAATGAAGACCACCAAATTACAAACAGATAAACCAAACAAAGGACTCAAGGAAGTTGGTAAACATTTTGTGATCTATATTACTTGGATGTAGTGCTTGCTATATTAAATTAATTATGTCTTTTGCCATTCAGATGTTAATGATCTTTGAAGTTGAAGACATGGACAGAGCATCACTCTCAGCTACCTCTACTGGCATTACCTTGGTGCTACCAATCTACACTGGAAGGAGTGATATTTTCTTACACAGTCTCCAACTCATGTCTAGAACACCAAGAAATTGTTGTTTTTATTCATAAGTGTTCTGGTTTGAAAAGCAAAACCAGTGGGAGACTTCTAGTCAGAAATACAATTTATTAGGAAAAAGGAAAATAAAAGAAGGAAACAAAAAGAAACATGAAATAAGGAAAAAGAAAAATCACTGACAGAGTCCTAATACAACCTGACACCCTGTTGAAGTGTCCTGTTGGAGCAGTCCAGTTGGAGTGGTGGCTGCAGTCCTCCTGCAGTAGCAGTTGTGGCTCTGTTGAAGTGGTAATCCTGTAGAAAAGGTGCAGCTCTCCGCTGAAAAGTCCAGTGGTGGGTGCAGCTCTCTGCTGAAGGTCCAGTGGTGATAGATGGGCCTGTTCTTCCTCTGGGAGTCCAGTGAAGGAGGCTGTTTGATGTCCCAAGTCTCAGGTTTTTATCCAGATAGAGGGGCTTGGCTCCCCCCCTGGATGGAGCATTTCCCAATGGGATGATGTAAGTTTATCAGTGGACTCAATGGCCCATTAACAGAAGACCTATCCCTGGAGGGAGGATGGGTCAGGGGAGAGATAAGGAAACTGCTCTTGCTGGTCCCTTATCAGATGAGTCGTTGAGAGATTACATAGTTCCAATGGATGGTAATAGAATAACACACCCCTGATTATATTTTACCCATGACAATAAGTTAAGCATCGTTTGACACAAAGGATCATATTCCCAATGAACTCTGGTGAAAAGTTTTCAAAGCCTAAGGAGCACAATATTATATGGGCAGTATGAAAGAGTAAGCACAGACATAGGGACAACAAGGAGACTGTCATGAGATGGAAGCTGAAGAATTCAATGACAATCTCCCCATGAGTTCTCTCATCAGATGCTGAAAGAAGCCCCCTCCTCACAGATATCACTGCACTCCTTACTATACCCAGAGCAGACCTTCCTCTTTTAAAGGGTTGCCTCCATTCTGCTCCTGTTTCCCTCAAGCAGGTGTCTCCTTTCATCTCCTTTGGGTCAATCTCCCCTCCTTATGTTCCTCCAGTGCATAAGGAGAAGCATGGCAAGGCAGGGCACAAGAGATTTAGCCCAGTAGACTGAGTCTATTTCTTTATTCTTGTTCTAAGGAAATTTCACCCAAGAACCTGTGGCTTGAATACAAAGGTGTAGTATAAAGTCAAGTGGCAAATAGAGTGAAAAGGAAAGAGAGGTGCTACATGGCTGGGAGGAGATTTGTGAGATGGGAGGCTTTGCAGGACATTGACAGAAATTCAAGAAGCTTCACGACAGAGATGAAATTTCAGGATTTTGTTTCTTGAACCCCAGTCTCAAACTGATTGAACCCTTCCTTCACATTTGGGAAATGATTGTGCCTTGAATTATTTCAGGAATGAAGAAGTTTAATTGAATGGCCTGAGGGAGTAAGCATAAGTGCTTTTTGCTTGCAAAAAGTTTTTCTGCCTGTTTCATGAAAACAAGATCAGTTTTAGATCAAAGAAACTACAGACACATCAGGCTGAAAACAGAGAAGTAAGACTAAGCAACACAATGGAGCTCAGTCCTCATGGTTTTGGGGCTATTAACTGATATTGTCATGTGGGAATGCAGCAGAAATAGGCAGCTTTTAATGGTGACTTTTGATGCCTGGATATTAGCCTCAGCAGAGTATGTGCTCTGAGACTAACTCCTAGGTTTCCAAGTGATGGCCATTGATGCTTTAATCAGACAGCTGTAGTGGACTAGGATACTGAGTACGGATTTCTTAGCTGTGAATAAAACACCTCTTTTTTAAAAAAAAAGTTTTTTTCAAAAAGTGCCAGCTGCAAGAAGAAAAAATATTAAACAGGATTTTTTCTGTGTTTTAGATTGTTTTTTTGGCTTGTTTTTTTTAATCACAAGGATAAAAACCAGTTCATTTCCCTAACCAAGCCAGAATGGATTCAACTAAAATCCCCAATTAATTTCAAAAGGAAGATTAAAACCTTTGTACTCTGTGGTTTTATAACAGAATCATAAGCGCAATTAAGACAAATTGTTTTATTAAGCTGTCATAGATTTTTCAGTGAGAGATTTGGTAGAAATCTGAAGCTTAGACATTCTGGAAGGATGAGAAAGAAGAAAAAAATTTGTTTTATTCTGCATTTTTAGGAAGTTTATTCTTAAAGTAGTATTTTTTGTATTTCTGCTCATTTCCTAATATAGCTATCATTATCTATAATATCCCATGTCTGTAATGTATTTCTGTAATTTACAAACAAGTTTGTACCAACTTCATTATAATGAAGTTTAAAAATAGATTTTATACAGTAGAACTTTGCAGTGACAAGCTAAAAAATAGAAGTTTATTATTATTACTGACAAATTGCCATATTTTGGTCCAAATATATTTACATTTTCTCAAAAAAAATATTAACAATATAATTTTTTTGACAAATGGAAAAAAATACAGTGTTTGGGTTTTTTTGTTCTTTTCGGTTTTTTTGGTGAGTTTTAATTTTTTTTAGTTTTACCTCTGCTTTTAATGTCATTCTGTCTTATATTTACACGAAGATGAATGTCATGTAAGTACTGAAAGTGGTGTGTTGCTGATACAAGTGTTACTTATGGGTGTACTGACAATCTTGAAAACTTGTCAGTTTTCAATGACTGCCAGAAGAGGCAAATCTTGCACTTCTGGGACAGGTCATATTTCAGAGACAGAATGCAACATCTCAGGCTGTCTTGAAAGGGAGATCATTATCAGCCACAGCTCCCTCTCCCCTCATGGGCACCAGGGAACATGCATTTCATGTGAAGATGGGAAGTACTTGAGTTGAGATGTATCTTTTTATCCCTCAATCAGATAAAAGGATTTTTCTTCCAAGGTAAAGTGCATTATTTTGGCACAAAAGTTTTCTGTTTCACAGAACTTGTTTTTAGGCAGTTGTTGCAGACAAGGGAAGTCAAAACAGCAGAAGTTGATGGGTTTGCACTGTCAAAAACAAAGGTACTGGAATTTTGTATGAGCTTATGCTGCTTCAAAGGTAAATGATCTTGCCTTCCTTATGGGTACCACATTATACTTTGTGCATCCAAAGTGCTTCACAAGGATGGGCGGCAGCCAGGGCAGTTCTTCATGAAAGGTTTTGACAGTTTTCTCTGTTAAACTTTGCATCTGAAGTTTAAATAAATTTTCCTTCAAGTATCTGATCTATATGCTGTACCCATTTTTAAAATTTATTTTCCAAGTGAAACAGTTTTGCAAAATTTATGTGGATAGCAGTCCTATTTGTAATGTATAATCTGCTTGAATTGCCATGAAAACTGTTCTTCCATAAATGATAAGCTAGGCAGAGAGAAAAGCATGCACCCCATTGTTTTGGAAAAAAAGCTAATTTCAGCTCTTTGCTATCTAGTGGTTTGAATTGCATCATTGTTTTCCTTTACAGTGCTTTGAAACATCAACCCTAGCAATGCTCCTGTGGAGAGAAGTAGAATAAAATTACATGGGCCAAAGCCTCTGAATTTTCAGTCTACCGTAGCATATTCTGAAGAAATGTTTACAGGTAGATGCCAGTTTGTATTTTCTTTGATGCAAATTTTGAAAGCCATCAATTGAATGTGTACATTATGCTGTCTTTTTATTTGATTATATCATATAATGCAATGTTCAATAGAAATACTTGTTTGAAAAAATAAGCCTAAAACAAAGTTAAGTATTCAAAAGAAATTATCAAAAAAAGATTAGTGAAAATTTATTTCTTAAAATTATGCCCACTGAGCAATTTACTAAATGAACCAAGAATTCAGGACAGATCCAAGCATCAATCTGCCACTAGCAATGCAGCAATGAAATTTAGGCACAAAGTCATGTTGGTGTTCCTAGAATGAGTTGTCCAAAATGCTCTCTACTCATGAGCTAGTTCTAGCTAGAAATATAGGAATGTGCAAGCAAGCAAGGAAAAACACCTGCAGAATATAATAGGCAGAAGATTTGGAAGAATCTTTGAAGAGAAGTCAGAGATTTTATCTATTTGGTAAGGTGAAGAGAGGACAGGAGAAATTACTCTCTAGGTTATTTTTTATAGGTATTTGTAGAGGATTTGATTACCTTGACTGATCTTATACTCCATGTGCAGAAGGACTGTAGTACTGGCTGTACAATAGTATTCATTAAAAAAACACTTGTCAGGGCTTGTGAGGACTTGGTATTTAGCTGGTGGAGAATTGGTTTCATGGTCAGTGATGGAGCTCACAATCAGTTTACACCAGGCAGTAAGTTCTTAACTGGGTTCTTCTAAAGATTCCTATATGGCTGTGGGCTCAGGGGTCAGGACTACTCTCTGGGTAGACATAAAGCATTCTGAGAGATTTTTGGTAACTGTTTTATTCCTTGAGCATTTAGAAGTTTCCTTGAGTAGTAAGAATGGAGGAAATCCTTGGCAACACGTAAGAAGGGCAACTGAAATTTGCTGGAAGTCTGTATCATCAGAATGACTTTTCTTATTTTCTTTTTTTTTTTGATATGATGGTATAAGAACAAGGTAAAAGACAAATATGATTGGAAACAGACAGTGAAGTGAGCATGCACAAAATCCTATTAACTCCCACTTCTGGAGAATTTACAAAATAAAAAAAGGTGAACAGAGCCTCCCAAATGGGCAGGGGAAAAAATAAAAAACCAGAAAAACTCCAAAATATTAGGTGACTGCCTACAACAAAACATGATTTTCTACAATATTGTGAAAAAAAAAAAAAATACATGATCTGTAGCTATGGGATTATGGAGTCTGTGAAGCCCTGAGTGAGATAAATGGGGAAGTTCATTTCTCTCAGAGATATAATTTCAAATATTCTCATCTCAGGAAGACATTTGGTTACACTCTGCTACCTTCCATTGGTTACAGGCACTGCTCATGCTTTCAAGGTTATAGCAAGGAAGGTTTGAAATAAATCTGTGTTTTATTTTTTATTTTAATGAATACTGAGGTGCTAGAGTCCCTGTTGACTCTGAGAAGTACTTTCCATGCAAAAAATGTAGCTACAGAATAAAGGAGCCCCTGGATTAATTTATTCCCCCACACATTTCTTTGTCTCCATATTCTCCATTTCAGCACCACTACAAGATGAAAGATGACTTCTGAGGGATTTTCAGTATTATCTCACTACCATTTACAAGTAGCAACATTTAAGTAAAATAACTCAAAGTACATGCAGAATTACCTCAAGTGATAAGCTTGGCTGTACGACTCTGTACGAGTGTGCAGATTTTTATTGCTTTAAAGGATGACATTATCCTAGAGGTTATTGGGTTCATCCCTTCTAATTTCTAAAGTGATGCAAATGGAAAGAATTAGCCTGCATGTCGTCATCACACAGTATGCTTTCATCTATAGGCTAGGGCCCAACTGGTTTCAGCTGTAGCACAGGAAACCTCTACTTCATCTTAAATATCAGCAGAATAACATAGAGCTATTAACAACTAAGTTCAAAAGCAAAGATTTCTGTATTACTGGACACTTGTGAAGGACACATAAATAAATCAAAGAATACATGAAGTGAAAAGAGAGATAAAATTAAACCCAAAATAAAATTATCTGCAGTAAAATAATTTATATCGGGGGTAGCTAATTATTTCTCATCTTGCTGTTAATAATTGTATGGTTTTGATCATACAAAGGTATTCTTGAAACTGTTTCTGTGATAGTACTGATAAATAAAAAAAAAACAACCCAACAGCTTAGAAGTTCTGGATTCTAAAATATGTACATTTGTTTCCTTATTCATCAAGATAATTGAAAGTAAATTAATTAAATTCTTGGAAAGAAAGAAAATAAAATGCTCTTTACTTTTACACCAATATTACAGATCTGAAGGATCAGTAAAGTGCATATACATTTAAATATATTCTTGATGTTGTTCAGAGATTGTATATTTTTTCTAGTTTGTCCAGCTTCAAATTGCAGCAGAATGCAATGGGTTCCATTCTAAGTTATACTATTCTAAATTGAAAATATCATTCTAAGGGAAAAAAAGCCCAAGACATTTCTATGTAAAAATATAGAATACTATCACAGATCAAACAAATACTTATATATACTTCCTAGTTATAATTGATGACAGTGTTTCAGATTACATGAATATCAGATGCATAAGATTGATATATTTAAGATCTACAAATATCTATATGATGTAACATCAGTACAGTGGTAATTTTGTATTATGTCTGTAAATTCCAAGCCCACATGCTTTTTTAGGATTTTTTCAGAGGACAAAAAGGCTCCCATCAATGCAAAGTATATTATTGTTTATTCTTAGGGTAGTTAAGCCTACACTACCATTGCACAAATCTTCTTTCTTTGTTGAAAAGAAAAAGAAATTAAAAAGAGAAAAACGATTTTGAAAAAAGAACTATATATCAACTTAGAAAAGAATGAATGTGACAGGAAATAAAGATCTCAAAAGACCTCAGTCAGAAACTTAATGTCATAAACATTTCTTTTTGCTCCTCTATTAAGTTTTAATATTGTCTTTAGAATGGTTTTCGAAATCTTATGAAAGATGGTTTTGATCTAAAACTGAACACAGTTGGAGTCCTTTCCAGCAATTTCTTTTAAAGAAGAGAATTTAACAAACAGTTGCAGGTCAGTTTTTGAATACAGATTCTCATCCTCTAAGTGTACTGCTGCTTTAATGTCACTTACAATTTTTAAGGAATGAGCCTTATTAAATATCTACCTAAGTCAATCAGGATCATTCTGGAAAACTAATGAAATTTCTAATACAAGAAGCAAGACTAGAAGGACATTTTTGTATCTTCTGCTTACCTAGAGCAAAAATTGGAAGAACTTCCTTCCATTTACAGTAAAATACATCTGTTTTGATTCAGAAATTGATAGGCTGCACATTGATTTTATGATGTTTTACTTAGAATGAAATGTGTTATAAAAAAATTTATAGTCAAGCAGTCTCCTGAATATTCCACCAGATGTGTTTATTTCTAGCTCTTTGCCAGCCAATGACAGGTGTGTGGTACACACCAATTATATCTTTCTTTCCTCACATACTAAGGTGTTATTATTTCACAGCTTTTGAGCTTGTCAGTGCAAGTTGATTACTTCTAATTTTCCTTTTATAGGACAGACTCTAGAATAGTTTTTTTTTTAAGTGTAGAACTACTAAACTAATTCTATGGTGTTGTCAGAGACTGGAAAATGTGATCTGTTTGAGACACCTCTGGGACTTAGAATGTGCGGTATGGGGTGGGTGAGGTGAGGCTGTGCCCTGGCCCCCTACCCCCGAGCTCCACAGTCTGCCAGTCATGGCTCACTGTAGGCAGCCCCCCAGTGTCACCCAACCCGGTCCCTAAGTGGCCAAGAGAACAAAGCTCCCACCAGGAAGGGAGGCCCAGGATGGGCCAAAAAGGTTTAAGAAGGTTCACCATGAGCCATGCACATTGTCCTATCACCAAGAGCCATGCTCTATCTTCACCTTGGAGTTTTTCATTGCTCTGATCCATAGCTAGTAGTTATGACTGTTTTTCTATTTCCCATCTTTCTGTTTTTCTCCCTTTCTTCTTCTAATTGTTTTCTCATGGAGCATACATCAAATGGATTATAGATTTTCCATGTTCCGTGGGCCAAGTCTATGCTGTGGTAAGTGATGTTATGTTGTATTATCTTTTGCCAATGTTCTTTAATTTTCTACAGTTTTCTAGTAAACTTTTGTGTGGTTTCTACCTCTTGAGAATAAATGGTTGGGATTTTCTCCTTTCCATCTAGCTAGAGCAAAAGAATTTTGATTCAGCCCTGGGTTTGAGTGACCAGAGTGTAACAGCTGTACAACTCCATCCTTTGTGTTTCCTTTACAAGGCTACACCATTTTAAATTGTTCTTTCCTTGGAGCATGATAGATTGCAGTGTTCCTCACTGGATGACCACAGAGTCAAGTGGCTCGGGTAATATGATTGTCTCTCACCATACTTCAAAGGACACATGCCAACACACAGTTTTGTATAAAAATATGAAGCACTCCTAAACTTCAAGAGATACTAGCAGTATGTGTATTTTATAATGATTTAGAGAACAAAAGTTGCAAATCTGAATCTATGGAGAGCTATTGGATGTTCTCTAAACAGCAGTAAACAGGAGGTTAAAGCCACAATGGACACATTGTTTTAAAAAATGTTTTACAGATCTTTTATTTTTCACTACAGAATGGAAATTTAATCCTGCAATCTGTCAGTTCATTACATGGAACAATCTATAGCGTTTTTTTTCTGTCAAAAGTAAAAAGATAAACACAAGAAAAACATGCAGATCCTTCTTTAAGTATAAATGATAATTCATTAAAATATTGTTGTGCATTCTAGAGTTGCAAGCATGTGTGTGTTTCACACATCTTCAGAGTCATAGTGTACAGCAGAGGCTCCTTACAAACATGGGAGTTATTTAAGAGTTTGTTGAGGATGTTGGAGACTGCAACCAATGCAACAGGACTCTGATTCTTCATGGAGGCTCAGATAAGTTTTAGTTCTGCTTCAAAACTGGAACTCAGAAGTAAAAGACAGAAAATAGGGAATATTTTATTGAAAACTATCTTATTTGAAAACTATCTTATTTGAAAACTAAATTTTATCAAAAAGCAAAACAATGAGAAAAGTGATAGCCTCTACTACTGCTAATCAAAGTATAGTGTAGAAATAGAGGTTTAATAAAAAACTTCTGTAGAAAATATGTCCAAAAATTTAGTTTTCTTCTTAAGGCATGCAAAGCTTTTCTGCTTCTGAAAAATCTGATTACATCGATAACAAAAATAAGTTAACTATACTTTGAGAAATAAGGGAAAATACAGACTGGTTTTGTACTTGGCATTACTAGAATTCTTTTACAGCTTTTTGTATTATTTAAATTTTAATTTGAGATCTCAAATGGAAAATTTCTTTATTTCTTCAGTTTCTATCCCATCATTTTGACTAAAATAACTTTTTTTCTCATGGCAAGGTATCTGACAGAACATTTTAAGAAGTCATTTTTTGACAGTCTCCAATATCAAATTCTCTAAGTCCAAAATCAAAACAAATACAAGTGGATCTTCAGTTTTGATTTATGCTGAAAACCACAAACCATGATGTCTCTAGACACTGCTTAGAGAAAAGGTCAGTAAATGATGCACTTCTGTGCATGCTGAAATTGATAATACAAGAGGGCAGGAGAAACTGATTGGCAAAGTTAAAAATTAGAAAATATTTTATATATCAGCATGCAGTTGTGAGAGTATGAACTAAAGTCTGATACACACACACAAAAAAGAGAAAAACTAGAATTTTAGAAGTATTTAAGTTTCTCTCTATTTTTTTTTAATTATGGTGTGTATATAAAAAAGAGAGAGAAAAACCTATATTTTCCAAAAGAATTAGTAATGGCTAACTTAGTCAAAAGCAAGTAAGAACAAGGCGAAAAAACTTCCATTCCATTTATAACTCCTAGAGTATTTTCTTGTGTTGACAGCAGAATTTCTATATAAAAATTTCATGTAAGGACTTTTAAATTTTGCTATCTTGAAACTTAGTAAAGCTGTACAATAATAAAAAATTCAGATGAAGAGCTAGACAAAACAGCTTTACAACAAGAATGCAGTAGGGTAAGGTGGCAGAATGGAGGTCTGAAAATTAAAGGCATCTTAGTATTCACCTGGACTGGGCTTCTCATCAAGGTTAGAGGCTATTTAATGGGGAATAGAATGCTTGTTTGTTGTCTTAGTTGTGTGTAGTTTTCAATAAACCATTATTTTAGCAGACAGATTAAACTGAAAGGAGATACTATGACTAATATTTATTTTTGCAGTGTCATAGCCTGCAGTGAATTTTGATTCTTCCTCAGTGTGTGTGCTCTAGGGAGGACACTGATAGTGTCTGTAGTCCTTCCTTGTATAATACTGTGATCAAAATCTGGATTAGAGCCAAGAGTACATAAAATGACATTCTAAGGAAGCAAACGAGATTCTCCAGTCATTTCTTTACTGTCTAACCCAAAACAAAGAAAGATATTCAGTTGTTACGTTGACTAGTTCCTGCATTATCTCTGCAATACTCAAGGAAGTTCAATGACAAATGACAGGAAAATCAATGTGGTGCTACACAATTGCATTTTTGTAGAGAGAGAAAGTAATATTTGTTTTTCTAAAAGAGTCTGGAAGCTGTGTTAAAAATAAATAATCTTGACATTTCAAATAATTTTGAAAATATCCTGTGTGCATAGGTCCTGTGTAGCAATCTCTGATGACTTAAATTAGTTCCTTTTTCCTATGGAATCCATGCCTCCTTCATAACACAGCATAAAGCAAAGTCTGAGGCTGAAACAAGGTTGTACAGGACAGGGGCACAGCATCTTTCCTATCAGAAGATGTCAGGAAATAGAGTGGAAAAAAATTCTGGAAAGAGAGAAAACTGCTCTGGCAGAGAAGAGTGATCTGATGATTTGGGAACACTAATGCCCCTGGTCAAGTCACTCCTGTGCCTGCCTGTTTTATGAAATTTCCTTGTAATCTGGGCAAGTCTAGTATTTTTTTGCCTGCGTGTTCATCAAAAGTACATTTTTTCTTTGTGTTGTAAAATTTGGAGTATTTTAAGAATAAATATTTTGAAGACTGTGTGTCCTCTGACCTATCAGAACATAAGCACCTTAAATTGAATAACTAATACTAATTACAGCAATGACTCTATGCTCCAGTGATTATGATTCTCACACCCAAGGTGACAGACATAATCAATACTGATCATTCAAAAAATATGCAGTGGCAAATATCAAAAGCTTACAAAAAGTAAATAATTCTGTTCTAATAGCAGGTCATGTTTAGTATGGATTTAAAAAATAAAATTAAATATTAAACAGTTGCATATTCTGTCCTAATTCTGTAAGCATCACTCATTTGTTACTAAGGTAGTTCTACAAGAAAAAGTATCTATATTATGCTATATATTGTGTAATAACAACATAATATATATATAACATAGTACATATTTAATTAAAACTGAAACATAAAAATTTATAAATAATAAATGGAATGTATGTAGTATAGGGAGACTTGGTTCAGGTAGTTTGATGTCAATATGAAACTTGAAGTGTTCTTAAGAGATATACACCAAAATGTCAGCGAAGTCGCTGGGGGAAAAGTGATTATATTGATCTTATAAAAACAACAACAACAACAACAACAACAACACATAATTAGGGCAGCACTCTGCAGTACTGTCTGTCTTTAACTACCTTGGAATCTGTAATTTGAGTCTTATTCTTATCACAAGTGTAATTTGTGAATTCATGTGCTGCATGTTTTATTCTCATAACTTAATCCATTTTAGAGATTTTAGTTGTTTGAAGACAAAAGAAACAGTTTTGCTGGATTGATTCTCAGAAAGTTTAAGCCAAGACTTATTCATAATGTTTCCAACTACTTGTATAGCAAAAGAGCAAAAAGTAAGTCTATTTCTGCTGAAATAAAGGAAAGAGTAATTGTTGACCCTCCATATCTCATTGTAGTACAACCTTTGTGGTTGGTTTCATCCTGAAATTCAGAAGAAATTATGTGATTTTGTTAATATGAAAGGGGAAAAGGAAGCAGTCCAGGAAAGTGTAGTCAGAATGAAGTTTGCCTTATTTATGGAGAAATTATTTTGACTTCACGGTAGGATCTTACATGAATAAGGCAAGATTGAATTGAAACAAATAAGAGTTTCAAATCAATCAATATTGGACAGATTAATGCATTGCAGGGAAAATAGAAGACTCCCAAAATGTCCCATGATCCACATTATACCACTCAGTGTGAAGCTCCTCACCCCAGAGAAAGTACCTGGGCAAATATAGACCTGAGTGAATAAAAACCCAATGGATTTGGTGTTCCGAGGATTTCTCCCACCGCTTCTTTGGAACTTCCCCCACCACCCAATGGATCTGGTCTGGGACCACCACCTCAACCAGGATGGCACAAGTCTCATTGCCAGGCCTGTAGGTGGTGAGATCTTGTTCTTTTCCTTTCCTTCTTTTCCCTTGTGCATGTGCATGTCCTTGGGTGGTGTTGTTTTGCTTTCATGTTGTTGCTACAGATAATTATAGCCAAAATGGCTACATACCTGTTTTCCTTTGTAACCAAGTTGTGCTATAATAAACCTTATATATGTATATTTACAGATACTGGTCATTCAGTGTCATTTCACTCTAATCCATCCCAAGGGGTCGATTCACACGAACCTGTGTTACCCTCACCTTCTCTGGGGGGTCATAGCAACTTATTTATATTAATTCTGAATAATTATTAAAAGAAGATACATTGGAAGTGACATTTTATAAAGGATTAGTAAATGAATTTCTGTGTTGTGAAGGAGGCCAAAGCAATTTATAAAACTTACGCAAATGTCACTTCAGAAACACAAAATTTGGAGCATATTGAAATTCTTCAGAGGTCTGTGGTAGCTTTTGTACAGAATATTGCATTCAGAAAGTGAGAGAGGGCTTAAGAGGTACTTGAGAAGGGACAAATTAATATTGTAGCAGTGATCAGTAGGATCACTTTCTTTCTTATCTAATTTGATTATTTCCTGAATAAACATACAAGAGAACTGAAGAAAAGGGAAAACAAGGTAACACTTTACTCGTGTTTTCTTATGACATTTCCAGGGCAGTCTGGCTTTGTTCAAAGCCAAGTGGGGTTTTTTTATGAAATGCATTTTCTTTTGTGTAGAAAATATATTTGGTTATAAAAGCCAAAACTAAACTCCAAACAAGTATATGTCACATACACAATGGAGAGGTTTTTATTATTTTTAAATATATCGGTTCCAAGTTCAAATGTATCTTTCATGTCACAGTCCTCTGACTCTGGAGAATATTTCTGAACAGCTTTGATTACTGTTAAGATTGGTGGAATAAAAGCACTAGGCCATTTTCTGTAAGGTCACAAACTGTATGACCAAATTTTTACACTTTATCACTTTTCTTTGAATGTTTAAGACCCTTTTCAGAGGAATACACTAAAAAAGGCTGGGTTTCTACATAGAACCCACTTTTTCCTCTTCTGTGATCCGTACCATCTTTCTCAAAGGCATTCCCAGAAGCCTGAATCTTTGCAGTTATAGTACACAATTACTAATTCTTTAACTGCCATCAAAGAGAGAGTTTCCATATGTGCTCTTTCTCCAATACCTTCAATCATTTTTTCTTCCTAAGTGAGCATGTCATTGCACTGCCATTTTTTTTTTTTTTTTTTTTTTAAATATACAAAAAGGACAAAATAAAGTCCTGTAGCACGAGGGATCATTTCTGTTCCAGGGCACTCAGCAGAAGTACACTGGGCAGGACTCTTCCCTCTCTTCCCTTTTCTTTTGAGCTACTTAATACTTTTTAATACATATGACTGGCTATCCCAGAAAATGAAAACAGAGCATTTAGATGATGCAGCTACAAATACTCTTCTGGATCAGTTAAAGCTGAAGCAGGAAGGTAATTTTCCTATATTTATATACAGTAGTTTTGCAGATAACTTTCTCTCTGTGGGCATTCACAGATGATATCTTGTTAATGATTCATTCATTTTCTCACTTGCAGCTAATAGAGATACATACTGAACTGCTACATACCACTGTCTGCAAGACTAGGCAGCTGTGGGCACAGGTAAAGGAAGTCCTTGTCAAGGGTATCATATTGGCTAAGAGTCAAAGTGCCAATCCACTGCAGGACTGCTCCACCCATGATTGCATCCAGGAGAGGAGCCAATTCTCTTGGTAGTGATGCTGCAGCACGGGTACTAGAGATAGAACAAGGTGCTATCAGCTGGAATTATCTGCTGCTGTTCACTTTCTCCACTTACTTTCCTTCCCATCCCATCTTTGCACCTCAAGCCTTCCCTTGTAGCCTACTTCCAGATTCTCATTTGGTGGAAAGAAAAAGTCTATTTGTCTGTGCATCTGAATATCTTTGAGCTCTTTTTGTTCATGACTGCTAGTCTCACTGATTTAATTTTTCATTGTTTTTGGGGCATGCTTATTTACAGATTGAGTTCTGTTCGAGTTGAATTGCTGGAGTGAAGTTACTGATGGAATGAAGATGACTTTGAGTGACTTTCTAATTTCTTTACTAATTGAGAAACTGCTATGGATTGCATGTAATAGCATGCAATTTCCTTTTCATGTTCATAACATCTGTGCATCTTTTTCTTCTGCAGGTCAAGTGGATGAACCAAATCTCAATGGTCAGTAAAATAATATTTTTTCACATTTTATACACTAATATGTGTACTTTAAAAATATATATATGATATATAGTTACTTTTTATTTTGTTCAGAAAATTCTCTGTCATCTAACTTCTCTGTGTCCAGGTGTTCTGTACTCTGCCATAATATGGGTAAAAAGGACTTAGATCCGTTTTTGAATTGTATTTTTACCATTTCTGTTTCCCTCATAAAGAAAAAATAAAGTAACAAAAATTTTTAATAAAGAAAAAATTGTACTCTCAAAGAAATTGATAAAAAGTAAATATTTTATGATCTTAACAGATAATTTTACAGGATAACTGCTGACAGAAAGTGATATGCATTATTTGAAAAACTGTTTCTGAACTTCAATGCTCTTACATAATTGTTTGCTCTATCCAAGAAGAATATTCATGCATACAGTAAATAGCTTTTTACAGTCATTATAATCATGAAGGGTATCCTATAGTATAATAAAAAAAAAGAAGTTTATTTTTCTAGGATATATGACCAAGTTTCCCATAAAAATTAAAGGGAAATAAAAGAAAAAATGACTGACCAATCAGAAGAATTTTACAGAAGTAAAATAGTGTTTTATTGTGTAACTCTGAACATGTTTGTAATTATTAAAAATTAAGAGTTTTTCCCATTTACAGGAAAAGTTCAGGACTTCAGAATGTTTTGTTCTCTGTATAAGAAATAATGACTGCAATTTTGACTTTCCATAAATTAAGCTGAAATGAAAAAATGAAACTGTTTATCTGGAATACTTAAAAGGCTTTAACTTACCTCACAATGGAAAAAGGGTTTTTTAAATAAAAAAAAAAAAATTGTGTAAAAGACATCAATATACAATGTTATTCAATTTTTATCTTTTAAAATTTGAGTCGAGAATTTAATGGAAATAGACTTTCTTCTAAGAAAATTTTATTAACAATAAAGCCTTTCTACCATGAGGAGAAGCTGCTAACAGCAGGAACAGACACATAATGGTGGCAAGGATCTCTGTTGTGATTGTAATTAACATTTCTTTTGGCAGGTGTACAGAAATCCTTGTACTTGTGCTCCTGTGTCTTAGGACAGCCCATTGCTCATCACTGTCTTTTTCTACATGGCATGTTGTGGAGGATTGTTATTGCAGATCTGAGAAACTAGAGCAAGATAGACTGGAAAATTAATATTTGATTCCTATTATTTTTCTGGGGAAAATAGATGTTCTTCTGCTCAAATAATTAATGGTTAATTTTTCAATATTGACATTTATTTTTAGTTCAGATAAAAAACATCCTTTTTTTGGTTTTGTTTTAAAGTTTTATTCCTGTTAAACACTTATGTATATAACAGTCTTGCTCACAGAGCAAACCTGAAAATGATGTTTGTGTGATCAGCATAGTTGGAGAAATGTTCTGCCTGTTTCC
Source organism: Polioptila caerulea (assembly GCA_013397295.1). NCBI lineage: Eukaryota > Metazoa > Chordata > Aves > Passeriformes > Certhiidae > Polioptila > Polioptila caerulea. The sequence goes on along the minus strand of VYXF01002179.1, from coordinate 222,239 downwards.
AAAGGCTTCTATGATTATCATTATGGACTCCCAGATATTGTTTTTTTTCAATGAATCAGTATTCATGTCATCTAACCTTCTTCTGCTTTTACTTTCTTTTAAAATAAGAAATGCATTGAAGTCCAACAGTCAGAGTCTATGACTTGGTATCTTAAATCTTCCAAATCAGAAGATCTTTTCATCTGATAGAAAAATTTCTTTCAAGGCTCAATTTAAATACCTCCCATGTGGCATAGGCATATTGATGCAGAATTACTAGGTGGAAATTTCAGAGGAATACCACAATAAATCAATGTCATGTATCATAGAACTGTGGAATAATTGAGACTGAGAAACAGCTTTAAGATCACAGAGTCCAACAATCAACACGTCACTGACTACTTCACTACAAAACCATATCCATAAGCACTGTACCTACACATCTTTTAAATCTCTCCAGGGACACTGACTAAACCACTTCCCTGGGAAACCAATGCTTGACAACCCTTTCCATGGTGAAATTTTTCCTATTATTCATTCTTAACCTCCCCTAGCACAACTTGAGGCTATTTCCTCTTGTACTGTCATTTCTTACTTGGGAAAAGAAAGAGACAAACCTCACTTGGCCACAATCTTCTTTCAGGTAGTCGTGGACAGCTCCATTAAGAGCTAAACAACCCCAGTTCCCTCAGACACTTCTCATAGTACTTGCTAAGAACTTGATTGCTCATCAGTTTTGCTGCCCTTGTCTGGACAAATCCCAATGCCTCAATGTCTTTCTTGTTCTCTCATTTGTAACTTCCACTCAACAGACCTCTCTGCAGTTAGCCAGAACTGCTCGTAAATGATGGAGACTGGCTTGGAAAGCAATTCTCCCAGCTTCCTCAGTGATCTTGAGTGGATCCTACCTTGCTGCATAGATTTGTCTATGTCCAAGTGGTGCAGGTCTCTGACGGTTTCCCTTGGATTATTGGGGTTTCATTCTGCTCCCCATCCATCTTCCAACTCAATGAGTTGGGTACCCTGAGAAAAAACTGTTGACTATTAAATACAGAGACCAAGTCATGAAATACTAAGGATAAGCCTTTTGCTTATCCTTTGCCAGTGTTTCTCCCCACATCCAATAAAGAATGGAGATTCTCAGCCCTCTTTTTGCTATCCATGTATTTACAGAAAATTTTTTTATGGTCTTTTACACCAATAGCCAGATTAAGACCTAGTTGGGCTTAGCCCTTTTAATTTTCTTTGTGAACAACCTCACATCATCCTGGTCATCCTCCTAAATCACTTATCTGCCCTTTTTTTTAAAAAGTCCATTAACTTTCCCTGCTGTGTGAAATTCTAGACAATGCTCTGTTCACCCAGACCAATTGTCTTCTCCAATGGAGAGACTTTTGGCACACAGGGATGTCCTGAACCTTTAAGATTTACTTCTTTAAGGATTTCCAGCCTTCCTGAACCCATTTGCCTTTCAGGGCTCCATATATGCTATAATATAATCTTTTTGCTCCTTTCCAAAGGAATAAAGTACACAACCAAGATGATGTTTTATTTTGTTTTGTTATAATTGCTATAAGGTGTTTTTGTGCAAAATTATTTTCTGTTGGATAATACTATCATATAAGCTATCTAGAGATAAACATATATGCAAAACCTGCTACATTTATAAAACTGGGTTATGAGATCAGAATAAAACTGAAATATTTTTCTTCAACATTGACATCAGCATCATATTCCATAAAATAAATCAGAAGGTGGCAATTTGTCTAAAACATAAAGATACAATTGAATACTAATGTCTGTTATTTTTCTCCTGAGAATATGTTTTCAGGCATTGAATATAGTTGTATTTATGTATATGCACAGTACTATATACATTTTTGAAGCTGGTCAAAAATCTTATAAAGTAAGTTAATTTTTCATTTCTTATCTCTAACAGAAGAAAAATATAGTTTTGACTTTTCTGTCTTATCATGGAAGACATGATGGAATTATTGCAATTATAAAGGCAATTTGGCAAAGAAGAGCATCTAAAAAAGCAGATGAAATTCTAGGCTATATCAGTCAAGCTATTTCCAGTAGACAAATGGAGATGTGATTAAATTGTGATTGTGCAAGCTTCACTTGGAATACATATTCTTTTAGGCAAAACAAAAATGATATTAACTGCAAGGGAAAATACTATATTAGTAGCATTGTAAAACTTATCAAATGAAAAGAAACTGAAAAAAAAAAAATACCTCATCTAGCCAATCAAAAGGAACATTCCTTCCAAAACCATTCAGGTCAATATCAAGACATCAGAAATTCTAAAAAGCAGTATTGGTTATTATAAATACTATCCTCAAACTGAAAAGAAAAAAAAAATAAGTAAATATGCTAGCCTGAAAGTTAGGAAAAAAGGTTCTAGCCCCTAGAAGAGTAAAACTTCACCATATCCAGCAAGAGGAGGGAAAATTAGAACTCTCTGAAGTACTTAGCTTCATAAATGTACATTTATATAACTTGGTTTTCTGTCATAATAGGTACCTATGAACAGCAATGCTGGAGGCCAATTAAATTCCATGCCTTAAGTTCCAAATGTGAAACTGCAAAAAATTCTATCTATTATTGCCTGTTACAGCCCATCAGCTACAGGTTCATAAAAATATGTCTCTCAGAAGAGACATGCTGGAGTTTGGAATGACAAGTTTTTACTGCAGTCTTGAGCAGTGGGAGTGAATTTCACAGTACTTGAAAGAAATTAGGCACATTTAAAGAAAAGGAAAAGAAATTGATCCAGGATAAAAATCTGTTAAAATCTGTTTGTGTGGTATAAAATTAACACTAGGTAGTACAGAGATTTTCTAGCATTTTTCAAAATCAGCTATACCAATTTGTTCTAGTTCAACTTTTCTATTAATTTCAATACACTTTCTAAAACACATTAAGTAAATTATCACGCATGAATCTCTCATACTTTTATCAAAATGAAAATATTTTTTTCAATTAATTTTCTTATGCATTTTTACTACCAAGTCCTTATATCTTTGCAATCTTCAATCAAGAGCAGATAAAATGTAATCTTGAACTTTAACCATTTTTACTCTTAGCTCTTTCATTGCATATGAAGAGGGATTGTATCAACCCCAACTCATGTCAAGAAATCACTTTTTTTTCAGGGTGAAAACATCTAAATTTTTACGTGAATATTAAAGAAAATTAGTCTATCCAAACATGGCTTCTGTTTATTGGAAGATTTGGAACTGACAAAGGAGAAAAAATAATATCAATCAGAATGTGAGGAATATTTCTAATGTTGACTTTAAGCACTTGGCTTCATTCTGGGTTTAGGAACTGACTAAACAATCTGACATCCCAGAAAAGCACTAAGGGCATGAGCCATGCACATGTTACCTTCTACAGAATTTGGAAAACTTTAAAGTTTTTAAATAGACTTTTCATTTTAATTATTGTTTTAACCGCTTGAAAACGAAAGTATTGAGTTTTGTGTCAAACAAAAGCATTTGTTCAATAGTGATTAACAATTGTTCATTTTTAAAGGAAATGTTCCACATGTGAAAAAGAAGAGCAGTTTTTCTTATGTAATTTTGCACAACTGAAACATAAAATTTTCTGGTATTGTGAAAAAAAAAAAGAGAATTATTTCTTTACATATGTAAAATGTAAACCAGATATTCACAGTAGGTCTTTATACTGTGAAAACATATTGAACCCCGTACTTCTGTGCTATATTAAACTATAATACATGAAGATTATGTCCAGCTGCACAACAGAAGGCAGTTAATAGACAAATTTTATGCTGATGATACAAACTTCCAAGGTGATTGTTTTTAAACAACAATTAATTCGAATTAAATGTATGTAATCATATATGTTAACAAGAAGAGATACCTCAGTAGTCCCTTGTGACTGGATTTTTCCTATTCTAAATGTTTCATGTCCTGGCATACTTCATTTGTGTGGTCTGCCTGGAAAATAAAATATATATTAATAGAATTGACTATTAATATTGATTGTTTTTTTAAAAAGTTTTCTGACATCACATAAGAGAAATTCCTAATTGAACTGAATCAAGCACATCTGGATGTGTACTTTGCTGTCTACTTGGCGTTTATGAGTAATGACAAGAATGTTCTTAAGGCCTTGAATATAGAGCTTGAATAATACATGATCTGGTCCCAAATTATTAATCAATAAATCAAGAATTTATGGTTTAAAGTATTTATGGTTTAAAGTATTTATGGTCTAAAAAAATCTAGTTGCTCTGGGCAATCTACCTTAGGACAAAAAATGTAATGGTGAATTTTTTCAAACACATGGAGCAGAAACAAAGTAGATTAGAAACTAATGAGATCTGCTGTTGTTTTGTTTATTTTTCTTCAAGTTGATTCCCTGAATCTGTGAGATTCAAGAGCTCAACAAGAAGGTGGTGCCAGGAACTTATTCAGAGCAGCAGATACAAATACAGTATATCCTGAACTGTGTATTTTTGCTAAACCTTCTCTATAAAATTATTATTTTATCCTTCAAGCAATTTATGTGAGAATATTAAGATGAACATTGTTACAGTGTTACCACACTGAGAATTTTGACTATCTAATAATTTAATTGTTTTTATTGAAGAACAAAGCAGTAGGTAAAGAATTTTCAGTCAATATAAATCTAAAACCAACCTTTTTCTGTACATAAAATAAAATCAGGTAGATTAGCATTATTTTAAATAACAAACAAAAATATTAAGGTCCCAGACATAAATAATATGCAAATAAATATTTTGTGATAGCATATTTAGTGCTGGCATTGCTGTGAGGATATTAAAATTAATAAGTCTACAGAGATAAAAATTAGTCTTTTATTTTTCTCAGGCTACTAATAGCAGTCAATGTTAAAATAATTGATACGTTTTTAGTTTTTAATGAAAGATATGTTTTTCAGGAGAGGATTACTTCTTAACAACTTTTGTAGTTATTTATTATATTTACATCAATGTTTTTGCTTTAATACTTTAAAAACTGCTCTAGACTTATAAAAACTTTGACTGAAAATTTGTGTTTTGAGGGGTATAGAATCCATTCTGTCTTGATGCTGGCTCATTAACAAGTTCCAGACAATAATTCATTATTGGATCATTTGATATGACTTAATTATATTTTTGTTAAAATAATTTGAAGAAAAATCTACTTTGAATCAGATCTGAATAAAAGCTCCTTAGGTTCACAAAACTTAAAAAAAAATACCGGATGGAAAAATAAATTATAAGGGTTTATTTGTTTAAAAAACTTCCTAGGTTTACAAATTCAAGGAAAGTATATACATATAAATTGACAACACTGAAATAAAACCATCACTTAAAGATAATATCTGAATAGGAAAATAAAAACAAAGAATCCTACGTTTGATAGGCAGACAGAGGAATAAATGAAGATACAGATAGATAATGATCAATTTGATTTGCTGAAACTCAGTCTCATTTCTCTCTGTGTGCTAAAGGCAGCTGGAGGAATGTATAAGCTTTTTTCAGTGCACAGTTTGATTTTGCTTCCTTACTTTGCTTTCTTGGCATACTGTTTTATAGTAATGTGGTTAGTCATTAATAACATAAAGCATGCTTTGCAAGTGATTTTCTTGCAATATAGACATTTATAAAAGAATTATAGATGGGAAAGTATACCTAATGGGATTTCTTCTTCATTATAAAATTATCCCCATCTTAGAATTTTGCAATCAGATCATTATGATTGTAGAACACATGGGGAAATCAAGTGTAGCTGTCTTTACAAACATTAGCTTGTTCAAACCCAAAAAATGATGGATTGTCTCACTTCATAAGAAACACCTTTATGGAAACATTTAATGTAGTAAATTATTAGACAGAATTTCTCCTTTTTACCTGTTCAATTTGATAAAAAATATATTCAGTAGAGGTAGCTGTTAACGGAGACCTTACAGCTGCTGTTAAATGTAACATTTCAGGTTTGGTAGTAGCAAAACCTAGATGTGAATGAATCTGCTGCAGTGCCAACTTTTCCTCTTTGTCCTGTGGATTTATATTATACCCATGCAATTTCAGGTCTCTACAAGCTACCATGATCAGTCCTGTAGAAAACGGTATCAAGCATGTTGGCACTCAGATATCAATGAATCTAATGTCTCTTCACTAGTATACGTAATTTTTTACCTGCTTCCTTTGTCCTCTCTACCTAGCAGTACTGGATTATCTAGCTTTTCACAAGCTGAGAAAAAATTAAATATTTTCTCTATTTTCTTTATTTCTGTCACTGTTTTCCAAATCTTTTAAATAAAAAGGAATCTGGTAAAGCCTGATTTCAAGTAGCTTTTTGGAGTCCGAATTCACATTAACATAATGCCTGGAAAATCACAATATTCCTTGAAAATGTGAGATTCTAATACCATTCACTGTCTGAGGGGAGCCAGAAAGAGGTATGGATTTTCTGTAAACTTAAAAACCTTTATGCTCAGCCTTATCTGTAAGGTTTATCTGCCTGACATGAAGTAACTATGTTATCTCAATAACAAGTTTCTGAGTCCAATATACGATGGAGAGGATCTAATCTTCCATACCTGTCGAGGAAGAATTGAATTTCAAAATTTCTTCTTGGAAAGGGTTTTTAAGTATTGGAATGGACTGCCCAGGGAGTGGTGGAGAAACAAATGGTCATGGCACGTAGTGTTATGGTCAAGTTGAAAAAGTGGTGATTGGTCAAATCTTGAACTAGGGCACAGGAGCTTGGGAACAGTGTTTTTGGGGTCCCAGCTCCTCACCTGAATCCCTCTTGGAGACAAGGGCATTGAGTGACCAAAAAGTGGGAATGGCCTCAAATCAACAGAGGGCAGGGTTAGATGTTAGAATGAAATTCCTTACTAAGAGGTTTGGGACACACTGGCAGGAGTTTGTCAGAGAGAGTGTGAACTCCCCATCCATGCAGATGTCCAAGACCAGGCTGGATGGGGCTCTGAGTAGCCTAGTCTAGTGGAAGGCATCCCTGTCTGTGGCATTGGGTTGGAACCAGATGATCTTTAAGGTCCCTTCCAACCCAACCCATACTGTGATTCTGTGATTCTGTGATTGATTCTGCGATTCTGCAATTCTGGGATTCTGTGTTCTTGGCAGTCTTTGCCAGCCTAAGTGATTCTGTGATTCTATGAGGAGCTGTACAATGCAATTAGTCAGTCATGATTTTTATTAGGCACACTCAGTTATCCTTTTTATTTCCTCCCTCATGTCCAGAATATAACTCATTAAGCAGGTAAATGGGTCATAAAGAGATCATTGGAGATCTGCAAGGGATGTACAATTGAAGCTACTGCCCTGTCTCCAGAGCAGCAGCTGATCCTTCTCACCAAAATGTACAACAAAGAAAAAGCACATCACAATGATTGTGATCTTTACTAGTGCCTTTGGAGAACTCCAGTTTCCCTCCTCTGTCACAGACCTTTGGCAGCAGCAAGCCTGTTTATGCATTTTGTCCTGAGTATTCCTAGCTAACAATTGTGAATAATAAAATCTGCTGAACAACCAGCTCATATTGTTTAAGTATATCTATTAGTGTGTTAAGGAACTCCAATGCTGTGGTCATGGAAGACCATAAAAGAGTCAATGCAGTTGCTTTGTTTCACAAGAAACAGATATGGGGTTTCTTTTAGCAGTCTGTCCAATCCAGCCACTTCAAATCTTGTTCACTTCATGTTCACTTCATGTTCACATCTTTTTTCTCTTGTACTAAATCCTTTATCTCAGTTTTTCTTAGCTTTGATTATTCAATAGAGCAGAAACCAAATTCCTGTAATGAAACCTGAAATCATGAGTATGAGGCAGAAAATCAAACTTGACATCATTATATAAGGTACATAAGAAAGCAAATTTTATGCAGCCAGGCAATTCCAGATGAACAAACTTAAAACAGCATTTTAACAGACACACATAGACATGTTCTATTCAGTGCAATAGACTTAGATAGGATTATTCTTATCCACCCAGAGGTCAGCTGACTTTCTGTCACAATTGCTACGAGTACCTTTATCACATGGCAATTTGTGCCTTGTGGCAAGGAAAGCTTTGATCAGAATCTTTGGAAACCTGTGCTCCTTAAAGTAATTTTCTCTCCTCTCCAAGTGTGTTCTAAGGAGTTTATCAAGCCATATGACTTAACTGCTTAATTCTATGAGCTATACAGAACTTTTTCCTTTTTAAAAGATGCTGATAATGATTATTAGTAAATATTATGTTATTGTGCATATCACAGTATCCTTAGCCATAGATTTTTAGATGTGCTATTAAAGCATGATATACGCAAATGTTGTACCACTCTGAATATCAAATCCAAACAGATGGGATGGACCTATTATTTCTATTTCTACAGAAAGTGAAAAGATATGCTATAAGATTATGTGGTTTACCAGAATCACAAAATCAGCTGAAACAAGATGGACTGTCAGTGGTTATCAGTGATTTTCCTGATGTTTCAGTCTTTTGCATATACTGAAATATTGTTCTGTCTTTCTAAAAACAAGCCAGTTGCATTTTTTCTTTGGGAAGGCAGAAAAAAATCATTCTTTTTTTATTTTTTAATTCTTTTATTTAAATTGATATTTGCATATATGGAATCTATTATAATTCCTAATAATTAGTTTAGCAAACTTGACCAATATATTATGCTGCATTTGTGGAAAACTGCTGCATTTTCAGGATGAAAATTCAGCCTTTGGCTTGCTGTGATTATTCTCCATCTAGTTCTAACACAAATTCATTCCTGTTTTTATTCTATTTTTATCAAGATATAACTTGAAAGACTTGCCTTCTACTATCCTGGTGGAAGAAACAATTCTGTCAGACTATAAAAGTTTTCCATCAAAGCCAATTACCTCCTTTTACTTCAAATTTCAAGACCCATGGTTTGTAGACGTGAGTGACCTTGTGGCTTCTGTTTTTATCTTTAGCTCTCTTTTTCACCTCTTATAATTATTGGGTTTTTTATTTGAAGTTTTGAAAGCAGTGATTCACAGATCATCATTTGATGGATAATGTGTCTATTCAGTCTGAATAGAGAATATGTTTCTACATGAGTTATAGTGGTTAGCAGTGCATAATATTGGTTTGTGAGACTGATTGAACTGCAAACTTTGTAAAAATGAGCAGCTGCATGCTATAGAGAAAAAAAGTAAATTCCAAGCAAACAAGTAAGTTTCTGGACATTCTCACAGATCTTTGTGATCTTTCTTTTGTGTTTGAAGAAGTCAAAGAGAATAGTCCATTTATTATGAACTGGTGGTGGGACTTTAAAAAAAACAGCCCTGTATTCTACTTTGCTCATCCAGTTAGTGGCTGCTTATAGAAATCTCATACTTTTTCTTATCCAGTTTTGTTGCCAGATGCCTTATGTTGAATTATTTTTTCGATTGTCAGCAGTCAACTGAGCAACAATCTCATCTCTTTTGTAACTAATTCATATGCTATTTACAGCAATATTGCCTGAACACCCACAGAGCTCTAAACTGTGACTTTGTGCAATCCTTAGCAAAAACACAGACTGGGAACTGACTGGCTGGGGATCAGCTTTCAGAGAAGGCCCCAGGGGTTCTGACTGACAGCAGGCTGGGAATGAGCCAGCAGGTAGCATGACTGCATGAATCCTTCATCTGGAAGCAAGGGAGGTCAATACTGGGTCATATTAGTAGGAGAACAGTCAGAAGGTCAAAGGAAGTGATTATCTCCTCTGATCAACATCTGTTAGGCTGCATGTAGAGTTTTGCACTTCCATCCCCACCGCAGTACTGGAAAAATCTGGATAAATTGGAGTGAGTTCAAGTATAGGGTCACCAGGACAGGAGAGTCAGGGACCAAAGCACTTTCAACTATGAAGAGAAGTTGAGGGAACTGGGCTTGTGAGCTGAGAGAAGGGCCCAACAACCTCCTCCCCCACCTGTGGGAGCAGGTTCTCCACTGTGTATGCAGCAGGAGGGTGAAAGACAACAGGCATGAAACAAGGTAAGTTCATTTTGATATAAGGGGAATTTTTTTTTCCTGTGAGGTCAGACAGCTAGTGGAACAGGTCACCCAGAGAATTTGTGCAGTCTTTCTCAATCCTTCTGGGTTTTAAGGGCCCAGCTACACAGCTCATCTGTCTTATCTCGTAACTGACCTTCCTTTGAGCCAGCATTTTCCTAGAGACAACTTCAAGTTGCTCTTGAATTATCCAGTGATTCTAATCTGGAGTAATGACTCCATGGCTTGAAAGCTGAGGATGTAGTAAATGCGTGCAGAACTTTGGTAACAAGAAACTTTTGGCATATCCTGAGGGCAAAGCACTGACTGGGTGACAGTAACTTTCATCTCCTTCAGCCTGTTTACACCTTTGCAAAGAGCCTATGTCTGCTATGCTTGCATTCAGGCTAAATCATTACAGTACTGTGAACAATAGAAATTCACCTTCCTAAAAATTCTGCAATACTTCAAAAGTGATTGCAGCTATACCAAGCTCTCTTTTCTAAAATAAATAAGGGTAGGAAAATTCAGGTAGCACTTTCAGTGTCTTCCTGCTCATTATTATAGTTTAAATAATTGATGGGTGCTCGTCCAGTGTTTCTGTTGCTGTGTCATGACACTGACCAGGCCTTGCTGTCAAACTATTGACATCAATCAGCGCTAGTGAAGTTCAAACTCATCTTCTAGATCTTTAGACAAACAAGTGTGTATGTTTACTTAGATAAAGCATGATCTACACTAAAGGAAAAGAAAAAAGAGAAAGTCTATAATTGGGCTTTTCCAAGAAAATAGCCTTGTACTATACATGCAGAAAGCAGGTAAAATGGTTTGTCTGTAAAACATTAAAAAATATGTAAATCCCTATATATTTAATCCTACAACACTTTGAATATTAATTCACAGTTCAAAAATCTATTTAAACTCTCAAGATCAAGAATGTTAATTTTTTTTAACATGCCTTTTTAATTTTCTGGAGTACAAAAGATTTACTTTTTTCTTACTACACTGATAGATTTTTTCCTTTGAAAAAATTTGTACTCAGATGGAAAAAAAGTTACTTTAAACAACATACATGCATGAATTCATCATGCATACCTAGGTATAATGGTCTAAATGGTGCCTCAAGATGCAAAAAAATGTTCTTGTCAGAGGATAAAACTTTTTTCTAGTTGTAGATCAACTACATGAAAAACTACTTGCTCAAAGTAGAACTTGTAATGCACTCTGTCATATATATGAGGAATCAGAATATGATTAAGAAAGTAACTCATAAGAATGACTTACTTTCTTCAGATAAACTAGATGAAATAAACACAATTACACCAAGTTTAAACTGATTTTACTTAGCAAAGACTATACAGGTTTAGGCCGTAGATCCCTTCCCAGTGTTTACATGCATATGTGCGAAGACATTTAATTAAATCAGAGGTGGAAAGTAGTGGTAGTTATGTTCTCTGATTTTATCAGTAGTTAATTTTACTGGCTTCAATGTATTTGAAAAAGCCTCAACAGATATCTTCAAAAGCAGAATGGTCCAGCACACATTCTCACCTCCCAGAAAAATGCTCTAAAGCTCAAGAGGTTAAACTATGCTGGGATGTAAAGGATGTTTTCTTCACTCCTATTTGATACGGGCTGCTACTCAACAGAGAGTGCTAAATAAGGAAGTGTCTCTATGAGTATAAAAAAGAGAGGTTTCTTTTTCTGTTGTAGAAAATGTTATCTGATGAAATACATCTATTTGCAGTCTTGCATGCAGATGTAGACTTTACATTTCTTCTCATCTCCTTCACCTGTGCCATGGCTGCTGAATGGACACCTAACAGCATGCGAGGCATTCAGGACATACTTTCTTTCATACACGAAGACTTGCAGATCCAGTTCTGAAACTAGTGTGATTCCAGGCTGCGTGCTATTGTAACCACCTCACTTGGGATTGTGATTTTCTCTATTAAGTCCAAGCTTATTCACCTTTCTTTTCTGCTTGACCTTGATTTTGATCATATTCTGCATCCTCTTGTTATTTGAAAAACATTCTCACACTGTGAATGTATGGGTGTGACAAATGCACTGCAGTAAATCTGCCTACTGTTGATACTCCCTGCTCCAAAATAATTTTCAGCTTGTAATAGTTTAAGAAGTAAGCAGTAGTCCAAGCAATACTTCAGAAGAAATATCTGGATCTTTAGGTTTCACTGGTAAATATGTACCACATAAACTTCATGCATTTGTAAGACCTTAAGTTCATAAACAGACCTATACAACGAGCTGGTGTAGAAGGTGTTTGGATTTAGTGATCGAATAGCAGCCTAATAGTCTTGTCTTCCTAAAGTCAGATGGGGGGAATAACAATTTGGTGAATTCTGTTATTGAAAAATTTGTTTTGCTTCTTGTTTGCTGAAAAAGAGATCAGTTGCATCTAATTTTCTTCCTCTTGACATTCTTTACATATTTTATCATTTTCCTGATGTTCTCCAATTACACTTATTTTGAATTTCCTACAGATGTGTGCTTTAGCTAAAGCAGTTGCATTTTCTTACTTTTTATATATTTATTGAAGACATTAAGAAAAGGTGAGGAGATTAGAACTGAAGGCAAATGGATCTGTGTATAGGTCTAGGATACAAATTTACTGTCTATAAGCCACATAAATAGATTAAAATTAGAAATATAAACAGACATACATTCTATACACCTGCAAATATACATGTTTATGATTCAGAATGTTAGAAAAGTACATAAAAATGTATTAATTTTTTTTTATAAATGCAGGACAATAAAAGATTAATTATCTTGTAAAGGATTTAAAAGAACATCTGAGGGAAAAGAATATTAGGCTCAACGCTTGTCAATTTATACAATAAGTAGAATGCCGGAATTAAGATCTGTATCTTTCCTCTCATCATAAAAAATAAACTGGATGTAAGAACTCCCAAACAGACAAATTTAAGTGTCTTGGAATACATTCTCTCTTCTTCATAAAATACTAGACAAATCATATGGGTCTGTCCCACACTAGAATGCCTGTGGTGGATTGTTGCTCACATATCATTCAATGTTGTGCTCACTGACTTTTGAACGGGATGAGTTTTTATTTCCACATGTACAATTTCATCCCTAAATAATAATCTCTTCCATAAACTACTCCAAAATTTGTAGTCATTCTTAGCACAGCAGACACATATCTCAAGTTGTCCTTCCTTCAGTAGTTAAAATAAGTTAGGAGCAACTAGTTTGATATCTTTACCATGGAACATTTACTTCGTAATTTATGTTCATGTTAGGTAATATCAAGCAAACGTTATCATGGGAAAGAAATTATCTTCTGTTGTCTAAGAGCAGGATGTTATTCTGTGAGTGAATAAAAGATTAGCTATTTGTTATATGCTTGGAGAAAATACAGAAAAAAACTGGTGGGATTTTTTGTAAATAGCATAATGATAAAAATAGTTTTTTGTTTTTTTTTTTATTTTAAAGTAAGGGAAAATGAGGATAATGTGGTAGTAGATTCTTTGTAGATAGTTCTTTGCTGTAGCTCTAAATCCTGCTGTAGACTAATGCTGATTACTGTCTGCTGAAAGTTCAGGTATTTATGGATATTTAATTATCAATGAACAGTAAGTGCCTGAAAATATTAAAGACTGCGTAATTCTTGATTCTCTGGAAATACTTTGTTTTTAGGCACAGTAGTTAAAAAGGTCTAACTTTCAGAACGACTAGCTTGAACCATTAACCTTTGCAAGGTTAATGTTTCCTCTTCTATTAGTAACATCTTGATCCGGTGAGGTTTGTAAGTTTTTGAGCTGCTTAAGTGTGAATGGTATGTGTAATTAGCCAAATTTTCAGTCAATGAGCTCATCTGAGTATGGACTATAATTAGGAACGTCAGAAACAATAATAATTACAATCTGTAATGCCCAGACACCAATCAGGGTAGTGTGTTTACTTGTGTCATTTTAAGAAGCCAGATTTATATAGTGAGACCTCCCTGTTCTCTAGAAGTTGGTGTGAGCAAAAATTACATTGACAGCCTCGAAAGCCCATCCTCCTCTCTGACAGAAAATAAACTAATGTGCAAAAACTGAACCCCACTCTTCTGGAGATGCACCATAAAAGCATGGAATTCTACACCCCTCTTCAGGCTCTGACTAGACTATCTTCAGGGAAGATCTGTATCACAAAAAGACAAGCATTTGATCAGAAAAGTTGCATTTTGAACTCTTTTTGACAAAAAAACAACAAAAAGAACAAATCAAACCATTGGTACTTGTTTCAATCTATCTCAGGATCAGCCAGTTCTATTAATGTATCACAGTCATGAACAATGACTCTGAAGAGTACCAGCTGGTAGAGAAAAAACTAGGTAAAGCTATGTTAAAAATGTATGTTTTACAGATTAAAGAGCATTTCAGTTCTAAGGTGGGAAAATAGGTTACTGACTAGAATGGAATAGAGACATATAATTTGAGAAAGATCAATGAACTCATTCAATTCAGTCTAATTAATCCTTGAAATTGGTGGGTGTCAGTATCATAGAACAATACAGTAGACTTGGAGCTTTCTAGATTGATCTCACTTGAATCACATTGTTAACAAATGTAATTGTAGAAAAACAGGATGGAGACAGTTTTAACAGCTCAAGAACATGACTAGGTGCTGATATAGTAGATTACAATAGACTGAATCCCATTATCTGACCATGTAAAACCTTGGTAGTGTCAAATACCTTATCAAGAGACACAAGAGGTGCCAAAATGAGCAAGCAGATTAAATACATGACATAGATAAATGTCAGAAACGAAAGCTAGCAAATGAGCTGGGGGAACAGATGGAGTGGGAATCACTGCTGTTATAAGGACTTATATTCCAGGGAAAACATGCAGTGTAGAGTAGAAATAAAAACAATAATTTTCAAATAAAGTTTTACAGCCTGTAAAAGAAAGTACAAAAAGTAAAGGAAGATAATACAGGAAGAGAGAGGAACAAGAAAGTGTAGGACAAGTGTATAATGACTAGTAGACCACAATATACAGCAAGATGAAAAGAGTTTTCAGTTTATTAAAAACTGAGCAGGCCTCTGAAGTGCTTTTGGCAGCCTGAACAAGTCATAGGAATGCTTGTTTTAGCTAGTTGTAACAGGAATGTGTAGCTGTAGACTAATGGTTAATATGAAGGGTTTATGCCTAGGACAGATATAATCAACTTTATAATTACAGAAAGATATTGAGAAAAAATAATGCTAATACATGTTATGTTTTTTTCAATTTTTGCTGATATTAAATTTTCAAAACTTACACTCTAGCATTTCAATAATTGAATGTTTGAGCACCTTTAACAGGCTGGTCTGTGTTCTACAGTTTGTAATGTAAATGGATTCTGACATGAGGGAACTCAATGAATTTTACTATAAACAAATTAAATTCCATGATAAATCCCATATAGTGAACAACAACTACCATGTGCCAGAAATTATGTGCAAAAAATTAGTTACTGAATTATTAATATAGTGCTATAAATCCAGAAATGGTTTGCTGATAATTTGCTTTCTAAGTGTTTCATACAGCATCCTGTAAAGCATGTTGTAAATCATGGCCTGTATTAAAAACTGTTTAGGCTCTAAATAATGATGGTTTTCTTAGAGGAAGAACTCCAAATATATAATACAAGCAGTCAAAGAACCACAAGAAATGAATGCCAAGGTTTTGTGTGGCTCTAAAGAATCTCTGACAGGGCTTGCAACGAGAGAGGTATCAACTCTGCTATCCTTATAGGAGACATCCTCTCTTAGATTTACACAAAACAGTGGCAGGAAAGTCTTCCTCACATATTTTTCTTTTGTTAATACAGTTTTTGAAAGTACTGATAGACTATAATAGAGGCTTACATGGACCTTAGATACAGTATTGTTTGGTTTCTCAGAAGTACTTTAAGAGAGAAGGATGAGACAGATGGGTAATTAAACCCCTAGTGATTTTTTTATTTCCTGGGATATAAAGAGCTCTACATAGTTTTTAATGTTGTCTCTGCTATTCCCTTTCTTACATAACTTTGTCTGTTCTTTGATGTAGTTTTTCTTTTTGTTTGATTTGGTATAATTTTAGACTTTATATTAAAATAATGGTAATTTTGTATATTTTTTCAGATACTTTTGCAGCAAGGCTGTATAAAATGCAATACCTTATGGATTAATATTAGATCCACACTCAGATTATAAATGTGAGATCCTAAAACATATTAAAGTGATGTTTAAAATTTAATGGAAAGCTTGAGACATCAGTTTCAGAACTATTGAAAAAGGGACTGGAAACAGAATAATTTCATGGACTATGCTAATGATGCAAAAAATCCAGACCAGTAAAAGAGTGGATATTTGGCAATAAATACAAGTCATTGTGACTGTCCTTGAAACAGTAAAAAACCACATCATTTTCAAGAGAGAAAAAGTGTTTTACTTACTGAAAGAGGCCAGTGGACACATGAATTTTGTTTATTCCTGTCCATGTCTGGGTCCATGTGTACCATGCAGATACTAAAATTCCAAGGAAATAGAAACTGATGAGCCAAAGAACAATGAAACAACTCTTTTTTTTTTTTTTTTTTTTTTTTTTAATGAAGGAGAATCAAGAAATAATCACATCTAAGTAATCATCTCAAAAACAGTCCACAAAGAAGGTGAAAAAGCAGACCAGGTGAGACTATCAAAAGTGTGAAAAAATAACAGTAAGAAAGCATAATAGCACAATAAAACTGATAATGTCCAATAAGTCTTAGGACATCCTGCTGACACAAAAGGCTATCTCCAGAGTAGAAAATTACTCCTAGGGAAAATGAGAAGAACGGACTACATTTTTGGTGGATACAAAAGTCTCCTTTCAGCTAGTAGTAGCTTCTTGAACAAAGCAACTGATATTTTATATCCTTGTGTTAAGTAATTTGATATTCATTATTTATATTTAGAGAGAGAACAGAAAAAATTGAGCTTCTGCATTTCATTAAAGGAGAAACATTAGAATGATTCTCATGATATTTTTCTGATAAGTAAAATTGTACATAAATATCAAAATATATTCCCACTCATTACTTTTAAGAAATATAGCATTTCTTCTCAATTTTCATTGCAAATCTGAAATGGAAAGTAAGTCCTTTACTGCAGCTGGTTTAGATTTTTTGTTTCTTCTACAGAAGAAGATAAAATATTTTCTTCTTCTCTGAATCTAAAACCATCTCCCTTCTTTATCATCCCTCTATGTAAAGACCCCCTGAGAAATTAAAAAAAGACAGCAGGAGGCCAGACTTTCCTGAGTATGATTCATTCTGAAGAAAAATGAACATATTTCAAACAGCACTACTTAGGAAGGAGAATCTGTTCTTCTATGATGTTCTTTGTGTTCATTTGAATTTTAGAGTTTAGGACAAAAAAAATCAGTGACTGTGAAATATTTAAAATCAGGTAGGCAGAACTGGGCAGGCTTTCAGATCCAGTTTATCCAAAAGTGTCTCAGGGTACAGGGAGAGGACATTTTCCTAAATTAAGGTTAATTGTTTTATGTAAAAAGTAGAAAGATATTTGAATATGTTTCAGTGTTGTGGTTTCTTGGCACAGTTAAGATTTAAAATAAAAGACAAAACTTCTTCCACTATATTCAAGCTTTATCCCCATTTCAGTTTAGGGTTATAATCATATTTTCCTGGTCGGGAAAGACACATACACGATGAAAAAATTCTGGTTTCATCTACAGCAATACAAATGCTTAATTTCTCTACTAATTATAGCATTGCACTTTACTTATTTTTTGCCTTAAGATTAGCTTGAAGCCCCATACTGTTACCACATTTTTGGATGATATACATGTGCAAAAAAAACTTAGGAAAAATTCCAGCATACTTTTCTTTCTGTGCATGATAGAGACTTTTGTCACATATCATGCATACTGTAGATAGGTTGCACACAGAGTAGATTCTTGGACTGAGTATGAATGAAAGAGCATAGAAATTTTTAGACAGACTTTTAAACTTTTTTTTCCTTCTCCTTTTTATCAATAAGAATGTTTTCATAAATTATTTAAAACTCCACAGCTGGATTTCAAAACTGCTTAAGCTCCCATTCAATCACTTAAGCAAATAGCTAAGTCCTAAAGAAAACTCTGTAATAGGGACATTGGAAGGCACAGTGTTAAGACCATCATGCAAAAAAGATTGGTGATCTCAGGGAGAAGAATCGATGAGACTCTCCCTGAAACATATTTTCAGCTTTATTCTATATTCTTTCCTACCTCTTATTCCTTAATAAGAAAAAAATTTGGGATTTTTTTGTCTCATCCACAGACCTATTCCAGACAAAATTATTTTAAGGATTCCAGCTTTTAAATTCCAGTAAATTTGAGTCTGTACAGAAACTGCATTGCTGCTGTATCAGTGAGCAGAATAACTATTAAACCAAGACATTCTTCAGATTAGATGAGGATGAAAACCTGTATTAAAATAGCTGTAAGTGGTACACAGGAAATTATCAAAAAATTGTTTTTATTGACAGAGGGGAAAAATATTTTTTTGTACATATATGTGTCATAATTACAGCAGGAATTATGCAGCATTCTTAGTATAAATCTTTTTCAGCTTTATAGGGAAACCCTGACCTATTCTAAAAAATTTCTGTTTCCAAGTCTAGATTTTTCTCTTTAAATTCATTGTAAAGCTACCACCATAGAGCAAACTATTTTCCAGGATGAAGATAAGACATAGAGATTCATCTCACATTAGCTTACACTGTTAAAAATTAAGCATCAAAATCTCTCCAACTACTCTATATTCCTCTGGAAGACCATGGAAAGAAATATATCCAAGTGTGATTCAACTCATTTATCTGAAGTCACACTGTAAAAGTGTCCATCTCTGTGGGCTATAAAAGGAGTTTTTTCTGCCTAAGCAGTGTAATTGTCTATAGATATTTCAAATGTAATAATATTAAAAGTATTCTTTGTTAAGGATAAAAATTTCTTACACTTCAGACAAGAAACAGAAAAATTTAACAGTATAATGAGACTTAACCAGATTTTCATTAGATCAAAACTGCTGAAATACTCAGCACATCCACCTTTACACCAGTCCTGTTTGTGCGAGATACTATTTCATCCGAGAGTACTCCAGTTTTAGTTGCTTCTAAGAAAGTATTTTAATTTGTTCCAGCTAAGAATCTGTCTCACGGGGGTTTTTTTAACCAGAGCTAGTTGTGGTGTAGTCACACCAGAATAAAATTTCCTTTTAGAGACACCTATGAAACATGGAGAAGTAGTCAGTGTGCAGTGGAAGAGGCACCAGGAGGCCCAGTGGTCCACTCACAATTACAAATCCAGAAATAAGAAGATAAATCTCATTTGCCCAATCTGTTCCTAAAAATTTACTATGAAGGAAATTTCCCTTTTTTCCCCCCAAAGCAGCGTGCCCCAGAGCTACTTACCCTTTGATTTCAGAAGTTTAGCATAGATCTCTATTGCTTTAATTGTCTTCCTTGTCTGTTACCCTTTTTTTTTTGCTCATACCAGTGAATTACGTTTCAAATTTGTAGTTAATAGTGAGATCATCCCTGAGAACTCAAGTATAAGCAAACTGAGTTATCTCAACATTTCTTCATGGCTCATGCTATCACTACTTGTACTTTCTGTGAACTTTCTTCAGTTGCACCAAACTCTGTGAGCTACCACGCACAAAAGCTGGACACTGGCTGCTTTTTCTGCTCGAGCAGCAAAGAGTGACTGCAGATATCTTACAGACACAACTGGTTCTGTTCTGGGGATGGTGTCTGCCCTTCTCAAGGTTGTGTTATTGGCTCTTGTGCAGTTCACAATCTATCCCTTGCAGGTGATTTTTTACATATACAATAGACTTGCTTGTCTTTCTGTATCTTCTATCTGTAGATTATTCCCACAACATTAGGTGAAATTTTTATTTGCTCTTACCAAACTGAACGCTTTTTATCCAAACATTTCTTTTGTTTATAATAATTTAATTACAACTGTGTTTCCTGTTATATTTGCAGCTTTCTACAGTTTGTGTGTTTTGCAAATAGAAAAACAACATTTATTTGTAGGCATTAATAACATTCATATAATTTTAAATAACTCTAGAATATTCCAGAAAAGATCCTTCAGTATCTCCTCATTGATTTGTGTCTTTTCCATGCATCACTTCAAGTAGCTCATTTAGTGTGGACTATGTGATTTAACTCCAGAGAGTTAAAAATTAGAATTAGCCTCACAAGTTATTTAGGATCTATTATAAGCATTGTAGGAAAATCATCGTGCCCAGATGCTCAAGATTCATCCTCTTGTGAGATATCTTTGATCTCTGGGGATCTTTACCCATACACAGGGCCAGTTGTCTTCTTTGACCTTTACTCAGGGGACAGATACTCTCTGTTTGTGACCAGTCTCCATTAATTCAATAATTTATTTCAGAATTCTCCTTCAGAAGGAGGCGAAAACCTCCTAAAATAAAAAAAAAAAATTAAAAAATTATATTAGGAAGAGAAAAAAAAATCTTCTCTGTTTTTTATATCTTTTCAGTAAAGCAACAGAATTGCAGAATAAAAGCCAGAAGACGAAGCAAAAATTCAAATACCAAGTGATTCAGAAAGTGTATTCCAGACAACTATTTCAGTAAATGCTTCATTGTTTCCCTACTCAAAGATAATTTATTAAAAAAAAATAAAATGCAATAAAAGTTCAATAAATTGAAAATCTGTAAGTATTACCCTATCACATATAAATTCTTTTTTAAACTTATTTTTTTTCGATGAACACCTTTGAGAATTTTTTAGAGTACATCCTCAAAAACTCAATTCCATTTATTTGTTAAAAACATAAAACAAGATGTTATAATTCTCTATGAAACAATATAGACTATTTCAGAAATTTTTTCCTTTGTAATTTTGAAGACCTTGCTACTATTCAATACCTGTCAGTAACTGTGTGAATTTTCAGAACTAATAATCAAATATTTCCTGTCATCAGCTTTTTAAATTGCTATAGTATTTTTCTTCCCAATAGATTCATATTAAAACATCAAATGACTAATTTTAAATTATTACTTTTTATTCAAACTTAAGTTAACTTTTTAAAATAACTTTTTTCACTCACCAAACACCAATCAAAAAGAACAATTCTTTTAGATTTATAGGTGGTTTCCTTCAGAAGAATGTACAAAAAGAATTTTACTCAATTTATTTCCTCAGTTCTCTAATTCAGGTTTTTGACTGAAGATTTAGAGCTATTTTATAATTATATGTTAGAATAGATGCAACTTCTCAGATTCATTAAACGATCTTTAACGAGGTTTTTATTATGTATTGATTTCCTAAGCTGCTTAAATTTATTGGGGAGCTGAAGACAATGAAAAATTGTGTAATGAAAAATATTATAATTTAATCAACACATACTGTAATTTTTTTAATATTAAAGGAATTATTGTCTTGAATTCTCTAATCAAATTTATGTCAAAGACTAATATTCCACAAATTTCAAGGCTTTCCATTTATTTGATGATACTTTTGAAAAACCTACTTTGCTAATTAATGTTCTTGATGAGTGATTTCAAGAAACCTTGTCCTAATATAACCTGAATTACCACAATTTATTAATCACAGCCTGATGTCCAAAATTATTCCATCAATTTCTTAAATCAATTTAGGAGCTGGCAGACATGTGAATTTATTAGTTAATATATAGAAAGCATTAGCAGTATACATGATGGAACTATTTAATTTATTTATGTATTTCAAATTCTTTTATGTTTAAAACCTGTTATTTTCTGGTATTTGCATTGTCTTAAATTTGTCTTATTTTGTATACTACTGTAGATCTCTTGCTTACATTCTAATTTTTGCTGGTATAAAATAATTGATTTATTCACATGATATCTACATGATCTACAAGTAGTTACGAGGGTACTTGAATAACATACTAAAAAATCAGACAAGTACTCTGTGGGAAAAAAAATCTTTTTATGCTTTAAATATATGGAAATGTGCACATACAAGCTTCTGGGGCTACATTTTAACCAAATTCTATGATGAAACATAAAAATAGTTGTTTTTTTTTTTTCTTTTCAAACTGGATTATGGAACATTAAATCACAAAGCTAATGTGTTTAAAACCCTGAAAAGTAGATATTAATGTTCTTGTTCAAAATTCTGAGACAGAGTGCCAGTTTCTTGGAAGAGAAAACACTTCATCCACACAAACCAAATAAAATCCTATTTCAAAGAAGAAAGTAGAAAATACATGCAGAAAAAAAAAAATAATGCTCTTCTCCAGAACAGATTTTGGGAAAAAGAAGAAAGATTGTTGTGTGGAGCTGGACACCAGGAAGAGAAGCAAGGAAGGAATGGTCTTGGTCACTAAAACTCAGTGAGAACCCTCAGGAGAACCTTTCACTAGTGAGGCAGGAGCCATCACGTAGCACATACAGATGTATGAACTGTGGCCTGGATTGTGGGGATGGTTGCTAATAATCAGCTCACAAAACAAACACGATAGAGAAAACTGTGAATCAAATCAACTCAAGATTTCAGATGTATGAATTCTAAAGAAAAAAAAGTCATGAAAAAAACAGGAACAAATTTTAGTAAACGATTATAAATAATATATTTTTTAACTTAGTTGCACCTGATTCATTCATGTGACCTGCTGTTATGGGAGGCAACTGTTTTTCCAAGGAGAATGAAGCCAGAAAAAAACTCCAAAGAGGAATTTTTTTTGCATGGTAAGGAAGAGGGATATGTTCTGATCTACAGAGTGTCTGGGGGCTGCAGAAAAAAGAAGAAATGAAATCATGAGCTATGTCTTTTGCGCATCACAAAATTTTAATTCGGAATAAATTGCTTTCTGAAATGTTAGTAGGATCTAAAGCACGAGACTTAGTGATGAAAAGAGAGTATAACTACATGGCTATCCATGAAGAAAAGGACAGAGGAATAAATACACATTCAAAATTATTTTAGAAAATTTGGGTAGAGAATTTTGATGGAGGAGATAGAAATATATCTGTCCCTTTTGTCTGTGACTCCAGCAGTTATTAGCTGACAACAATTAATTAAATTAATTAAAGTTCCTTGAATCAAGTCTGGTTTTCCCATTGCAGTACTTGGTGAGTGTTATCCCTTTCCTCATCTCAACTCATGAGGTTTTTCATCTTATTTTCTCCCCCTGTCCTGCTGAGGAGGGGAGTGACAGAAAGGCTCAGTGGGTGTCTGGCAGCCAGCTAAGGTCGTCTCACCACTCTTGTATTGAACATTACTCCAAAGACACAACTGCTTTATTTTTACATTTAGGTCAGAAGCCAAATGAAGTTGGAAATTGTTTTTCTGAACAAGTTATGACTTCTCGGACATTGCCACTTTCAGTGGTGATCACTGCTATATCATCACAAGAATGAAATATGTTCGATATTACAATAGCAAAAAAAGTACTTAATGTTTTGTAAGGGAACTTGCCAACTGCAAACTCAATTTCAATTGTTTCAAAGTGTAGAAGGGAAAAAAAATTGTATTGTCTGTCAATCATGAGGCATCATATTTATATGCAATTTCCTGCTGCTCAAACAGGCTTTTCCCCCCAATTTACACTTCTGAAGAAATGTGTGAATTGTAAAGTAGATCCTATTTTTGTAATTTTTCACTAAAAAAGAACTTAAGAGGAAAAACCAACACTTATATGGCATATTTAGCAAATCAGTTAAAGGATATAAATACTATTTAACAGGGATTATATATTTTCCAGGGCTGGGGGGGGGAAATTCCAAAATTAGTCAGCTTTATTTTATTTTTCTTTAACATGATAGCATGTTGAACAAAAATGGAGATTTTTTTTTGCTTGAATAGACAGTCACACATAACAATATTTATAAATATAAAAACCTCTTTTGAAATGTGTGTGTTAGTTTCAATCACTTAGCATACATAAAAGCATAACTAAGCAGCAAAACAGATGGATATCTTTACAATATATAACAATCTTTAGCTTTACATGCCAGGTGGATGACTACCTTGTAGCCTTTCTACTAAAACAAAAAAGAAACCCTTTGAAGTGATTTAAGGAGTAAATCTTCTCCTAACTACTAATATTTGCAGCACTCAGTGTAATGTTTGGGCTGTGAATAATGTCAGGATATCCTGGTTAACTTAACACCTTTTGTATTACTAAATAACAGAGAAGATCAGCTATACTCAAGTTTGAAAGAGCGGTCATGAATGGAGAGCTCTGAACCAGTAATCAACACATATTTTTACTGTTCTAGATCCTGAATTGGTACAAATCAATATAATTCCTATGAAGAAAATGGGCTCTGTATTGATTTACCTCTTTTGTGAAAATAAGAACAGCGCTTGGCTCAGCTTCCTGCGTGAAAGAGAACTTTGCTTGGCACAAAGGAAAGAAAATAAGAACTGAAATTGTCCAAGAACAAAAAAGAAGAATTAAAATTTTCCAGGAATAGATGTTTCATTAATGTTGTCTTTTCTATATTTTTTTTTTTTTAGAGTTAGAAAGATTAAAGCATATTTATTAAGGACGCAGTGCTATTCCAAGTTTTCATGGTATAATTCCTCACAGCATCACTTTTATTTGGAAATGGTATTACATTTTTTCAAGGATTCTTTATAATTATAAATATTAATTAAATAAAGTAAGGAAGACCTTGTTAATATATTTTCCAAATGAAATTAGAACTTTCTGATGTTTTCCATTGAAAATCAATGCTTCTGTACAAAGCACTCAGTCCTAATAAGGCATGTGAGAGAAGCATATCTAGAATCAGTGCATAGATTGCTTCCTGATAGGGATAATGTAACAACCAATGTCCAGATCTGAAGTCAACTTCACCTTTAGAGCTCTTCTACCTATATGCAACAGGTAAACAGGAGATATATGCTGATAGAGTAAGCATCTCAGAAAATTCTGATCTGATATAATCTAAAATAAAAATGGCAGAGATTTCCATTGGCTGAGGCACTACATACGTGGTAAATTCCAAAGACATAAAGGTAACAAAAAAATCATTTCATCAATCAAGAAAGACTAAGAACTTTTTTCTACATTTTTCAACAAGGTATGTTCCTAGTTTATTCTGCAGAGAAATGTTGACAATGAGGGAGATGTCATGAGTAATCAGTAGTAGGGTAATTAATGCCCCAGATAAGGGAAAGAAGTCCAAAAATATGTGAAATTAAATAAAAACAAGGTTTTAGACACGTCCAAAGATTTTAATATGGTTTCCATCTTTCTCTCATTTTGGTTAAATCAAAATATTTGACCAATAAATGTTGCAATGTGTTGCCCAAATCCTATAATGATATTGCAAAAAATCTTAATTGCAGTATGAACACATTGCCATTGTTTCTTCATTGTGTGTGATGCTTATGTGCAAAGTCAAGTCTGATATATTTCAGGATTAGAGGCAGCTGGGTTTAAGGAGATGAAATTTAGGAGATCAAATTTAGGTTTTCTTCCTATCAAGGGAAAAAAGGAATTAACTTTTGGAGTTAATGTTTTTACATGAATGAGTAAATTGATTGTGTGACAGTCACATCTGACAGTTTTATATGTAGTCTTTATGAGAGGGGATTATTTAAAATGAATTACTGCATTCAATTTGTTTTCCTTGCTTGATAAAAGAGGTTTTCATTTTAATTCAGCCTATAGTCATAATTGAAGGCATGTTCAAACTAGTATATAGTGCTTATTGGATTTTAAGAACACTTTAAGTTTGTATAGGAAAAAGAATATGAGAAAAAGATGGATATACATATCCTTATTTTATGTTAGTGTTGGGGTTTCTGAAAAAGGGACTTGTATTTCCCAAATAAGTTTTCTTCAAAAAGTGAAAAGTTTCTAAAAGTACTGGTACTTGATGAATTGACATTTTCAGACCAAAAAAGATTTTGTCCAGTTCTACTCAGCGTGATGCTTCATTAAACAGATTTCCTGGTTCGAGTTGCAACACACTCTGTGAAATTCCTTATGTTCCACTTTTTTTAGTCAGTGAAGAGTGGAATATCAATTACGATTATAATTTATTGTTATATCATCTTCAAAGACATTCTATACTTTCTTGAGAGCTGTTACAATTTGGTTCCTCCAAGGCACAAAATACCAAACTAGATGTTTTCGTCAGATGTTAGAAAATGGTTTAACATGAAGAATTGAGAGTAAGCTTATTGACAAGACCACTCAGTCAAAACCACTTCATACCTGAAAGGAAAGCTTTCCAAAGGAAAAATAAAAGGGTCTGCACGAAGCCCTGAAAAAATGTCAAGATTCAGGCTGTTGACAGTGTTTACACTTATTGTTATCAATAGTTTTTTGCTGAAGATATTTCCACTCTCATCAGTCTGCCATGGATAGTGGAAGACAGTTTATGTTTTCTATGATGCTTTATTCACAATGGTGATTCATGACACTCTTGTCCAGTAGTTCTATAAAGACAACAAAGAATTTTTTAACCTTGAAAAAGGCTCTGGAGGCCATCTGGCCCAAAATGTTGCCAAAATCAGGGCCAACGTCAAGGTATACTCAACAGAAAGATATAAAAGTCAATAATGGGAGTCACTATTTCAAGGATCTCCACCTTAAAATGCCTTAGTATACAACTTCATTTTTATCAGTACACGTATTTGAAGTTAGAGTGTAAGCCTGAAGACATAAATGTATAATACATATAATCAGAATACTCCTCATTGCTCTCAGAATTTAATTACCAGTTACGAGCTGATTACCTTTTATGAAATTGTTGCTAGTGGAAAGTTAATTGGCAATGGATTTCAGAGCAATTGGGAGAATCAACAGTTTGCTTTATCAATATAAGTTTATTTTGTTACAAGACACGATACTTGAGGAACCATCAGGAAAAGAACTGCAGAGACACCGTGATGATTCAGCAAATCCAACCTCTAGGGCAGACCACAATCCGGAGAGAGAGAGCAAAAGCAGGGTCATCTGTTGCTTCCATAATTTCACAAAGACATTTGATTCAACATGATGGAACATTCACAAGCTAGAAACTGTCAGGTTTGCTAAAAACCATGTGTGAACAGGTAGATAGAGCACTGTGGGTCAACAACCACCGGAAGATTGATTCAAGCTGGTAAGCAGCGTGTGGCCTATTCCACCCCGTATCCCCCAGCAGCTAGCACTGAGCCTTAGCAATAAAGCTGTGATAACTGTAAACTTTATGCCACATGTCAAGAACAAATAATTTTAGTAGCAATCTTAAAACAACTGTTGCTAGAAGAAACAAAATATCTGATTCTTACTCTTAGAACACCACAAAATAAGATGCATATGCTAGAAAAAAAATGAGGTGGTATGATGAAGCAGATCATATGAAGCTGAATTCTCCCTTACATAACAATAAAATCTAGAATTAGAGAGAAACTCAGATTTGTTTCTGTGCTTTTCAAACCTTGAGAGAAAGGAATGAAACCCCCCAAACTACATAATTCAGCTCATGTTTTAGGAGTAGTGCTTCTACGGTAATTTCTTTGAGGTAAATTTTGGTATATGTTCATAGATATGACTAACAGATTTCTTTTTTTTTTCCTCAGTGTCTGGCAACATTTGGAAAATTCTGAAGCCAGATTAGAACCAGTCCATGAAAACTTTTCCTATGGGATCCACTTCCTTTTAGTGTTCAGAATCTTGTTGATTTCATTTGATAACCTCTTATTGTTCTGGAAAAGACGGCAAGTAGTTAATCCCTATATGCTCTCTTTATTTCTTTTACAACTTACTGTGATGGATATGGAGGCCAGAATCCAGAACTTTTAATCTATTGCTGTATCAGGTGTTATAAAAACACTGAACAAAAATAGCTGGCTCTATACTTACTGCAGAGAAAAAAAAAATCTATTATCAAAATAATGAATATATTTAGACTTAGATGCATGTGTTAATTTTAAAATGAAAATTTTTTGTGCCTCAGAAAACAGGGTAGGGAAGAGACAGGAGGGAGGCAATTCTCTAAAAAAATCACTAAACCATTTTTTAAAGAATTCATGCCACGGTTTCAAAATGCATATGCTTTTTAGTCTAATTAAGCATATGCTTTAGCAATTATTGATTTGATGTGCTCACTCAAGGGCTCAGAATGCAGAAAGTATTTTGTGACATGGGGAAATACTTTGCTATGCAATTCTGAGAAAACTCTGGAGGCAGCAGAGTAGAGTTTATCTTACTAATATTGTTTATAAAAGCAGATTTTTTCAGTCAGATCTACCAAGGGAAAGAGTCAGATCTAGACACGTGAGACTATATGTGTATAGACAGATGGAAAGAATGATATATAATACTTAAACCTTTCCCTAACCTCTCCATAAATTATCACATACTCAGTTGTACTCAGCGAGAGTTGAATAAATTGACCTAAAATCAAATAACTTTAATCAAGTACCAGTTATTTTTTCATCTAATTTAATATTCAGTTCCCTTTTGAATTCTCCTTTAGATGAGTAAACAATATAGTTTTGGCCTTCCCAAGATCCTTTGGTTTTTTTATCTTTCTGGCTTGATGAAACATTTTCTTTATCACCTCTAATGAAAATTTGCAGAGGAACAGGTGTTCCAACCATCATTCTGTGCAGGGTGTATTGAAGAGGTGTCATTTTCTTCATGGATTTCCAAACTGAACCCAGTTTTGAATGTCTCATCCACCCCTTGAAACAAAGGGGTTTTTTTCCTAAATAAATAGATTATTGCTACAGTTTGACATACACAAATATTTTAAGAACACTGCATATTGCACGCACCCAGAAACCCCAGTCCATTACTATATGAAAGCACTTAAAAATAGTTCATTTTTCACTGGTTAAGTTTCCTGTGTTTTTCATTACATAAGGCATCAATAACAGTATTGATCTTGAAGACATTTTTTTGTTCAATTTAATTTTAAATGTGACAGTACTAAGAACAGAAGGTTTTCTTAGACCCAGAAATAGCATGTTTACTTCATTTATGTAATTTATATGCTAATAATGTGCAGTCTTGGTTTCCTTGGGATATTGCTTTACTGCTTATAAATTTATTCCTGTGATACTGTCTGGCACAGCAATTTCATGTCAGCTATTATCTGTGGAAACAGATTAAAGCATCCCTGAAGCTTTTTTTCTTTATTTGAAGAGAATTTTAAATCCTCTAAAAGCATTCAGAGAAGGGAAGGGAACAGAAAGCTACATATTTTCCAGTTCAAACATACTCTGGCTTTTGATTATGGACACAATATAAAAAATAGTACAGCATTCATCTGTATTTTTTGACAAAAATTTACTGCTCTCCATGAACATGGATTTTGGAGGCAATGAGCAGGGAGTGACATCACTATCTGCTTTCATCAGAAAGTGTATTTGACTGAAAAGTAACAGAGCAGGTTAAAATTAACAGCCAGAAGGGATAGGCATTTTTTAGGTAACACCTTAAAAGTGCTGTATTCTGATAAGTGTTGGCTTAAATAGTGTAAATGGTAAAATTTGTGTTTGTAATACAAATACTGAATAAGAAATTTTATTTTAGTAAACATCAACATTTTTCATATTTCTTCTCTAGTTTCAGAATATCTGAATGTAGATTAGTGAATTGCTTCATGGAAAAGTAGGACATTAAATTGGCATTTTGGTTAATGGGCTTTCTCTTTCAGGATTCTTTAAGGGCATAGACCTCTCTGACAATATGCAGACTCTGGAGTGGAGACATCAGAATTCAAAAAGCAATTAAAAATATACATGTAATGGAATGTCAAAACAATGTTAGGATCACCAAAGATATCTTCAACAGATGCAGCTGAAAAAAGGAAATCTGGAAAGGAAAGTGAAAGAGAGGAAGAGAGGCTTAGGAAGAGAGAGTTCTGACTGGTGGTAGGTGAAAGATAATTTGGAAGCAGTTCAAAGGATGATTAGCTTTTCTGGGTGAATGTGAGAAAAACCCATGAGTCCAAATCTTCCATCAAGACAGTTTTAAGATAACAGGAAGGACAAATGTATCAATAAACTCCAGCAGTGAAATTGTTTCTTGTCTTTTTCCTTACTTGATAAAGGGGCTGAACAGAGATTGACTCATGTATTAGATGAAACAGAAGTTGATTAACTAGAATATATGCGATTTTTCTAGGGAGGGGAATAATATTCAGGATTTCAAGAACCAACCTCAGAAAGAAAGGGCCATGCTTTGCATCACTGGCTGCTCAAAACAACATGCCATATTATTTTGAGATGATCAGCCTTAAGATGAAGTGTCTCAGAATGGTCTAAAATAGTTGTTTTGGTCAGAGAGGGGATAAGTGGAAGTGATTTTTTAAATTGAATACATCTCAATTTGTTAAAAAAACCAAACAAACACCCAGCTTCACATTTTGCTCAATTTAGGTACAAGTTCTTTGTACCTGATGATTTAAATTTTTTTTCTTAATAAATGTCCAATTTCTGTCTTAAGATATGTATTTCATGGTTTCCTTGTGGTGGGAGCACATTCAAATACAGATGTTACATTTTTTTAAAAGATTTTTTCCTCCTGTGTGTCTCATTGTTAGCAATTTGATGATCACCATGAATGAAAACAAGTGTAAAGAGCCATAATGATTCATATAATCTTTTAATTTAGATTTCAAAGGCATTTCAGATCTCCTAGATCTCTGAATGAAAATAATATAAAATCTTTGATCCATTGGGAAGCTAAAGATATCTGGTAATGAAAAAAATACCTTTCTCAGTAGGATTTCACTGATGCACAAAAAACATTGTATTACAAATTGTTCACAGAAGACAATTTTGCTATTGGATTTTCACCAAAGCTGTGAACAAAAGGTCTTCCCATTTTCTTTCCTGATTTCTCAAACTGTACCTCTGACAATACAGAATATGGCTGGCTTTTCTTTAAGATCATTCTCTGAGCACACTATTTTTATAGCTGAGTTTAAGTATCAGCAGTATTTAACCCAAGGTTGATTTAATTCATTTTAATTTGACAGACTCTGTATTCAATCTCAGGGGCCACAAATTTATCATTTACAATTACTTTTTTCTGCTTTCTTTTAAATGTTTATGTTTACTGAGTGCCTATATAATTCTGTTTTTCTAATATTAAATCTAAACATATTGCAAATGTTACTTTACAACATGTATTACTTGAAGCAAAGAGCTTTTTTCATGTGTTCTCTTACTTTCGGGAAAAAACCACATGCTACATTTTGGATTAGGCCACCTCACTAGTGGAAGGAATTATATTAGGAAGAAGTGTAGGTTAATGTTCATAAAGATATCACTATGCATAAATATTAATGCTATAATTTATAAAAAAATTGGAAGACTTCCAATGTGCTTTAGAAACTTATTTGTGCTGGACCTTCTCCACCTATATATGTATAAACTCATGCAAAAACAAGTGAAATCACTACTAAAGCAATATTTATATGGAAATCCTTTGGGAATCTCAGAATATATTTAATGGAATTGTGCACATTAAGAAATAAAAGCAGATTTTAAACTGTGTGCACAGAGTGAGGTTATGTTTCCTCACTGGGCCATTAATACCCCCTTACAAGAGTCCAAGCACAGCTGAATTCCTGTAAGAATCCTAGAGACATGGAAATAAGAGATTTAAGTAAGGCTACATCTATGTTACATGGTAAATTTGTTCTTATGTGGCCACTTGGACCTACAGGGAAATCATCTCCTCTTTTAAAGAGAGGGGAAAAAACAAAGAATAAAAAGCCTCTGTGTCATCAAGACTTGCAGGAACTTCATAAAACAGCAACAACCGGGTGGAATAATTGGTTTTTTCAAAGTAATTATTGCCAATGAACCCGTTGTTTTTCAACAGCTGTAGGAAAAGGCTTTTTTATTAATTTTCTTCCTCTTCTCTTTAATTAGTTTGAAATTTGCTGTGAACTGTAGCCTGAAGTTGATACAAAATGTTCAAGACAGATCTAAAAATTGCAATAAAGAATGACTAGCAATAAAATGATGGATGCAATGCTGTCACCAATGTAAAGTAATGGGCAGGGGGAAAACCAATCTTAATAACCTAAACTATGCTTATACACCAGCAGCCTCAAAATTGACTATTATCTTCTGGGAACAAGGTCTCTCAGTCAGTGTGAACACTTCCCTGAAAGCATCTCTCAACACCAGCACTTGAAAATGGCAGAGATATTCCAAATTTCTAGAAAAGAAATGGACCCAAAACAGGTTGATTTTATTGCATGAATTCCTGAAGGGTCCTACAGCTTACATAATTTTGTGCATTTCTGTTCAGTCTACTTAAAATCTCTTAATACATATATATGTTCTAAATCTGTATGAAGTAGTGAGGGTTTCAAGTGAAATAATTATGCAGAAGCTCTCAAAGAAGAGGAAGAAACTTTAAGTGAGGGACTTTTGATTTTATTTGGTTTATTGTCTGGATTTTTTTTCCCTAATTAATATGTGGGATTCTGAAGAGTTGCAGGCTGCTGTGGAAAAAAAATCAGAAAGGGGTGACATAATTGTGCAGGAAGGGTTCATTTATGCCCATCTTGAAGATTAACCTCCTGGCACTGCAGTCCTCCTCCATAATATAATGACAAGAGCCTCAAAAGTGTTTTGTGTCAACCGAGATGCCTTGGGATTTCACAAAACTAACCCTGCATTTACAGGTATCTCCTAGGCTTCCTTTAGTATCTTCCATAACCAGTGGACTGAAATAGGAATTTGTTTTAGAAATCTGATTCAGATTGAGGTCAATTGCATCTTAAATTGTGTGGTATGGCAAGAGTCAGATGCACTGTATATTTATTACCTCAGGATGTTTAGAAGGCCAAACATTCACAAAAAGAATTGAACATATTCATAGCAAAGGGTTTCTCAGTGGCCTTTTCAGGTCAGCATATCTGCATATCTGATACTTACTTTTGGTATTATATGTCCTACTACTGGCACCTGGAATAATTGAAGAAAAAATATGACCATACATGGCTGTCTTGTTTCTAGCTCTAAGGGCTGAAGACAGAATTGGTTTGAAAATATTGTATAATTACTGCGTTCTAGAAGGCAGACTGCTGACCTAGAGATGAAATAATTTTATACTGGACTGATGTAGAATCACAGCTACTGTGGAAGATTACGTTGATGATCTTGTCGAAGGGAGTTTTTAAATTTTAATCTCAAGATTAGAAACAGAACTGAAAGTTTCCTCTTTTAAAAAATCCACAGAGAGCAGCAGAAAACCTGTATTTTGCAATATTTCTTTGTCCAAACTGGGCTCTCCTCCTCATTGTTCAAGCAGCCTCCTTATCCGTGCAATCCAGAGTCACATCTGAGAGTTGGTCACGTTGGAGTTGCTAAATCAGAGGCTCTGTGTTCACTGCAATTCTCCAGGCAGATGTGTGTCCCTGACTTAAAACAAAATGACTTAGTGATAGATAAAACAACAGGCTTTATACACAGATGAATGATTCTAATTCATTTAACAGGATTTCATGCTTAAAAATTGCTTCAGGGGTTCTATGTTCTATTTTTCTTTACATCTGAAGTGTTACCTTCACATAACCATTGAGCTGTATTTAGATGTAACAAACAGCATTTTGTTAGTAGAAACCTTAAATTCATAGGGATTACTCGCCTCCAAAAACAGTCTTAGCTGCTTCTTCCACCTCCTCCAGCTCTAACAGAAATTTTCACAAGCAAGAAATTTCATTAGTGCAGAATTGTCTCACTGGACTTTGGTGACTTGCATGTTAGAGCAGATTAGTGTGTTAAATTTAAATCTTAACATGCAAAATTACCCAGGATCTTCTTCTTTATAGAACCAGCTACTGAGAAATTGAAATTAAATTAATATAAATATGTTGCTTAGACCTTTCCTAACTATCTCAACTACTTTGCTCCTTGTATTTTTAAAGATAATTTGTCCTATTACATTTTCAAGATTGACATATAGAGCAAAGCATTGTCCATTCCAATCAATCCTGCTCCTACATCCTGGGGTTTGGGGCTTTTTTGCTTCTGTTTGGGTTTTGGGTTGGTTAGTTGGTTTGGTTTTTTTAATAAAAGACAGATAGAGCCATTATAATCAAAGTTTGTTCATGCAAACATTCATCCTGAAACTGGTCAAATTCTGAAAGGACAGGCAGAAAAAATCCACTTTTCTTGTACTATGAACAGTTGCAAAAAAACCCAGAAAACAATTAGGTAAACTGTAATAAACTCTACAAGTAGCAAGCAACATGTAAGATTCTGTCAGACACACATAATGGAAAATGGAGAAGGATAGTGAGACTTTTAAAACACATATTTTAAAGCCTTCCCTCTTTACACCTTAATTAAATATTTAAATTTGCTACATTGTGCAATATATTTTTTATACCCTCCTATTGGAGGTTGACTTGGAAGATGATGATAAAACCAAATTGCACTGAAATTAAGAAAAAAACTTAGCAAGTATTTACTTAGGCTTATAAAATATTTATGTAAATCAAATATATATTCACTTGTCAAATTTTTTTCTCAGGCAATAACCAAGTAAAGCAAGTATAATAGCACCATTATATTCAAAATATGATTACATCATATTATATATGCAAGGTATCATAAGTATATTTTTAATATTTAAATTTCAAAAAAATAATATTTTTTCGTTTGGAAGTTAGTATGATTACATTACAATTGTTTTGGCTTTTCCCTGTGATCTCAGTGATAGGACTGTTTTCTGAAAGATGAATTTAATTTGTTTATGTTAATAAGGAAGAGCAGTGGAATGCTATTACTACTTATACAACTAGAAGCTTTCAATGAAATCAGACTAAACCCTATACTGATTAAATTTGAAGTTATATTAACATCTAATTTAGATTTAGATTTAATATATTAAGGTTACAGTGTAATGTGGAAAGACCAAAGTGTTGATGCTAATTACTTTCAAAATTTCACTATCATATTGCATTCATTTGACTACTTCCTATGACTTGTAGATGACTGTAAGAGATTTCTTCTGAAAAAATTTACGACTAAAATAAACAAGGTTGCTTTACTTGTTAAATGAGACTAGACATGGAAAAATTGTATCTAGACTAACAACCACATTTCAGTGTGATCACCAGCAAAAAAAAGGGTTTCAAATAAAAAAAATTCTTATTCAGACATTTTTTATTTGGACCATATATTCTTGTTCTTTCAGTACCAAAGAGAAAAAAAAGAAAAAATCACTTTTTCTTATGCCATTGCCACACACTCACAATGAAGGCATCAACAGTAAGTAGCAAATTCTCTCTTTAAATGGTCCCCACTCTAAAGAGACATCACCAGTGACTCAGAGGAAGTGACAATCTGACAGGTCGACCATCTGCTTCCCAAAATGCAAAACGACATAAAGTAACAAAACTTCTATCCCAGAGAGCCTATTATCACAATTTAATAATGCAACAAATAATGTAAAACATAATATAGACATTTGCTGCTGCTTGCAGTGAGCAGATGAATATGAAAAAAAAAAAGTGAAAAAGGTAAGTTTGAAGAAATTTTGTAATTGTTTGCTAGTAATTAAATTAGAAGGGAGAATCTTTCTGTGTTGTTCCCATACACAACAAAAATCTGTTATAAGAAACTACCTTTCTTCTTGCAGTGTAAATTCCAAAAGTCAGATCACTTTAGCTGGGGCCTTTGCTTTCATTCCAGTTCACTTCTATGAGGTTTCAAAATGAACAGCACATCTCTGGAGCTTCAGGAAACCTGAAGTACTAAACCAAGTTAAGCCTGAAATCTGAGTCCATTTCAAAGCAACTTTTGTCACTAAAGATGTAAGAAAGTTTTTTTTTCTTAGTTTTATTAAACAGATATTGTAGAAGTTTCACTGATCCCTCAGTCCTTTCTTCTGTTTGGAAATGCATAAAATATAATACTGAATGCTGAGTTAGGAGAGACCTGTAGTCCCATTTCCAGCACTGAGCTCTCTGTCAGCATGGCAATATTTAAAACTACAGCTGTATTCTCTTTTCTTAATCCTCCTTACTCTCCAGGTAAAAGATTAGGGAAGGTCAAAAACCAAATCAGTAGACATGTAACTATTTAGGCTTGTCCTTTGACGTGTGGGAGTAACTGCAAGAGCAGAACCAGTCAGCACAGTGACATAAAGCTTACAGCTGACTTTTTAAGGGGAATGTACATAGCAGTCTAGAGATCTGTCCTGCCACACACAGGAGACACACCAAACAACGCCCCTGTGTGTGCCTCGCCCTCAAGCACAGGAATGAGGCAGTCTCTCCTTGGGTGCCTGAGCTGTGGCAGTGTCTCACTGTGCATGGGACCATCCCACCTCAGGATTGCTGACCTCAGCTTACTGCAGCATAGGGGACCTTTGTGGATGTCTCCCCACTGAGGAGCTACTGCTGCTTGTATTCTTGTTTTCGAGTTAAATGGTCAACTGCACTCACCTATAATCCTGCTGGTCACCCATTCCCAGTCTGGTTTATTCACACCCTTTTTAAAGTCCATTAGCAGTGGCTTCCTGAGTGTCTCCTGGTCTTCAGCCCAAAATGTGTTACCAGGACCCACCCACTGGGGTTAACAATTTATATCCAATTCTTTCCAGTGTGCGTCTAAACCATTACAGGAGGGCAGATGTGGTTCATATCTCATCTAGCAGGACTTTCAGGTAAGAGTCCCTCATGATAATTTATGCTGCCTTGTCTTTCCAGTGCACACCAGAATCACCAAATCAGTTGGAGGTGACAGATAAAGACCTTGTTTTATCTGAGCTGTGCTTTTGCGTAGGTTTTATCCTGTCACAAAGCTATTGATTTTTCAATGTATAAAACAATTCAAATTGAAATCTTTAGGTAGAGCAACCTATAGATGACATCAATTTCAGTGTGTGACACATTCTTGTATCCCAGAATATCCTTTTTCCTTTCCTTTGTTTCGCTTTAGCAGGAAACATGAAAACTTTCAGGTGACAAATCCTTACCCCAGATCCTCGTTCAGTTCAGTTTGTCAGTTTGCTGATTTTTGATTTCCTACTTCTGCTTTCCACTCCTGGGTAAGCAGCACCCATTTATTCTGTAACATCTGGGCCTATGGTGATACATTTAGGAGTTTAGAGCAAAACAAAAGGAATATATTTCATATAACTAAGACAGTTGATTCAGTTAGTCAAAGAAGGAAATTGTACTGAGAAGATGTACAGAACTAGTTGCTCTTCATTTTTTCCTCCAAGATTTGAAGCCACAGTTTAGATACAATCCCTGAAGACAAGAACTCCATGAGTACCTGTGAAGGACAGTTTTTTCCTCATAGTCAATACCTTTGTTTTCATGTCTTATGAAATATTCCAAATATTATTTATGTGTAATATGTGCTGTTGTCAAAACAAATGCTGGTAGAGAGCGTGTTGTAATGAACAATGTGAAATATACCACATGGCTGTCCATCTGCTTCCAGTCTTGCAACTACAAATCATAACCACTCTTTTTCATTTATAATTTGACACTGAGATTTGAAGTTTCATGTTCATTAATGCTTGCTAAAACACATATTCATATGCATATGAAAATGTACCTTCATATGGAAATATTATCCCTAAAGTTTTAGACTACAAGTAAAGTCAAGCAAAAATTTCTGCCGAATTTTTTTCCAGTTTCTTATGAAAGTAATTTTTTTTCAGTGTTTCAATATTGCTTTGTTTCGTAAATATTTCAGGACTATATAAACATTTAGATAACAGCACATTTTTCTGTGCTGTCCTTAAATGGTGTTTTACCTACTTTGGTACTGTGAACTTCTAACTGAGGTACTAAACAACTGTTTATGGAAGGAGAAAAAATTGCAGTGGAAAATTGGAACACTGTTTTCATTTGGAGAGGAAAGAAAAGTCAGGGTTTGTAAGTAAAGAGATAGAAAAATGGTGAACTGCAAAGCTGTAGAAAAAGTGTTAGAGAAAATATGTACAAGATAGGAGTTTAAATTTGATCTTGTATCATGGAAATGCATGACACTGAAATTGTTTGAAATTATTATAGGATTGGAATACTAAAAAGATTAGAATTAAAAAAGATCAGCTAATTTCAAATCCAGATACTACCTAACATCAAGTAATATATTCTCAGTTTTCTAGGTGAAAATTCCATAAATGTGTCACTAAATATTTATTATTCCTACTCAGTGCACATATCTTTATTTTTAAATGCTTCTTCTGACTGCAATTTTCTTCTTTCTTTGAAAGCTTATTCCTTATTATCTCTCACTATCCCAGCCACAGTAGCACCTAGAAAGACTAAAGTACAAATACTTGCAGGGTTTGAAAGTATCAATACATTTGTCTCAGGCAGCCTGCCTGGTGATGAAACAGAACGGTGCCACCAGTATCAGCTCTTCAGGAGAGATGTTTATTCATGGTCACGAGTCCATTGGCACCAGCCTAAACTGAAACAACAATCCCCAGGCAGGCCTAATTGCCATCAGCCAGCATTTTGTCATGAACTGTGGGACAAGCAACTCATCATATCTTTTCAGCAGTTACAAGGTGCCATGCCTCATGTCAGTCTACAATGAGGGGAGGTTAATTAGGGGCTCTTTGACAAGACACAGAAAGCTAGCTTTTGCTACCAAGAGGCTGGCAAGCAGATGTATGAGATTGTGGTCAAAGCTAACTCCACAGTAAAAACACTGAACTCTAGAGAGCTTAAACAAATTTAACACTACAGTGGAAGTACAGGATTACTGGTATTTTCCTGGGAGTAAATTTCCGCTAATACTTAAAATGCTGACTAAAGTCATAGTTTGTATCAGGGTGGACCTGATCCATTTGTTTGACTAGTATTTTGAGGTCCCATACATCTATGCATTCATCCTGTTTCTTTCTCATACAAAAGCTTACCCAATAAATGATGCTTAGCATATACACCAAATGATACTAACCAATGCCAGATTTATGTTGCAAGTTGTTTGTATATGCAAAGCAGAAC
The DNA here is from genome assembly GCA_013397295.1 of Polioptila caerulea. Classification (NCBI taxonomy): domain Eukaryota; kingdom Metazoa; phylum Chordata; class Aves; order Passeriformes; family Certhiidae; genus Polioptila; species Polioptila caerulea. The sequence continues at coordinate 183,283 of VYXF01002179.1, read as the reverse complement.
TCACAACACCATGAAAGCATGGAAACATTCAAGACATTTTCTTCAGGATGGGAATGCAGTTTTGGGGTTGAGATGTTGGACTGATGCTCTGGAACAGCTACTGAAATGTCAGATTTTCCCCTCAATTCAAGAAGACAGCACACACCCAGCCTCTCCCGTAAATAGACTTGCCACCAGAGGAGTGGTAGAGAATGTGTTCTAAAAATATTTTGGTGCTTTAGGGAGTTAAGTTTGGAAATCCCAGCTATATGTGTATGTCCTTTTTCAGCTTAAACTATGAAGTCAGGCATTAATCCCACATACAAGGCTGTGGGGAGAGCCACATACCACTGCTACTGTGCGTTGCCTTCTCCATCGGGATTATTAACATGCATAAGGAAGTTCTTGTCACCTCCCCTGACAGAAAAAGGCTACAATGGAATGAAGGAAAATATCTTTAGACAGAAGTCTCAGGTACTAAAACAGTAACAACAGTAAATAATCGTTAAGATTGTGCTCTCTGCCTCAGCTGAAACAGGGGATTTGGCTGGAGAGGACACTTTTACTGGAGGATACTGGGCCTTAGCTGTCATTTGACAGGTAGCAGCTTTAAGTAGCAAAAAGGGATTTGCTAAACAGGCAACAGTGTAAGAGATTAATTTTAGAACTGAGCCAAGCACATGAATTCAGACTTCAAATACATAAATTTGATTCCAACTTAGCCACTTCGTTTGCTTGGGAAGGCTCACCTTATCATTTACCCCTGGGGTTTTGTGTTAGAAAGCTGTGCCTTGCTCCCTGTCACCTCCTACTTGGCTGGTCATATGAAAACTCAGTCTTCCCATCCCAGCTGTAGATTTGTACAGTCCTTTCCTTTACACAACAAATGCACAGCAAATGGTATGGCCTTTTTCTTGAAATCAGAGCGCACAGCCACTCCCTATAATTGTACTGTTGGCTTTTACTTCATCAAAACATGCAGGAAAGTGATTTACAAGACTCACTGAAGGCCTGCTATGACTTAGCTTGCAAGGACTCAGGTGCAGCAATGGCATGAATGTTTTATGAGGCAGGCCATTCACACCTGGTGGCCCTACAACTGACTGCACCTGCTGGCACATACAGATGGTTGAGCTATACTTGGTGTATTGAGTGTGGGAAGGTGAGATACAAAACTCTGCCAAAGAAAAAAAAAAAGGAAAGTAAAATAGGAAACTGTGACTGTACCACTTAAAAATCCAGCAAACATGAACACAATAGCTGAAACTGTATGCACTTTCCAAAGTTAGTACATTTTTATTTGATATTATTAGTTTACTAAGGGAAGGTTAAATCTGATTTATTTAGCAAAGGTGTGAGTTTGGGCTGGTTGGGTTTTTTTTAAAGAATGAAGCAGTGCCAAATGCTAAAGCAATAATTAAACTAGAGTTAAAATTTGATTAAACAGAACAGGATGAGGGGACGAGGGAAATGAGGATAGCAGACAGCATTCCTAATTAACATTTATCCCTCTAACAACCATACAATTAAGATCTGACAGGAAGGGTCAGGAAAATATAATCATTTCCAAAAACTCCAAATCAGATGAAGCAGCAAATTGCAAGTTCTTATGTGGGATCCAGATGAATCTATGTGTTGCAGAAGCCAAATCCTAAAATGAGTTTTCCTGTCTGTGTGGAGCTCAGCTGGCTGCAAACAAGATTGATGCAGTGACATCCTCATTCATCTTTTTTTTTCCCCATAACTTTTTCATTTATTTGGTTCCTTTGATGTTGAGCAACAGGATTATGTCAAGGAAAATTAGCAACTTATGCTCATCAGTAACTACACTAAATTTCTTGCAAGCTGTATATTATAATCTCTCCTCGGGCTAGGTTAAAAAAAAAAAAAATCAGACGAGTGAACTGGGTCTTAGATAGATATGAAATGTTTAACCCTTTGTAATCCTGAAAATCCCAATTTAGCTGCTATGTCAGACAAACACAGGCATCTTATTTTTACCTTAGCCCATAAAACTGCTTCTCTATTTTCAGCAGGCAGAAAAAAATGGAGCAAAACCACATCTCAAGTAATTCTTGTGACTGTAGTGTGCAAACACCTCAACTACCTTTGCAGACTAACCTTATCAGTCCTTTACTCCATTCAGTACAATAGAGCTGAAATATAAGGATTTTTAACTGAAACACGGTAACACACTACTTCAGTGTAAGAGACAGGAGAAATGAAGTTATGTTGGTCAAGAAAGATTATATGGTAAAGTAACAGGAAACAGAGATCCATATCCCTAAGAAGCTGAAGGGAGAGGTTATCAGCAAGTACTTTTTCAGTTTTAGATGGATTTGATTAACTATATAATTACTGCATTACATGATATAGGTTTAGAACTACAGTTCTATCCAACTGTCTCCCTTACATTAGATTTTTACACACATCTGCAATGGTGGGTGCAGAGGCAATGCCACAGGTTCTGTCCATTGCCATCCCTGAGCTAGGGGCTGGGAGGAGTGCAGTGCTAGGACTAATTGAATCATACAAGTGACCTCTGCATGGCAAAGCTATGCTAAAAGTCCTTCTTTAGCCTTTCTTTCTCTCTCTGATCAATATCTTTGGCTTTTAATTGGCTACCATGGCACCCCCCTGCTTGGTGCAGGAGAACAGGCTTAATGTATTCAACTGCAAAGCATGCTCAGATTCTACAGTCATTAGTGCCAGATGGTTCCGTGAAAGAAATCATAGTGCATAAAATCCGCGTGTTAAGTTGAAGAGGTTCTATAATGTGAAAGGACACATATAAATTTTGATAACTTGAGAGAAGAACAAGTTGTTGCAGAACCGGGGAGCCTTCATCTCCCAGTGCTCTCTCTCTTTTCAGTCCTGAATAAAAGGAAAGCATGAAATCACAGACATTATGTTAAAAAGATTACCTTGCAAGATCTGCAAGATTGGTTTATGTAGCTATAACGGCATCTGCAATTTGAATTTCATAATCTTTATTATGTTTTTCTACATATGCATTTATTCTACTTGGTTATAGAAAGTTAAATGTGAAAGGTAAGTAGGTACTTCAGAGGGGGTTAATTCAAATCAATCAATCATTTTACTAGATTTTAGGCTGCTTCAAGAGACTTGCTGCCATAAACCTCAATTTAAAAAGGTTTTGTCTGTATGTAATACCTGCCTGACTAACTGCAAAGTCCTCCTTTTGAACACATTGTCTTGTTAAAAGTTTAAAACTGAGAGTTTAAACAGTTTAAAACTGCTCCTAGTTTAAAACTGAGAGAATACTTATTTATGATAACTATGAAAGTATTCAAAGAACTTCAGAATTAGCAGTATTTCTTCCTTAAATATGAAAAAAACAAATGACCTGAAAAGACATTTTGCATTTCACAACCTTTGCAGAAGCCGTATTGATGCTTTTACTGTAACTGAAAGCCTTTTTTTATAGACTTCCCTGTCATGTCCTTAGTAGAAGTTACCATACAACAGAATAGCATACATGTGATTTGTTCTTATCACTTCCATTTCCCATAAAAACTAATGTACTATCCATTAGCAGTGTATTACTATTCATTATTAAAATGAATAATATTATTGCCTTAACAAACAATTAGTGTATTATGCAAAATGTTTTTTATGTCATCACAGTCTGTCAGCAGTCCTGGTGCCTATTTGCAAAGGGTCATAAAAACTACTGGACACCAGGGAACAGTTTTGGTGGCTTCAAAAAAACAATTTTCATTTAAACTTTTCCACATTGCCTTTAGTGCTCTTACAGCGATATCAGTTCTCTGTAAATGGATCAAAATAAGGCTTGTTGATTGCTAAATGTCCCATGCAATTGCATATGGCCAAACACTTGCTGTCATGCAAACTGAGAAAAAATCAAGTCTCAAAGATGGCAGTGTGTAAAAGGCAGAATAAGAATTAGGTGTCAACAGTGAACGCTGGAAGTAATCCCTTTCCTTCTCTCTCCCATGTGTGAAAATGTTTATCTAGGTGCTCTTAAAGACTGGTGGTTCCTAGAGCAAAAGTGAATATTTTGCTTTATGGTTTCTACATTACTTAGACATTATTGTTTCACAGAAATTTTGTTGGATTGTAACCTTACTTGATTTCCCTTCCCGGCCATGATACTTTTCAACACTTAAATATACATATGCTAACTATCTACAAATCATAACACACAGAGCAAACAACATTAATCAGCCTCATGTAGCAATGAAACTCTTTCGTTTGAATTAGCTCCAATGCTGCAAAGTTTGGTGTTGGCTTATTGGCATACAATAAATCAAAATAGTTCCATAAGATTTACTTTTTGTCTCCCGACATTCTAGTTCTTGGATGATTGTCCTAATTCTTCATGGAAATGTACCAATGCAATTCTCTGGGCTGTAGAATTATATGGGAGAATTTCGAAATATATAGTTAAACTATAGTTTAACTATAGTTAACTTTGTTAACTATAGCTAACTTTGGAACAACTTCTACAACAACTTGAGGCACTGCTCTGGGACCAATGATCTATGGCTAAAGGGGAGTCAGAGGGGAAAAAGCAGGAAAGAACTTTATGAGTTAAAAGGGTTTTCTTCTCCATTGGCAGTTTTTCAAGCCATCAACTCCTGTAGTGTAAATCAAACAGGAACAAACTACTATTGCAAATTGCATCTAAATAGTTTACTCCAACAAAAAGAGGATGAGGGAAATTTTTAATTTGGTACTTTCTCCTTATTTGTTATTAACCCACAACAATCAGGTATTTAGGCCTGAAACAGCACTTAAATTCACATATTTTCATATATTCATTCACATATTTGATGTCCTTGACCCCAGCTTTCATCTGGATCCTCAAGGTGTGCAACTACCAAGTATCTGGAAAAACTTCTGTCTTAGTTTGAAGACAGGTGTGTCTGCTAGGAAAAGCAGGAGCCTCTCTTGCAATGGAGAGTGCCAATTTCCTCTCTCTGAATTGCTATAATTTTGAAATTAAAGGGGCTCTCAGGCAAAGATATTGGGATAGGAATAACAGTTCTTTACTAGTGAGTCTAACAAGATAAACAAAATAACAATGACTATAGTATCAACAACAAACAGAGTTAGGAAACAGTCACAGTTTTCTCCGATGCTGGCACCTTTCCAGGGGGTGAGCAGGAGTCCC